>VZTX01023520.1:251099-344811 GCA_013400915.1 Pardalotus punctatus
CGGGGAGGGGGGCAGGCGCAGACGGCAGCCTCAAGCAAGTCAGGGCAGGAGCGCTTGCTCCCGCTTGTTCTCTCCGTCCTCCCGCGCCCGTCCCTCCGTCCGTCCGGCCGTCCCGCCCGGTCTCAGCCGCAGGCTGTCACCGCCGCTGTCTCCTGCGGAGAAGTTATACGGGCCCGAGGCTGGGCGAGCCGGCAGCGAGCTCCCAGTCCGAAATGCCTTTCCCGGTGCGCAGCCTCTCGCCACCCTCCCTCAGTCTCGGGCGCCCAAGGCCTCTTCGGGCTCCGGCCCGATGTCCGGGGCCGCGCAGCGCCAAGGATCCCCGCGGGAACCTGTGCATGACAAGTTCCACCGCGCGCTCGGTACTTTCTTTTCTTAATTGTTTGTTCAGCAGGAAAAGGGACAAATCGGGATTGACAGAAGGGGGAGGAGGGATCAATATCATTCCTGTTTAAAGGCGTGAGCCTGGGCAGACGTCTCAATAAGGCAGAGGAGGAGAAAAAGAGAGTATTGTATCCTACCTAATTAAGCGAAGACAAAGAGGTGTGGGGAGAAAGGTTCAGCAGAGGTGGGGTGGCAATGGGAATTTTTAATCCAGTGTCTTCCCACAGTAACCACCAAGGCTGAACAGTAACGTTAATAGGGAACATCTGTACATCGACAGATTTATTCTTGCCAGGGCTCTTTCTTGCCTGTGTCGTTTGCATGGCCCCGTGCTCGTAATGTTCGACACACGCTGCACCTTGTAGTGCAATGACAGGCTAAATCTGATGAATGCTGAAAGTGGGAAATCCTCTTCTCTCTCCCCTTTCTCCCTCCTCGGATTGCCCTTGCAGCTTTCAAGGCGGGGAAACCACATGGAGAAAGAAAACGTGCGCCTTCTCCTCATCTGCACTTGTAAACAGAAAGCCAATCATGCCACGAGCCTCTGCATTTTAAAGCGGAGTAACAAACCCACAGCGACGTGGATGTCCCGGTTGCTCGCCCAGGGCTGCCTCCCCGCCGGGGTACGAGGGCTCTATGGCTCGGAGGGGGCATCGCCCCGTGGGACCCTTACGTCTCCCTGCCCCCCTCATCCCTGGGAGTGCAGGAGGCTTGTGCAGCGTCCCCGTCCCGGCACTGAGGGTCTGGACTTTTCTTCCCTTCCCCCGGGGAGCCTGTCCCTCTGGCACTGCCCCAGGGCTCCCGCCCCGGGCTGTCTCTGAGCCCGGCCTACTTCCCCTGAGCTGGGGGAGCCGCTGCCGTCCCCCGGGACCCCGCCCAGCCACCTGCCTGTCCGGCCGAGCCCGTGTTTTACAGAGCGGGGTGACACCACCCACCTCCCGGAGGTGACATTTGCCCTTCAGCCCAAACGCGCTTGGAGGGGACCGGGACCTCGCAGTGTCTTCCTCCAACCCTTTCCCCGTCCCGGCGCTGGATGCTCGGCCAGAGGCCGTCCTGCTTTTCCCGACGGCAGAGTTACAGGGGGGGAGCTTCAGTGGTGAGGTGCTGGGGGGTTGCTGGATTCAGCTGTCTCCCTGCCCTGAAATATGGTGTTCAAGGGCAGGAGGCATTGTTCAAAGAGTAATTTTTTTATATTAACAGCTACCAGCAGTAACAGTACATTAATATGAGTCTTTTGTAATATAACAACCTCAGGTCCATGAGATCAACATTTTTAATTATTTCAGTGATGCTTAAAGGAAGTGAGCAGACTCAAGTCTGTCTTTTCCAATTTGCTCATGTCGACCCGCACACCTTGGAAATTGCCATCCATTGCCACTCTGACCTATGTAGCAGAAAGCACGGTGGCTTTTTGTCAGAAACTGGCCTAGCCGGGCAGGAGGGCAACCAGACTGAGTGGAGCTGGAATCCCTGTAGACGTGCATGCAGGTCAGCCATAGTGACATGATGGACACTGAGGGAACACTGGTCACTGATAAATCTGGGAAGGTGCTTGCTACAAGAGCAAAAGCTTTCGGGAAGCGCTCCCAAAAAACCATGGGCCAGAGTCCAAGGCTGGAAGGGCATTTGTAGATCTTGCTTCATGTCATTTGTAATGTTGTTAGATTCTCTTTCTCCTTTTTAATTTTTTAAAAAATGACCAGTAATGCTAAGGTTTCAACCATTTTTAATGTTTAAGCTATTAAAAGGTGCTCTTTTCACTGTAGAAATGCTATTGTTCCTGTCTATCTT
The DNA here is from genome assembly GCA_013400915.1 of Pardalotus punctatus. Classification (NCBI taxonomy): domain Eukaryota; kingdom Metazoa; phylum Chordata; class Aves; order Passeriformes; family Pardalotidae; genus Pardalotus; species Pardalotus punctatus. Next base: position 253,272 of record VZTX01023520.1, read on the forward strand.
GGCATTCTTTGGCATTCTCTCCCATTTCTGTAGCTAGAGCAATGCCTTCTCTGCTGTGAAAAGGCCGTTATTAAATGATACCCAGTGGTTAAAATCCTTAATTTTCCATGTCATTAGACAAACAACACTGGTGATAGCACCACATATTTCCATTCGGAAAGGGAATATCATTTAGTTGTCAGTGTCAATTCCTTCAGCACTCTGGCTATGTTTTGAAGACCTACTTTCTAAGATATCAGATAGGAGAAAACAGCAGCTTGATCTCTTACTTTTTTTGCCTTTATTTTCCTGTAGAGGTTACTAAATCACACGTAGTCAAGGAATAATATACTAATGCATGTATCATAACTCATGTTCACGATGAAGGTCCTAGAAACACATTAGCTTAATCATGAAACCTCTGAGATAATTTACTTAACTGGAATAATTTCACAGGAAAGCCAATATAATTCAGAATGTAGTAAATACATGGATAGAAATCAGATTTTCACTGAAACTATTTTTGTCCTCATCTGGTTTGGTGCCAAGTTATATGGTAGCCTCAGAGCAGCAAGGTTTATCTTAATTTGCAGGGATACATACAGGTACATTTCTTTTCCTTTTCTCACATTAAATTCATTATGTGATGTTCAAAAGACTGATGCACACTGGAAAACCTTTAGGCATTTCTGTGTAACGGGGATGGTTTATTAAAAGGATAGGTTATTACTTTGAACAATGACTTCACTGTGTACGTTAAAATGTGAAATGTTTATCTGGTACTGGCCTGTATTGGCCAGAATCTGTACAACTAGACTTTCATTCATAAATGCATGCCTAAGCTATTAAACTACATTTATTTTCAGATCTTGTGTGGTCATCTGAGGGTCTTTTGTAGTCCACAAAGGTATAGGCTGATGATTATTTTTTCAAGAATTTTCTAAGCATGTATTACCATAATTCCATTTGTGACCCCATGATTTTGAGAATATATTTATTTTGTGTTAGAAAAAAGTTTTGATGCAGTTAGAGAAATAGCTAAGGCTGTCTTAGTGTGCTTAATATGTGGATGGGTGGAGAGGACTATTTTTTAGTAGGAAAAGAGCATAATTTTAAAGACTTAGAAGCAGAACCAAACCTCTCAGAAGACGCTGAAAAAGAAGACACCAAGTGAGTCAGTAGCACCAAGTTCTCCTTCCTGCACTGTTTCTTTGCCTGAGCCTGCAGACTTTGGCCAGGTGAGCAATGCTGCTGAGGTGAGCTCCAGGGAAACAGCACATCAAAAAGCTCCTTCCTCCATGATAAACAACCAAAGAGACTTGGGCCAGGGGTGTAATCCCACCAACCTTCTTGGGAGTGAGTAGTTTTGCAAAATGCTGCTCGTGAGTGATCACTTCTTGCACAAAAGGGATTACAGAAGAGAACTGTGAGTGCCTCAGAAAACAAAGATGCAATTAAAGCAGCATTTGTAGTTTTCAGTTAGGGTTATCTTTCAATGCAGGATGAACCATCATTTTTTTCCTGCTAATTATTTTCATTAGCTGTTTTAACTCTTCCTGAGAGTTCTTAATAATTGCTTCAGAGCAGAATGTGTAAAACTGAAAATTATTTATGGCACTGATTAGAACTACAGAATACTAATATGGGTAGTCAGGAATAATTCACCATAGCAGGAAAAGCACTATTTAATTGTTTAATATAGAAGTTTAATTGTGCTTGCATACAATTATCATGTAAATATCACTGTGATCACTTTAAGAGGTTATTTCTAAGTGTGCCAAAATTCTGAAGCAATCTGAAAAGAATTAATTTTTTTCTTACCTCCCTTCACAAGTCTCTCAAGTGTACTATATGTTTTAACTTAAACCAAAATATAGCCAAAGGCAGACAGGAGTTCCAACAGTGACCAGTGTAATACTCACTGCTTTTAATTACTGTAACAATAAATCACACAGGAATGTCCTCCAGGTACTAAATGATTTTCTAAAAACATTTGAGAATATTTCTGAAATTCAATTAATTGAAGGCACCAGATAAAAGGTACACATTCTTAATGGCTATAAAATAACCCTAAGGGATGTAACTGAGCTCCAAGCTTAACTTCAAAGTGTGACAGAAATACTTACTGTATTACTTTAAAAGTATTCAGATCAATGAATCAGTTAAAATTACTTATACATTTACCAACCTTTTCATTTTCTTTCTGAATATGATAGAAAGAATTGCTCTCATTTCCCAGGACACAAAAAGCAGTTGAGACCTGTAAAAGAAATTGTAATTAAAGCCAGCCTTCAGTCAAAAGTGGTATTATGAATTTTTGGTTGACACAAGATAAAGGGGCCAGCGAAACATAAAAGTGGCTTGATAAAACATACATTTAGACATTTTATACTGAAAATTAACTGGTTTGTGAAGATATTTCAGGGTCTAGGATTAAATCTGTCCTTGTTAAAGCCAGTAAGCATTTTTCTGTAGAATTCAGTAGAACCAGTGTCACCCTGCAGTCTGTATTGTGCACAGCCATGTGTACCTGACTGGCTGTCAGATTATGGGCCAAATTGGTTCTCTTTTTTCCTTTTTGTTCCTGCTCCTTGGATTAATCACACTGTCCTGAACACCCACATGGCTTTGCAAGGTGCTGAACATCTCAAGCAGTCACAGCATGCCTTCAGCTTTTGCAGGTAGTACTCTGACATAGGATGCCAGCTAATGTTCAGTAGGATGTCACTCCACGAGTAAATACCCTGTCATTTGGCTTATAGTTCATGGGCATCAGAGGTTCTTTTAAAGAAGAAGTGCTTAAACCATCACAATTTCTTGATTTGCAAGATGATTTTACAATGCCGTGTGACTCATCAGCAGGCAAGTGTTCAGAAATATGTAGAGGTTGAACTGTTGCTACCAGCCAGTTTTTTAAGCAGAGGCACTCTGTTCTGCATGGCTCTTCTTTCTGCTCTGTTATCACCATCGATAGCCATGCACCCGGCCTTGAAAAACAGATCATAGACCCACGGTCATCACGCCATGGAGATAAGGGCTAACTTCTAACCTCTGCAAAATGATTGCTTGTTATGTGTAGTAGTTAAACTGCACATATGTTATTCCTTAATGCAGAAAGTTTAGAAATAAGTTTAGAAACTGAAACTATGCACACATGTACATTCGCGCACATCTGTGTCTGTGCACTTCTATGTACACCCACAGAGGGAACTGATGTAGAGAAGTGTCTGTATTGTGTGAAAGGACTATATTCCTTCAGTAGAGAAGGCTGAAAACACTCTACTAAAGACTATTTGCAATATTTTCCAATAGGTACTTATTTTCAATACTCACTGATAATTTTCTTAGTAGCATGTTAACATTTTCTCTATGTTTAAAACACATTAAACTGAGACAATAAAAAAATAACAACTGAGATAAATGTATCTTTATCCCTTCTGCTTGTTTTCATTGAGCAATCAAAATAATAAACATCATAAGAATCTTTGAACATTTAATATTGATGTGAAATCATGACCATATAACTATTTCTTATAGCTCCATACAGTAATTCTGCACCCTGCAGGTGTGAGTGAGGTGGGTGGGAGGATCACTGAGCCTTGGAAACATGCACAGCAGATTGCAGTTGCAAAAATACAGTCACTGACAATTCGTATGTTGTCTAATAGTTGTTTCTAAACAGTAATAAATAAAATACAAGACTAAAACCGCCAATAAGACTCAGGTTTCATCAAAGAACTCTATTTAATCAGTGTAACAAAACAGTCAAAACTAATCAGGGACTGAAGGCTGTAGAAGGTAGTTTGATATGTTTATTTTGATGGGCAAATACCCATAACACTCATAACAGACTCACATCCACCAAATTATCACCTGTGATTTGCAGCCAGGTTAAAGTCAATTCCACATAAAAAAGCCTGAACTTTCAGTTAAATGTTTATTCCACCAATTGCTCCAAACCACTGTTAAGAAGTATTTAGGAACTTTTCTTTTCCGGAGACTTTGCAGTCAAAAGATTTTTTTCCAGAATAATTAGGTTGTTTATCTCAAAAGGGCTGTTTGTCTAATTACTAACACAAGAATTTATGGGTGTATATATCTTCACAAAATCTGAGAACCTGTAGAGCATTTCTACATTTCTCCTTCTTCTTCCTCCTGTTTTGAAAATCAATAAATATTTGAACACTTTTTTTTTTTTTCTTTGTTTAACTTGTGGTGAAATGGTTGAATGGGAGAAATGTAACAGAGATGAAATAAAAAAACAAGTCAGAATATTGGCTTCAGATTAAAGCTGGGTAAACCTGGGATAACTTGTCTAGAAAGTAGAATAATTTCATTGAAAATACATGTCAAACAAGGTTAAATACGGTTCACAAAAGAAAAGGGTATGCTCATATGTCTAATTTTTAGGTTTGCAAAAAGACTGTGCAGACAAGATATGAAATGTAGTCATGTTTGTTGCAAGGTGCTCTCTCTGCATTGTATTTTCCAGTTAACACTCCTCCTCCTCTCCCAAGCGTCTGATTTTGTAGCAGGTAGAGCTCAGTCCTAAGGACACAGGCAGTGGGATATGAAGGATTTCTGCAGAATTAGTGTTGAAGGAAGAGCCTGCCTTGGGAGGATGACTCAGTTTCCTGCCTTTGCCCATGTCCAGAGGCAACCGTGGGAGGCGAAAGATAAAGAGCAGACACCTGCAGCCGCATGTGTCCCCAGAAAGCATGTCCTGTTTGACGTTTCAGGCCTTGCACAAGGCTCCCCATTTCTCCCTATTGTGCTCTGTTCCTGTGCCAACCTATCTTTTCAGCTGGAGCAGGGTAGGACAAGGACTGCTTATCCAGGAACCAAGAAAATATCAGTACCACACTCAAACCCAGCATGGTCAGGGATGTAGCAGAGCCACGAGTGACATTGGTGGAGCCGAGCACTGCAGCTACTGCACATCACCTGGAGAAACTTCACCTGAGGTGACACAATGGAGACAAAGGTCAATGACAGCCCATGGCACCGCAGGCATTTCCAGATGCTCCAAGCTGCAAAAGGATGAAAGGATGCCTATTTCCAATTTGGCCAGGTGGCTGTGCCAGCTGCTGGCTGCTTGTGGTCAGCCAAATGAAGAAGCCTGAGTGGACAAGCATGAGAAAATCTGTCCCTCCCATTACCAAAGTGCAGGCACCCTGGGGCTCGCCCAGGCTGGAAAGTGGGAGCTCAGCTGGTCTCTTGCTCTTTTGCCCACTGTCACTTCTAGCTTTAACCAACTATTAAAACCTTGAGCAGCCAAATCTATTTTACGGTTCCCTGTGTGACTGTTGTTGACTTGCAATCTTTCATCTGGTTTTCTTACCCAAAGTCAGATAGCCACCTTACACTGATGTGTACAGTAAGTTCTCCTAACTCTGTCAGCTCCTGGGCCTCAGACGGTGATTTCTAGGCTTGCCAAGCATTTGCAAGGAGGGCTTGCTGGAAACATCAATCCTAGCTGACTGCTCTTTCATGAAACTTAAAAGCTTTGAAACAGAAAGCACAGTGGAGTAAAACCTGAGAATATCTGGAAAAGAAAAAGCTACAGATAGATACTGAAGACTCCATAAATGTAAGTAGCACTTATGAATCTGAATTTTTCCTATTTAAAATATTTTGTGTGAATTACACAGCTGGGAAAAGGCAGACGGAGGAACCGCAGTCAATCCTTAAAGCAGAGAGGGACACAGGAAGATTGGGAGGGCATCTGGTGTAGATAGAGACTTGTTCATCTGGTGTATGTTATGCTGGCCCTTGAGATGTGTGTCCCTAAACAGCTTTTTTTGAGCACATTGAGAGTCATGTGGCTGTAGTAGTTGACCTCTGTGTAGAAGAAGTAAGAAAACCAAAGGCAATTTTTTCCTGCCTACTTAATGAAATATATTTACTTTAAAGGATCCCACCTTAATCTGTTCTTCAGTAATCACTGATAAATGTATAAGGCTCTCTAACCCGTCATTTTTTCCCTGGAATTACAAAGTGCTGTGGCTTTCTAGCTAAACAATTCCCAGCATTGCTCACCTGCAGTTTAGAAAACTTAGACTCACTCAGATCTACTCTCTGAAGGCACTTCAGAATTACCAAAAGAGACAGGCAGAGGGGACATTTATGAATTTATAAAAATACAGTCATTAAAACTGCAGTTCAGGAACCCAGTCCCAATTCCCCTCCTTTTATTTCTTTCTTTCATTGAGCCATATGAGTTTCTTCTCGTCTTGCCTTGATTGCACTACAAATCTGCATGAACCTCACTGAGAAACTGGATAATAATTTTTTTTTTTTAAATTTTGAATGCCACTTTTCCTTTTTTAAGTTTTGTTGTTTGCATTGAAGTGCACATGCTAAGCTAAATTTGTTGAATAGTACAATTTACAATTGAACATGTTATAGATAGAACTAGGAAAAAGAAAGTCAGTTTTAACAATACAAATAAAGAATGTTTCTTGTGTTGCATATGAATCATGCAATTAGTGAATTCCACTAAGGATAGTAATTGTTCATTACTTTAGATCTGGAAGCTATTTTGAAATGCTCTGGAAAGCTGAATGAGAAGAATATTGTTTATCTTCAAAATCAAGTTCAAAGAACTTACCTTCAAGCAAATGATGGCATTCCCAACTAGGGATGACACTACAGAGTAAATGCTAGAGGGAACTTAAAGCAGCCTAATATAGAATCTTGGATGAAATAAAACTTTGAAGAAGTTTCCCAGAAGATGATAAAAAAAGTTTATGGTAAAAAATAGCAAGACAGATGAAGTCCTAGGATATTCACACCAAACAGTTCTTTCTTTTTCACATGTGCACTGCAGAACCATGTCCCAGTGCAGCTGAATCCCATCAAAGATGCTGTGGAAGCCTAATATTTTTCTTTTCCTTGGAAGTAAAGGTTTATGTTAGTACTATATAGATCTGTGTAAGTGGTACAGGTACTGTGTGTGTAACCAGTTTGGTTTTGTTTCCTCTACCGGGTTTAACTTCATAGAATTTGTAATGGATGAAACGGATAAAATTATGTGGCCTGTCCCAAAGCACTTTTAAACACATAAATAGCACTCCAGCTTTTGTGCCATATTTATCAGGATTCCAGAGAAGGGGAGTTCTACAGGTAATAAAATGCCCAGAATCTTTCCTCACACTCTCAGGGTTCTAGAGAAGATGGGCTGTTCTATCACTAAATAAAATGCCCAGGATCTTTCTTCTTACTTTATCAATCCACAAGATTTGTAAAGACAAACCCATCACGTCTTAGGGCATAAGCCAGCTGATGAACTTGAGCTGGTTTAAGAGAGGTTTTTTTAGTCATCCTCTGCAGCAGATGGTACTAGTCAATGTTAGAAATAGACACTTGATGGATATACTGTAGCTCTGTTTCAGAATAGCCATTCCCATGTTTCTTCCAGATTCTGCTTTTCTTTCCCCTTTCTTGACTGCCAAGATTATCGAGGATATTTACCCCAACACAGCACTCATGGTCTCATTTTTAAAATTTCCATTGAAGACAGATTTATTCGGACTGCTGCTAACCAGTCTAGAGGAAATTGTCCTTCTGGCAGCAATATCTCTTTGGGAATCTGTCAGCGTTAATTCTTTCTTTAGCTGTTGAACCAAACCAGGAGTCAAAATACACATTTAGGAACCCAAGTATGTTTTCCAGAGTTTCTGAGCAACAGCAGCTTCCACTGTGGTCAGTCACAGCTGATGCTCAGCATCTCTTTGACTAGGTCACTTTTTTGGATAAAGCTCTTACATCTTTTATCTTTCAAGGGATGTAACTAATTTCCTTATGCCAGCATTTGCAGAAAGGGATGCATAAGTGATGTTTAGGAAGGCAGTTTCATTTAGAGATTTAACAATAGCAAAAGTAAAGTAAGATTTGGTCTTATCTTGTAATAAGTCAGCAGATATTGACAATAGATATAGCAGCAAAAAAACTCCGGCAGTCTTCCCTGTTGCACGTAAAACAGAGCAATTAATGGTAAAAGAGTCAGCTCTAAAGAAGCAGGATAGGAACCTGAACTCAAGTTCTTCTGTGAGTCTGATTGCATGTGCCAATAATGTCCCTCAGTCAAAACATTCAGACTTCAATTCCAAGGTGGAAATTCTACAGTAATTTTGGTTTTCTTTTAAGCACATTGGAAACCAAGAGAGTAGAGGCAGAACTGAACTGGTCCCTTCAGGGAACTTTTCACTTAAATCTGCATAAGTGCAACCTGATTTTCAACAGTTATATTGAGCACAGAAACATTCTGTAAGTATCTGTAGGGGCTGAACAGGGACAGAAGAAAGGCAGAATGGAGAGTTGTGTGGCCGAAGCGAATATATAAAAAGGAAAGACTATTTTTCATCTCAGTCTTTGAACACACCGATCTAAAAGTTTTAGAATGCAACTGATTTTAAAACAATTTAAATAAATTAACCTTTTATGGAAATTCTCAGAAAATGTTAATCTTTCCTTGAAAATACAGTCTGCCCTAAACTGAAAGCAAATATGGTTGCAGCTACTAAAAACTGACATTGTTGAAAATGCTTCAAAAATTAGAAATACCTAATATGTAGACAGAAAATAAAAAAGTTCTTTTGCACCTATAAGTGTCTAGTGGAAAATTAGATTAGGTTAATGATACGCACCTAACTAGAAGACCAAGAAAACAGAAATTGGATTCTTGTCTCTTCCTGCACTTGGTCCCTCTATTGTTAAATTCTCTAAATCTTTGCTGTTTACTCAAATCCAATGCTTTAGACAAAGATGCATTTGCACATTTCAGAGATAACAGAGAACCCGTAGAAGGGAGGTTAAGAAACCCTCTCTAATGCTTACAGAAATTTAGGTTTCTTGTTTATTTGTTTGTTTGTTTAATAAGTCCTAGTAGCATGGAATGTATCCAGGCCAGTCTGGCAAATAGGCCAGATAAAAGACACTTAGTACTGCTTTCCCTTGAACTCATATTCTTTGATCCATGATTTGTATAAATAAGACAGAGGCTTCCTCTCAACTGCTGAGCCAGGTATTGCTGCTGATCATTTGGTTATGTAGTCTGTGACCATTAGAATTTAATTTCTGTAGACACAGATATACCATTCTACAGATTCCAGTTTCTTTATGTAGAAAAATTATTATTTTCTGGGCTATCTATTTCTTTGGTTTCCTTCTTGTATACTCCATTATGTTCCAAATCTATGGATTATACTACAGTTTGTGTAATTTTCACAATACTATTTGAACTTTTACTAGTTTATTAATAGCTGTATTAAACTGCTTTTGCAAAAATAAGAATGTACTTTACATTAAAATTGTAAGAGAAAAGTCTTCAAATAGCTTTAAATCCAATTGAATGTGAATAATTGTTCTTTGGAAATTCTCATTAGCAATACCTAATATCAAATGGCATCTGTATTTTATAAAATTTCAGCACTAAGAATATTTGGCTCCTAAAAATGTGTCTGAAGACTGTGACAGACATATGGTCCTTTTTGTGCAGGAGAGTATCCAGTCCTCATACTGGATTATGGTTTGTTATCTTGCCCAGAGCTGCTACCACCGAAAGCCGAAAGTTGTTCAATAAAATTTTCATAAGCTATCCACAGAATTTTTGGCACTAATTCTCTGTTCATTGCATGACATAACTAGTTCCCAAACCTGCTCTGTCCATTATGACTGGAAGAACACGCTTCACATCATGCAGTTAAGCAGTATTTTCTCAGTGTAGCTAGCTGCCTTTGCCAGTCGAAAGAGACTCTGCAGTCTAGACTTCCTCTTCATCATGGTCTGTAGATTCCTTACAATCTTGAAGAACCATCAGACTAACCTTCTCTTGTTTGCCACCCCTTTCCTGGTCAGCAGTCTTTCTCCTTTCTTTGGAAGTTGCTATTCCGAGACTCTTGCTTTTATTTGAAAAGACTGTTTTGGAAACTGCTCCCTGGGCCTCCTTGATTTGCTTTCTCTGGGAACAGTTTTGGAGCACTTTTATTGCAGGATTGCTTCAGAGTATTTTGGGCAAATTTCTTTTCTCTCCCAATGAGACTTCCTGTGAAGTGTTTTAAGACATGGCTACTAAAATATGTATAAACACACATTTTCTTTGGGCAATATGACTTTACACTCAAGGAAATGTTTGGAATATTACAGAAAATTATTTTTCTAATTACATAATGAGAATATTTGCTTTCTTTATGGCTGTCTTGCTGCTTATTGCTCTATTAGCTTAATATGACAGACTTTTTTTATTTATATACCTGTTTTACACTATGGGAAAGACATGGCTTGTGGGGTTTTTTGAGATAAGAAAGGTAAGAGAAATTTTTGAAAAAGGAGATGCCTGCTAACAGGTGCCTTGTCATTACCTCCCATTTCCTAATCTGTATCCCTTTCTGCTTCCATAACAAGAGGTTCTTTGGGCCAGATAGGTTTAGACATTTTGGTCTGAAGAGGGTAGTCAAAAACTTGTTTTGGATAGACAAGGCTACCTTGGGGTCATTTGTACTCCCTGTGTCCTGATCATGGAACTGTAATTTAGCTATTACTTAGAATAAGCAGTGATTATCTACAGACTGACTTTGAAAATGAGGAGGAGATTATGAGAGACTGAATTAGTTGTAAATAATTATTTCCATAGAAAAGTGATTCTGTGAAAAGGACTTACAGTCATCTCAGTGAGTTACTAATTTGTTTACCTTCAAGTAAAATCATCTCTCTAGAGCCAGCCAATTTTTATACTGAGGTGCAGAAGAGCTGTCCTATGTGGCAACATGATGGATAACTTCATTATACAACTTAAGAAGCTCTTCTTCCCTTTCTTGTACCTTTTCACACTCTAGTTAATCACCTCACCCTGGTTAAACCAACTGACTACTTCAGCATTAAAAGTATGCAAAATTAACATTTTACTGCATCAGGGCCAGATAAAGGCAGTCTTTTCCATCTGGAAAACAGACAGCCTCGTTTAAATGATTCTGGCTTCCCTGCCTGATGTGTAGTCCAGCTGATGCCATTTCCAGTCAAGGCATTGAGTCATGTGCTCGACTTCCATCCCTTTCTCCATTGTTTCTCATGATAAGGATATAATGTCAGGATGGCTGGTCTGGGCTGTCCCTGTCTTCAGTAGTGGCAGATATTGACTGCTGAGTGCATACAAAGAGAAGAGGTTATGGAGATTTGCAACTTCCAGCAGTCTGTGGTTCAAGGAGTTTCTGGGTCCAAGATGAAGTTCTGGTTACTGTCACTGGGCCTGATTCTGATCTGTGGGCTGACATCCTGCCTAGCCTCAGCCCATCCCCAGGGAAGTGCCCTCAAAATTCCTGCTTCTCCATTGTTTCTAATGTGAAATGACTTTGAGGTTTCTTTCCGCTGCTATTTAAATTTTCCATCTTTTTGGTATGGAGGACAGAATTAGACCTGGACACAGCATTCAGCATATTGATTCACCTTAGATTTACAGAATGACATATTGAGATTTTTGAAGTTTTTATTTCTTGAAATTGTTTCATAACCATGATTTTAGTTTTTAGTTTCATAAAATTGGGTAAAAATTGTTTTCATCCCTGGGGCCTAAATCATGTACAACCATTTTACAGAAATTGCTGCAATTTTCAATAAAAAGTGTATCTGTTTGAGAGGTTGTTCCCCACCACAGAGAACATCAGGTTTTCCCGTTTTTTAGTCTTCATAAGAGTACAGATTTGTATCTGTAAGACCTTATCTGCCCTTCCTTTTGATATTGAGATGGATTTCCTATTGCAAGGAAAAGATAGAGTAAAATTCACTGCTGCACTTTCTCTGCGTAAACAATTCTTTCCATTTCTCCCTTAATTCTGGGATTCTGTTATCAAACAGTAAGAACAATGCTGAAGCACAATTTAGTGATGGTTATTAAAGGACTCTTTTTCTTGTTACTTTTCAATTGAAAATCTTTTTCCTCAAAGCTTTTGCATGAACGCAGTTGGAAAAAAACAACAATATGAGATCATGTTTTGTCACCATCAATCATTTGCTATGCAAATTGAGATGCCTACAGGACTTCAGAGTTCAAGGCCTGCCGGCACACGGGGCTTGTACAAACAATGAAAGATTTACTATGTGAGTAATAAGTACTTTCAGGAAAAGATCGATTACAAATGAAAGCATAAACTGATATAGACAAAAAAAGAAAAAAGAGCAAATGTTGATCACGAAAGGGAAACAAAGAGAGTAGTGATCACATCTGGTAAAACAGTTTAATGAAACACATTTATTTGGAAAATATGCATTAATTTCTTTTGCCTGAAAACTTGTGCTCACTTTTAAAATCCTGAGCAGCTTTGAAAATTAAGTGTTTTACAAATAGATATAAAAGCCATAAGCTGAAATCAAAGGTTTGCCTCAGAGAGGTTCACAGAGGATGCTTGTGCTAAAATATAGCACCAGGGAAGAAATATAGTGATATTCTCCCAGCCTACAACCATTCTCAGATGAGGATCTTTGATAAAGGTAACACCTCTGCGTTTAGTGGGCCCTGATTTCTTTTTTCCTTTGCATTAATTCCTGATTCCTTTTTGACTTGCTCTGCATTTCAGCAATCCTGTGGCAAGGAGTTCCAACGCTTGTGCACTCACTGATTGAAGTATTATCTTTTGCTTGTTTTGAACTTGCCACATGCTGATTTCATGCTGTGACTCTCGCCTGCTGGCATTCACTGGAAAAGTACGTTCAGTATCTAGTAACAAAAGAATGGAGGCTACTGTATCAGGACAAATCAAGATGGTAATATATTTCCCATTAAGACAACACAGGCCAGATTGAGGTCATGTTAAATGAAAGTCTCAATGCTGCCACATTTCCCAAAAGACAGAAAATGCCATTCCTCTTTCCATTGCAGTAGTGCCCAGTGATCTCCCCCAAATCTGTTTCTGGAAGGATTTTCAAGCTCCTTTGAAGCTATTGGCAAAATTGTGTTAAAGATAAGCTTTTTGTGCAAAAATAAAATAGGCTTTAAGTACACAAATATAGACTGAATGTAGAAGATACTGCTCATTGCCAATACAACTGAGTGACAAATTGAGGGGGATAGTTCTCAGGCATAAAATTACCTCTTATTTTCCTGGCTGCTTATTCAACTAGTGAGGAGGCTGTATTTACAGGCACGTTCTTTGCCTCTGCCCTGCTATCATGAGGCACTTGATAAGCACAATAAATTCTGACCAGGCTTCTGACCGTGTAGAGCTTATAAGGAAAAAAGCCCTTACACCTGATATCCAACTCACAAGAAGGTTGGGGACTAAGAACTTGAGATACCATTTTTCAAGAAACAGATGTCTCTGTGTGCAGTGAAGGACACCAAACCACATCCAAAATAATGCTTGAAAAATAAAAAATAAAAATGTTATGAGAAACAACAGGTTTTGAAAAGAGATCTGCACTCAGATGCATGATGGTAACATTAAGTTCCCTTATGGAAAAATAACTGTCCACTTTTCTGATAATAAATTGAGCAGAATTATATGATGAGGCATGATAAGCAGTAAAAGCCAGATGAATTTAGGGCAACCTGTACCAGGGCTTAGGGGAAAACCCAAGAAATCATATACAAGAGTACTGTTTTACTTACTGTATGAGCAACTTGCTCATGGCACTGGCCAGTATCTATCAATGAAAGCTGTAAGAACAACCTTCCTTCTTTGAAGGTAATTATCTATTCTAATTTTAGTCAGACACCTGTTGGCTAATACACTGAAGAATGATGTTTTCTGTCCTTAAGGAATTTTTATTTTGTGGAGATGTCCTTAGTGTCCCTGCTGGTCTTCATCTGCTTTCCACACAGGGCAAGTCTCCTGTAGGTTTTCTGTCATGTTTGCCACACAGACCTTTTAGGAAACTGTTAGATCATGTTAAATGTCTCTTTGTGCCCTCTTCAGGCAACTGAATGCCCCTCTTCCATCCTGTTCACTTTTGATCTGTTGGGTTCAACTGTATCCATCGCAGTAAGTTCTTCTGCTTCCCTTCACACAAGGAAAAGATGAAATTCCTTTTCTAGGTCATTAATGTTCCTTCAATTGTATTGGCTGTTGTCTTGTTTTTTTGCAATGAGAAGAATAAGAGTTCACAATTTGCTCTTGCCTTTGCATGCATTATATTATTGGTCTCTTACGTGTTTCCTCTCCAAAAGGAAAGAATCCTGATGTTTAAAACCCCTCATTTAATGAAAATCTAATATTATACTGGCATTTGCATTCTCTGAACACCTTCCAGTTCCACTTTATTAATTGTTTTAAATGAGGTGATTAGACTTAGGGACAACATTCAAAATGAAAGTGTATGACTAGTTCTCAGTAGTGTGCTTTAATTTGTGGTGTTTTGATGCCCGTGAGCTTCCAGGCTGCATAAGGTTCCTTCAGGCTGCACACTGTGCAAACATGGAGCTCTTGCTTGGAGGATGTTCCAATGAAATTTTAAAACAGATGTTAAAATGGTGAATAAATTACAGAAATGAGAAAGGGAATAAAATGGTTTATGAGCTGTAAATGCGCCCAACTAATACAATGGATGGCATTGTATAATTTTCCAGGAATTATTTTAACCCAATTTTAAAACACATTTTAAAATTTAGTCCCCCAAATAGTTAATAATTATGTTAACGGAGATGCCAACAACGACTCAATGTCTCCTATGCCCGACTCCCAAATGATTACCATTCACTTAGAACTCATGAAGGTGTATCGTCAGCTCAAATCATATTGAATGTTTTCCCTCCCACTGTACATTAACATGCCTTTGTTAACACAGAGTTTTAACTGCAGTCAGGCAGCACAGTTGTCTGTCTTTTAAAGTGCCTCTGGAATTCCACACAGTTCTTCCTGGTTTTCAGTAACCTAAATTATTTTGACATCTGTGAATATGCCACCTTGGACTTCACCTTTTCCCAAATAATTAATAGACACATTAATTAATCATGTCACTGCATTTTTAAAAGAGTTCCAATATTAACTCTATTGTTTATGTGAGGAACACAGTACAGGAAAAATCATAAAGCCAAAGTAATAACCTGTTTCCTGGGTTATTGTCTGCAAAAATAACCATCAGCTGGTATTTTTGAAATTAGAAATTATTGCTAAACAAAATCTAAAGGTAATTCCTTACTCTAGACTTGTCTTAAATAAAAGGAAGTCACAGTCTCTGGTTATTCTGGGCCAATGGAGTATATTAATGCCAAGATGAAGATGACTTTAAAAAGAGAATGCTGATTGTACCTCTTCTATTTGCAATGAAATGTATCGGCAGGTCTCAAATGCAGGAATGCGTCTTGGAAAAGCAGACAGTGTCTCAGATAGGAAAAACAAATCAGCACAGGTGAAAAGCAGTGTCTTAAATCTCACCTAGATCTTGCAATTCATTGACAAGGGCAAGGAGAGCATTTAATAATAGAGCTCCAATAAGTGCTTTTTTGTTCTGAGAATAAATCTAAAGGTGTGGCTTCAGATGGATTTCACTGCAATATTCTGATTTAGAAATGCCAGGGTTAGCTCTGGACTAATTGTAATCATAATAGTAATAGTAATAATAGATATTTCAGAGGTAAGATGGTTACATCTTAGGAAAACATGGCTTAAAAAAAGGAGTCTGGTCAAAGTATCTTCTTTTACATATTCAAACAGCAGAGAATCTCTGTTTGTGAAGTAGCAGCCTTTTGATACAAAAGGTGGTGCTCTAAATTACCTCGTGGGACTAGTCATACTTGCAGTGGTTTTCAAAAGCTTGAAACTTACAAATTCCTACAGAAAGCATCAGAGATTAGGCAATTTCTAAAAATCCATGAAGTGTCTGTTTGCATGTTCCTGTGTTGAAATAGTGGTAGTGTCATATTAATTTTTGCATTTTTAGTCCAGTTTCCAAATTATTTACAAGCTTTTAAAATTCTACATTGGACACTTCAGTAGATTGTGGGATAGTAACTGAAGACCCTCTTTTTGCCACGACAGATAATATCAGTTTATGAGGGTCAACAAAACTGAGTAAAACTGGGAAAATTATCTCTAAACAGATTAAAGATTTATTAATGGATTTTCTGTGGAAAGTAGATTGAAGTCACTTTTCAGGCAATCCATTCTTGTTTTTTTATGAATGAGAATTACTTTCTTATACATCCTACCCATTTAGGAAGATAAAAATTCAGATGGTTGTGATACAGTTGGCACATCAGTTACTATCAGTAACTTTTGTCAGTTCTAATGCCTGCATTTTGTTTTCTGCCCTGGATGAGTTCCCAGGTACAAACAATATTTTACTCAACTTTGTTGGTGGCAGCTGATATTATTTCAGTTCTGAACTTCATATTATTAAAAAGACCTTGGGAGAAATTTAGGGAACAGCAAAAATAATCCAGATGAAAGCAATGGGAGACAAAATTGGTTTGTGGGGACAGAATATAAAAGTGAGGCATATACAGCTTTGTCAAGAGATGACTGCAGAGGAAAGGTGGTAGGAAACAGAGAGCAGTATCTTAATAGAATATAGTGGCTGAAGGTTTTTAACTTTGGGAAGTTCATATGGTTTAAGAAGATACAATTGTAAGTAATAAAATGAAAGTGAGAAAAAAAATCAGGTATATGAAGAGTTTAGTTCGTAAAAGAGTTTAGCAATTAAAAGTTTAATTTAGGAGAAGATTCCTTCTAAGAAAAGCTGTGGTATGTGTGCTGGGTGAGACTGTGGGTGGGATTCAGCTCCAGATTCAGACCACGAGCAGAAGTCTGTATTGATAGCAGGGATGCTCAGGTGTGAGTGGGAGTCTTGTCAGAATCAATGGGGCTCTGTGACTTGTTCATTTGACTGTATGTGGGCATCCACTGTCATTTACCTTGCCATCCAAAAGATCTGACAGGTCTAGCACAGGTTGTAGGGAGCCTTATGCCCCACTGGACTGGGCAGGTTTTGGTAGCTGGATCCTGCTCTGGGGCTCTGTGCGCTACCAATTGTGTTGGCAAAATCTCCTTCAGTTTAGTGGAAGCTGAGCCTCCCCCACACCCATCTTATGGGCAGATGCCTACTGTAAACACCTACAGGGAGAGTCCTAGAGTCCAGAGTTGAACCCTGCCTTAGCTGTGCTTTTCATTTAATCTTTCTATGACAAGGTAATTTCTGTAGTTAAATCATAAAGTCATCTACAGATTATAAAATAACCTCAGCTACAAAGGATGTGGAAATTAATTCTGATGTGTAATTAAAATGTGCTGTCTTTTCTCTTACAATGATCTTAGAATAACATGATAACACTTCAGCATTTAACTGAATGAGATTTTTACAGTTTTGAAAATTATTTGCATATTTCCAACTTCTTCTGTGAAATCTTTTGGGATAGTAAAAAATCTAAGCAGAAGTATTCCAAATCCTTTCCTATTATCATCCCTGTTTATTTTGGTAATGTCACAAGTTCCATGATTCTAAATACCTTAATTATTTAGCATTATCTGAATAATATGTAATAAAAAGAGACAAATCATCATGTTTTTTTCAGTAGTAAGTGCATCATACCTGAGTAAATGACCTGACTTTTCCATTAGAGATGACATGGCATGTTCAGAGTACTCACACTCAAAAGAAATGAAGATTTATTTTTAACAGTTTGATGAACATTTAAATACAGAAATGCTTCAGCAAATCTTTCCAATAGCTTTTCTCTTTTTGTATCTAGTTCACATTATAAATAGATAGCACATTATTTTTACTTTTAAAATATCCTGATATTTTAAGAATCAAAAGATAAGTGTGTGTCTCAGAATTTACTACATGCAATGTTTAGGTCAAATGACCTTTCACTGTCACTAGCTTCCATGGGAAAACCAAGTTTTGCTAAAAGTTTTGGGACAGGGAGGGAAAAACATAAACCGTTTGCTTATTTTCAAATTAATTTTAGAGAAATATGATTGGATGTATTTTACCATCGACTTGACATGCAATGAAGTCAATTAAGTATTTTCTCTTAGGACTAAATCCATTTGCTTAACTCGTGAACAGCCACTCTGTAACAACACATTATCAGAAAAAGCTGGGCTTAACAGCTCAGCCTTACTGGCTGGTCATAAAACCACACTTCAAAAAGATGACAGAACCAAGATAAACTCTAATTCACAATGTAAAAACAAACCAAAAAGCTCAAGCCTTAAAACAAAATGTTTTATTGTCTGAAGCTGAAAGAATTGACATGTTAATATTCTGTATTGTGCTTTGCTTCTGCTTTTATCTTCAATAAAGGATGACAGTGTTACAAAGTTCTGGAAGAGGTCGAGCACTGTCACTTTTATCAAATGTGGTATCAGCATTTTTCTTCAGTGGTTTTGGAACAATGTTAGCTACTCTACCTTAGCTTAGGAAGTACACTGTCTGCACGCTTTGCACCAGCATTTTCATTCTTGCATTGAAATTTGAGGTGGCAATGAGGAAACCAATTAAACACTCAGGAGACAGGGAAATCCCTATTTGGGGTGTATAAGGAAAATGGTGGTTGCCTTTGAATGTATTTTTCTATTGGTTTGCCCTCTTTGTCAGTGTATTTCCAGGTACTGAATTATTATGTAGGTAGAAGTTCTTTATCATGCAGTTTCACGGAACGGTTTGTTAAGACTGGAAAATGAAGGACTAACCTAGTTGTTGAATAATACATTGGTATTTTCTCATGTTTGCCTCTCAGGTGGGTAACCCTCTGTCTGAAGCCCTTTAAGTTGCATTTAATATTGCTATTTTATGTAACTTGATTAGCACTTAAAGGTATTAAAGACAAAAACTCTTATGTTAAATAAGAAAGTAACAAATTCTGGCTGTGTAACAGCTGTCAACAAAGCAACCTTGTGAAGGAGGAATTACCTGAACGTCTTAGCTACGTATAGTAGCTGGGGATATATGACCTGTTTTTTTTTGTAATTAGGTAGCTGTCTTATTTCAGCTCATGTACAGTACATGTCAGGGTTTGTTTTGCATGGGGATCTTTGCTGCTAATTTCATATGACAACAAGATTATGCATCTTAGTGCACAATAGAAACATAAAGAAAAGGACTTTGGTTTTTCTTTTCTGATCTATAAATTAGTAGGACCTGTCAGATTAATCTGAATAAAAGACACTGTGATATATATTTCAGGACTATAAGTAAATGTTGAATATCAGTGGATACTTTTCGAAAATTCCTTACAGAACAACCTAAAAGTATTAGTAATTATTGAGTTATTGAACAATTTGGTGTAAGTAATTTACTGTCACATTCTCTTATGTTCATATATGGAGCCCGGAAAAAAGCTCTGTTTTTGCATACTAGATTGCAAAAAATAAATTTAAAGGTACTGGATTGATGCATATGGTCTATATTGTATTGGACTGATATATTTGTGATGCTAATGCTTCTTAAAAGAGAAGACATGAGCAGAAACAATCAGTCAAATAAACTTGTATTTGTGCCAATGCACTGAAGAAATCTCTAATGACTCAGTTTAAAAAAAATAGTAAGAGAGCTTGTTTTACAGTGATTGTACCTATTAGGAGAACATAGTAGATTCGATTGGAAATAGGATACCCGAAGCACTTGTGTATTTAAGTTTGAGGACAGGCTTGTGATATGATGACTCCCCAAAGTCTTCACTGTGGTAAGTGGTAGTTGTACAAACCACAGAACGAGTGGGATGCCAGGGGTTAAGCAGCCTTTCAACTCCAAGATATGCGGCAAGTGAGAACTGGGGAAGCACTGATGAAGGTGGGGGCTGGGGGGAATAAAGTGCACTGGTAATTTAACGCTTCCTTTCATAGAACAGTGCTCTCTTATTGATTAAAAAGTTACAGATTTATTACAGAGACCCAGATGGACTTTGGTGTACTATATAGTAAGAAACCATTCAAAATTTTTTGCCTTTTAGACCATGTATGTTCAGTCTTAGACCTGCTACTCAAAGTATTACTGAAGTGAGGATATTTCAGGTAAGAATACAATTCAATTTGTATTGTGCCCAAAAGATCCATTAAAGAACAGCAAAACAAATCTGTGTATTTTTCAACAAAGAAATTAAGATATGAAAGAAAAAAAACTAGAGACAACAATTGCAGTGGGAAACAGAATAGAAAGGGAAGCTTAGTTCCTTCAATCAATAGTCTTCTCTGTACCTTTTGTGCATGCTTCAGTAGTTCTTCCATCCTTCTGTATTAAGCCATTTTGTAGGATTAGGACAGATGAGTGATTATAGCTAAAATCTAAAACCCACTGGGATTAGGTCAAAACTTTCCTAATCTCTTCCTACTCCTTCAGTGATAACATTTTGTGTGTTTTTCCTTGAAACAGCCCAAGGTGGGGGTCTCAGGCCTGTATGCCACAAGTGTACTGAGGGCTTTGTAGGACCCACCTCAGCATATTGTACTCAGTTATGCCCCATCCTCTGCTTATTCTCAATGGAATTTCAATAGGATTACAGTTACTCTAACAACTTGGAAATATCCGAATTTTTGCTGAGCACTGGGCTTCAAGTCAAGAAAGCTGCAAACTCTGGTTAGAAGGACATAATTTGGTATTGGGCTAGAGTTTGTGTTTTGGGATTTTTTTTTTCCAGAGCCAGAGTAGCCAGAGTAATGTGAAAAGGTCTTTATGCAAATGGAAAACAATCTATACAGGAACAGTTCCCAAAGGTGAGCACAAAGGGAATATATTGCAGAATGTATTTGGTAAATCATAGGAACACACTGGTCACACTCTTCTTGTGTGTGTGTAACAACACGTCTTCCTCCATAGAAAATTCCACTGATTTCAAATAAGTAATTATGTTTATTAATATAATTATGTTAGCACAAGAGCTCTCTCTAGTGGAGCCAATGATACTTTACTGGTTCTGTTGCTCAGATACTGAAAAATTGAAATGTTTAATCCTAATGTCTCCCAAAACCAGCTAATGTCAGAATGGCATTACAGCCACACAGCATATAAGGAATGCTGTGTCTATGAAATACTTAAAAAACATAATTCACAAAAGGTGTTGGAATGAAGTCTTTGCCACTCACTAACATCATTGCCCTCGGCAGAGCTTGGATTTTTTCGAAGGTCTTAATAAGCCTGTTCATGAAGAACATGAGATTGTTTCTGAATGTCTAACTGCGTTTGTCTGTTCTCATTTTCCATTTTTATTTTCTGAGATATGCTAACTCAAACAGGAAAAATTACAGAATGTATTGATGCTATGTCTGTTCCGTAAGGGAACATGACATGGTGTTACATCTATGTCTCTCATCCTTCTTCTTAAAGAACAGACCAAGCCCCACTGCCAGGTGTGGCAGCTTTCAAGAAAACATGGTAGTAGGTAGAAAAGTTCATGAGACTAGTGATGTGTACAAACACCACTTTCCCTCCGCCATGTGGCTGGCTTTTATATCCAGAAGGAAGCAGACAATGAGACAAAAATCTTAGAGATGTATACAACATAATAACTCATTATATGTTAATCAAACATTGGTTCTGTTAACTTCCTGGGTTCCTTTGCACCCAGTGGTAGTGGGTAAGGAAAAAGAGAAATTTAAGATATTGCTTTTGGAGAAAGCAAGAATCAATTTACACTGTATGGTTTTTAAAAAAATATTTATATTTTTAAAAGAGTTTTCAGATTCGGATGTGTAGATTTCATATCTACAGTTATTTTTTCCCCTGGATTTTGAAAAGGCCCTTATGAACTGCTAAAGAAGTAAATTGGTTCTGCTATGGAAACTACATTGGCTTGAAAGTCAGTTAAACTGAATGGTAAAAAGGGCATGTTTCTCTGAGGGAACATGGTAAATGGGGAGGTGCCCCCAGGTTAAATGCAACAGTCAGTGTTGTTTTAACAAACTAATTTATGCTAGTGAGTAGTGAGATGATAACATCTGTAGCAGACAGTTATTTGGATTAGTTACTATCAGGAAGGATTATGACAAACCAGGTAAACTGTGAGCAGTTGAGGAAGCTGAGGTAAACCACAGTGGGAGGAATCAGAGCACTGTTATAGCCTGGCTACTCTACATTGTCTTCCTTGCAGATCAAGCAAAGACGTGTAGACCTGCCTCAGATAAAAATCTAAGTGGGAGCAATGAAAACAGTTCCACTGAAGCAAAAAGGAAATATCTAAGGAGGCCAGTGCTGGGGGAATAAAATGTGGAGGTCTGAGGCTTTTCTGTTGGCTTTGTGGTCTACATGGTGCCCCCAGAAGAACTGGCAGATATTTCATGAAGGATTTGCAGCCTGGAAACCTATCCTAAATGTAAGCAACTGTGTCCTATTCTTAAAAGAGGCCCGTGTTTAAGGTGTTGTGGTGTGGGTTTTTATTTTTATATTTTAAATTATTTTAGATAGGAAAATGTGGATCCATTTTTCTAGGCAGTAGCCTGGTTGAACTTCATGTAGTTTCAGAGCATTGAGGAGCTGGTGGTCCAGTTCCCTTCTTTTCCCTAGAAATCAAATCTTTTCAAAGAGAGGTATGCATTTATGCCTGTGATGGCTTCTTCCGTATCTTCTTCCGATGCCTGGCCCATGATGGGACTTAGGCTGAAGAAATCATCTAATAACAATCAGTAATTTTTCTGAGGAGCCTTTTTGATGGAGAATTGATGGGGAGTCTCTGAAAGTCTCAATGTCTGCAAAACAGCATTTATTGTCCTTCTTCTGCCTGCCTGCTCCATGGTGTAACTAATGATCTTTATAACTTTGGGTGTTTGCTTTTGATGATTTGTCTATTTCTTTTAAACTCCTTCGGTAGGACTCATCATTCTTGAATATCATCAGAGGCAAAAGGGATGGTATTCATGCAAGCATCTGCACTCCTCATCTCTGGCTTCTTTTAGAGGAGAGAAATGTGCACCTCTAAGGGCTCAGATCATATCCTTTTAAATATGACATGTAAAGTAGGTCATGTGAATCCTGACTTAACATACCTGTTTTATGCCAAGTTTGAGTATGAACAGAAAAGGGAAAGGACAGTCTGCTGCTGCTACTGTCTTCATGCCCAAGGAAGGAGTTTTCTTTCCTTTTTTATGTGACAGGACAAACTGACTCAAAGGTGTTACCAAAAATCTAATAGAAAGCTTTTTGGAGAGCTGAAGAACTGTAACTGAGAGACTGACCTGGTTTGCAGCAGCATTATTACTGATGAGGAGGAGAAGAGCATGGCCTGTCTTTCCGTCCTGTTTGGTTCTGGCAGGGCTG
This sequence comes from Pardalotus punctatus, assembly GCA_013400915.1. Classification (NCBI taxonomy): domain Eukaryota; kingdom Metazoa; phylum Chordata; class Aves; order Passeriformes; family Pardalotidae; genus Pardalotus; species Pardalotus punctatus. The sequence goes on from VZTX01023520.1 coordinate 276,432, forward strand.
GCAGGTGGAAGGTTGTAGTTTCTGTCTAAGACTGAGCACAGAGATATCATTTGAGTCTGAAACTTTAGCTGTTCAAATAGTTACTTTTACACCTTTACTTTCTCAAATAGGTGTTCACTTCAGCTTTAATTTTGCATGTTGGCATTTGAAGAAAAGTAAGCTTCCTTCATGCCTGCCTTCTTTTATAGCTTTTCCTTTTCCATTTGTGCAATATAGAGCCAGGAACCCTGACAACGACAGATAAATTTCAATTTCTGAATTGAACGGTTAGTGTCTCAAGTGTTTTATTCATGGGCACCGTATGCAAAAAGTGAGTAGTTTTTTCTATTGTGGAAAAGTAATGTTATGTTCAAAACTGCCAGAGTTACTTGAATTTGACTTAGCTGTGTTTTCAGGTGAACCTAGAAATAAATGGAAAGTTGAAAAAAGCAGCTACATGTTAAATACATAGTATACCTGTAGTTTTAATTCTTTTAGGTCAAAAAATATTCAAATGCATTCACAGTATTTTTGATTGAAAGAATTTGTAATTGGATTTCCAAACATGCTGCTTTCATCTTGGGCAGTACAATATGCACTTTGATAATAACATGGCAATGTCATTAGAAAGAAGTCCATTTACTAGTTTGGGCATAAAATGAGATACAGAAGAAGACAATAAAATGCTTTCTAACATAATGCACCTTATTTTTTATTGTATTCCATAGAAGCATGATGAATAAGTAATCTTATAAGTGCATCAGAAGTACACCTTGGTTGATCTCTTAAAGGTGTTGAGATTTCACTGCTATTGAGATTATTCATAATAACACTTTAATTTCTAATAAAGGGCATAGAACTTTATAATGGATCAAAATATGTGCCCACAAGGTGCTTACATCATTGTGCTGGAAGACATAAACTTCCACACTTTAAAAGTAATCCAAGAATGAAAATTAAATGAAGATGAAAAGTAATATCTTTAAAATTACTACTTTTTAAAATATAAAGACCATAGATTATAATTTCCTTATTTCCACTTATTCACGTACTTTTACTTGTAGTCGAGCTATATATCTATAAGCTGTTCTTGGCATAAGCTACATTTTCCCTATATTTAATGGTATCTCATACAAATTAGATTTGCAGCAAACTAATCTGGTCCAGGTAGTAAACGTCACTGCTTGAATTATTTTATTCATCCATTCCTTTTTTTTTTCTCTAGCATTTATGCAATTACCACTGCTAGTGGGATTCTCCCCTCCCTCCCTCCATGAAATCAGAAAAAATTAAATCCAAGGAAGCTAAATAAGGTTTATCATTTTTTTCTAGCCTTTTTTTTATTCTTTTCTGAAAGAAAGAGGAAAGATCTTTATTTGCTTTCAAGACATCCACAATTTAAAATTAATATCAGAACATATGTAATTTTCCTGATAATAACAGCACATTATATTTATAGGAAATTCTTGAAACTGGGTGATTTTGCAACCTCAAAGACAATAGGAAAGACAGTACAACAGTTCTTTGTCAGAAGGTTTGTGTCTCTGGATTTGGACTTTCAGCATTTAATACGTGGCAGGTTTGCTTGCTCATTAATAAAGACATTCTCAGAGTACAAGTTGTGATTTCAGATGGTATTTGTTTCAAATTTTGTTCCTCACGGGGAGAAAACCAGGCTTTTGAATTGGTCCTTGTTTCTTTCAAAAAATATATTTGAATGATATGCTTAATTGGAAAAGGTACTGCAAAATGAAATCTGGTAATTGTTCTAGCTTTTGAAAATGTGCATTGGTACTATTGTTTTCCATGTTAATAATACAGTTTCTCTAAAACTGGTGAAACTGAAAATGGTTGGAGACTCATTTTGCACATTTAGCTTTCATATTCTGAAACTGACTTGATGTTAAAAATTGCACCTACTGAATCACAGATCTTTATGAAAGCCATCCTTCCTGTTGAAAAGATTTCATTTGAAATCTTAACGAATTGGTCAGGGGTTTCTTGTACTGTCTCTTGCCAAATATAGTCTCTGACAGTCCTTTACTTTTAAGTAAAAGGCTAGCTGTGAATTCAGTTTTAGGACACAAAAACCAAATCATCATGTATTACAAGAACTTACAGTGGAAAATATCAGCTACTATAATATCTGATTAGCAGTAATTTATTGCTCATACAGCAAGTACATAATAGTTGGATTTCAATGCCCTCACGCTAGTTGTTGTTATAGCGAGTTGAGTCTTCTGTAAACAATAGCCAATATTTTCCAAAATAGAGTCCTTTCAAAGAAAACAAGGGTACCAAAGATTCTGAGATCATTTTATTCACAAAAATTGATTTATTTAAAAATAAAAGGAGCAATTTCAATGTTTTCAGATAGTATTTGTTTTCTATGTTGAGAGTGTTGTCATATAGAAAATTGCCAAAACTGAGTAAAAAAAAGAGATTCAGGTCATTAAAAGTTGAGCAGCAGCATGGAATAATAATTTTATAATTTAGAAACTCCTCTGAAAATTACATATTTAACTTACATAATAAATATAATATTATCCTTCTTTCTTGTTTTGTGAGTGAAGATAAAAATAAATTTCGAACAAAATTGGTCCAATTGTGCACATATTGCACTATTATTTGTCTTGCAAAAATCTTCTTGCATTTTAGCTGGTCTGCCCCTGATATTAATATTAAACTTAGGTGACCAGAGATTTTGCAGATCAGAAATTATATAAGACTCATTTAAAATGCAGAAAAAAGAAATAATCTGTTAGTCAGAAAACCTTGTTTGGTTATATTTCCCCATGTATGTTAAAAAAAATCTTAGATTGTGATAGGAACAGATTTATCCTTGTTGCGCTTCTTTCTCTTCCCAGAGTGTGTGAGAAGAAATCCCATAGTGACCTATTTTGCTCAGTTCTTTGTTTTACTAGGAATGTGGACATTTTCTCCCCCCTCAGCAGATTCAGTGGCAGATGACCTTACATATAGAAATATTCCATGCTTTTATTTTCAACTATCCCCCATGATTTGCTACACAAAATATAAATTTTGCTGTAAAAACTGGCTTAGTTTCTTAGATAGAATACAGTATAAATGATGATGTGCTGGGATACATACTGTGATTTGTAACTAACAAAGTCAAAATACTGTCTTCAAAATGTAAGAAACAAAAAACTAAACCACACCTCTATCAGATTCTCCAAACCCCTATGCATGTGACCTGAAAAAGTGAGCAGAGAAATTATGTGTCCCCAGAAATATTTGTTTTTTATAAATTCTAGAAAACTAGGAAAAGTTCCAGGAAAAAGAATGCACTTCAGATTACTCTGAGATGCCAAGAGGGCATGTACAAGGGCTGGGAAATGGTAGGGTAGGCTTCATGATGTGGCAAATTCTGAGAATACCTTGTGGTCATAGCAGTTCATAAATAACCAAAAAGTTCAGGATAAAATTAATACTGGCCAGCATGGTTTCAGGAAAAATTGTTCTTTGTTAATCAAACTTGCTTTTATTCCTTGATGATCACAAATATGACTGATATGCTAAGCAAATGGGTGTGATGCCCTTAGGCATTTAAAAGGCATTTGACTTTGTACAACATGCTGCTCTGATTTTGAAAACTCCTGTCATGATACCATGTCAATAAAACACGTGTTCAATAGATTAAGATCTGGCTGGCTGATGGGTAACACAGGAAGTTGTCACTGGAAAACTGTGCTGGGGTGTAGGTGTTTCTCATGGTCTTCTGCAGACACTGTGCTCAGCACAGTGCAACACATGTCTCAGTGTTCATAAAGCTATCTAAGATAATTGCTGAAAGATTAAGTAAATGGTAAACAACCATGAGGACAACAGTCTTGTGCAGAGACTCTGCCACTATTCCAACACTTAATCTTGATTTATTTTTCTCCATAGGGAGCCATTGGTTTGAACTGTGGTCTATGACATACATTCTTACTCACAAGATATCTGAGTAGCTCAGTGATGAGTTATGTCCTCAAAATCCACAAATTTACGTAGTGGTGGCATCTCTGTGTTAAAAGCCGCAATGGAATAAGGTTAAGGAGTTGGTGGAAAGATCTGGTGAATTTCTAATCAGTAGTTTAGGGAGGTCTGGCAGATCACCTGTGGAGATGCCTGGAAGAGGTTTTCAAGTGCATCATAAAGTCTACCTCTGAGATGAAGGAGGTAGATCTGTTGCCCTTGAAGGGACACTGTAGTTCTTCATAAACAGAGGGACAAAATAGAAATTCTGATGAGGACATCAACTGCCAATCATAATTCTTTGGGCAACACCTCATGCTGGTACTATTTACTTTTCAGCATTCAAGAATGCTGCTGAGTAAATAACATACCATGGAGAATATCAGACTTGGTTGGTATTGCTGGTCTTAATCATAACTTTTTATTTCCTGGGGCTCTGTGTGTGCAATGCTGGGGGAGCTTGGGAGCATTTTGTGTTCTGCTCCAATAATTTAGTCATAATTACATAGAACAGTGTGTTGATGGTACTCCTTCTGTATCAGTAACATCCAGTGAAAGCTATTTTTCAAAGTAACTTTTCTAGTTTTTGGCAGTATTGTGCTGGGAAATGTAAGTTCTGAAATTCATTTATTTAGAGATAGATGGATCTAGATGGTTATTTTAAATGATGGTCTTACTGAATCAAAATAAAAGAAAACAAGACATAGTAAACATCATTTCCTAGAAGGAGGAAGGACATGCCCCTTGGAGTTTTAAGATAGCCAAAACTGACCTTGCAAACAGGTGTACAGTGAAATTCAACCCTTAGATATTTCGGAAAATCAATGCTAGTTTGTTTCAAAATAACATTTGGAAAAAAAGAAAGAAAATGAAAGAATCAACTGCTTTTGAGAAGCCATTGAGAAAATATAATGTTCCACTGCTAGTGAGACGGAGTTTTTCTTTGGTTACAGAGAGCAAGAAAGATTATTTTTGTTGTTGTTGTGTTATTTATTTCTTCTGAAATCATCCCCATGCCTAAAAGGGAGGCCAGTATTTTGTCTCTGCTGATACACTTTCTCTACTGCATTTTAAGTGAAGTCAAAGAGCTTAGAAGTCTGAGACAGATATTCTTTTACCCTAATATATTACCCTTTATCAATATTTCAGATTTATATTTATTTTCTTACTCTATTTTTCTATTCCACTGACAGTTAAAACACTCCATCATGTTCTTCACTTTGAACAAAACTGATGAAGGCTGGGAGGATGTTCAGCACAGACAAGTGTTTCTTACTGAGTTTAGCAAAATGTAAGATTAAAAAAAAATGCAGAAGGACAAATATATTTTGAGAAGTCATAAAAGACAGACTACTGAGCATGTCTTTGTTCAAAATAAAAATTACAATTGATTCTTAGTAGCCAGGCCTTTGTTCTTCACTTTCTAACATATTGAAGCAAGCCAAAAGGGATATATTTTCAGAAAGGCTGTGTGTAAAATTAGACATTACACAAATAATTTGGAATTTTCATTTTATCAGGAATAAATGCTTATAGTTATAATGCTGTGTGTCTATGTACAAGCAATCTGATGAGAATTTTTCAGTATTTCTTTGGATATCTGGTTTCCAGCAACATTTTTGCTGATGCTTTCCTGGTATTTGGCTTTTAACAGCAACATAAAGGATGTAATTAATGACAGTGGATGCATTGGAATATTTCCAGAGCCTTGTTCCATGTATGGACTGTATATGTTATCAGAAGTCCCTGGTATCTAAAAAGAGGCTGTACCTATTTATAGCTGGTGTGGTTTTTTTTAGGAAACTACAGAATTTCTTGATGAAATGACTTTTTTTTTTTTTGCACATTTTTGGACCTATTATTCATAAAAAAGAATAAGATTGAGATAAGTCTCAGAAACAGAAGAGTAATCACATCTAATTTTTTTTAGTCATACATGGTTTGCAAACGGCATTGAAAAGAATTGTGTTGCAATAACAGTCAAAAGTAAACACTGACAATAATTTCTGTCACTTTTCTCCTAGTGTGGATTTTCAATCTGTACATTACTTTTATTTTTGTTCAAAAACATCATGCAAAAGATGACAGAACTCCAATTTCCTTTCAGTCCATCCATTTTCCATTATGCTTATGCTTCTGGGAAACATTTTAATACATTCGTCTCCCAGCATTAAAAGATCAACAATCACTTGTTGCTCAGGTGTTGGATCTCTGGATCTGTTTTTGCTTGGTGATATTTCCACCAAAAACTTTGTAATTTAAGTTTTGTGTGTATATACTAAATCTGAGCTTCCCTCTTCATGTCAGCACTGGCTGCTGTTCATGTACATGGTACTCTTTCTACCAAGGTACTAAAAAATCCCTCAGTGCAAAATAGGCAGGACATAAGCAGGCAGGGAAATAAGATTCAGAAAACTATTTGTAGTTTTTATTGAAGGCAGCTGTGCTGAGGTCTACAATCACGTTTTGGATTCCAGGTTCAGTCTAACTAAAGGATTCCCATCTGCTGAAGCTCTGGGCTGGGACAGCCAGCACCAAGTTCCTGACTTCAGAAGGAGTATTGATATATAGACTTGAGCATTAGGAGAAACCATATCTGGCACCTGTTATCTCCCCATCAAACAGGGGAAGAGCCTATGGGATGCTGCAGTTTGTCTCTGGAGTCAATCGAACCTCCTGGCAGGAATGAAAGGAGCAGGTCCCTTTTCCAGTCTGGGAGCCCTGCTGTCCTCCTTATGTCAACTGAATTCAGGTAATGGCAATGGAAGAAAACCAATCCAGGGAAACAAGCTAATGGTTTGGGTTCGACTTTTTTTTTTTTTTTTTNTTTTTTTTTTTTTTTAAATAAAATCAGGTAGATAAGTCAGACTTGTTTGTATGTAGCCATAGAGACTGTGACACTGAACTGGATGAAGGAAACAATTATTTAATGAGTGAGAGATGAAAACTTCATTATTTTCACTGTATAGTGTCTAGAAGTAGCATTTATTTCATAAAATTCAGATCTTGCCAGAGCACTTTGTGACATGGTGCCTTTGGAGTGTGATCTTGCAGGTCGCATTTGGACATGGTGGGAATCAGAAAATCCTTTCTTCGTCCCAGGGTCTGGCTGCAGACCTTGGCCTTTGTGGGCTCTGTGGGCAAGTCACACCCTTCCCCCTCGCCTTCAGTCAACACCTAGATGTCTCAGCTCCTAGGAAAGAAAACCAGCTTGCAAGCTGACATAGCTCCTTGGTGTTTCAGCCAGATCCACAATAAGCAGGAAGACCAAATGCATGGTCCACAGCATGTACCGACCCTGGAGCTGGGGGTGGAGGGATGAGTAAGGGGATTCAGACGTACAAAAGGCTTCTGACAAGACAAAGGGAACATTGATTTGAAAAAAACATAAATTCCAATTTGTGGTGGGTAATTCAGGGAGTAAGGGGTTTAAAATTCAGAAAGGAATATATAGGGTAGATGTTAAAAGTTGTTTTCTTGTGGTAAAGACAGAGGAATAAATTGGTTGTACGTAAAGACCTGCAGTGATGAAGGTGCCAAAGTCTAGACAATATTTCTCAAGAATAACGTAAGTGTAGTAGATTTTCTTTAGGGAATGAGACTGGACAAGATGACATCCTGAGGTACCTGAGGTATCTTCCAGACCTTTGCTTCTATAAACTTTATTTGAACTGATCTGGAGACCACAGGCAGAATGCTTTAAAGGAAGCCCATCACTCAGGTTGTCTGGACATCACATTCTCCCTTATTTCCTAAAGCAGCTCTGGGCTCATCTCTACAAGATTCCATGCTGTCTGGGCACTGATTTCCTGAGGCCAACCCATTTTCTGCAGGAATACCTGGCATCAGCCAAATTGTGATTGAGTCCTCAGGCCTCTGATTTTTCCCACGTGAGAGGCACAAGCAATTATTTATGGTTTTAATGCTAGACTCTAATGTCCAGAGAGGACATTAGATTTACAGAATATTACTTATGGATGGGTGTAAATATCTCATCCTTAAGGCACCCCCAAAGCTTCATTAGCAAGTTTAGGCTGGAGTGGTTTAGCAGAAATATATATTAAAATGTTAAGTTTTGTAGATGTGCCGCAGGATGGGACAAAGTATATGTTTATATCCTATGAAATAAAATGTGAAAGAAAATAAAGATTACAACAAGCCTGTAAGAAACACAAAAAATTTGTAGCTGCAATATTGTTTGTCTTGTGAAGGAAACCATGGCATGTATTTCTTAGTAATGTCAGCTGATGGAGCTGAGACCATAAAATGTTCCTTGCCACTAGCAGAACATTTCTATTGCCAGTTATTGATCGTATTACTAGTTATTGTGAAAAACATATATTATAAATTGCATTCCCCCTCCTTTTTTTTTCCCTTTTCGCTTATGTGAAAAGATGCCTTGCAGTGAGCAGAGGGAAGTACTGCCACAGAAATCCTCTGGAGAAACAGAGGGGCATATTTCCTTTCCACAGCCTATGTTTAGAATGCCAAATAACAGGCAGGCAGGCAGGTGTGTCAAGTGTCTTGCTTTTTCAAGAATCCTTGTTTGTATATGATGGCTGCCCAGTTCCCACTGATGGTCTGCAAGTCTCAGGCTGGCTAGAAGACTGTGCAATTCAACAAGAATATCTCGCTACTACAGTTGATGAGCATATACAGAGGCACACAGAATTTCAAACACTTCAGAATGGTATTCAAAACCACTGGTTACACTCAAGTGGTAGGAAGGTAGGCAAAATAGTTTGGTATTTAAGCTATGATTAAATGCACACCTAGAAAAATCAAATCACAAATGGCAAGATACAAGGAGGTAGATCAACTAGGTCTAGACAAACTCTTTGTTGTTATGGCTGCCACAGATCAAAATGTTCCAGACAAAAGAAGTCTCTGTTTTGTTTCTGATATAATTTAAATTTAAATTGTAGCCTTCAGTTCCACAGCATTTGATTTCTACATTTTCCCTCCTGATCAGTATAAGTGATTATTGCTTTTTCTTCAGAGCTGTAAGAATAGCAATAAAATTCCACCTCTCCTCCTCATCTCTTTTGAGGTGCATCTAGCTCCCCAGCTTCCCCACTGTAAGGCCTATCCCTTCCACCCAGCTCCCTGTCTATTGCTTTCTAAGCACAATAATGTAGGAATATTAATAATTCATGTTCTCATCTTGCTTTCATTTTCCTCCTCCCAGGCTCAGCCACAGCTAAGGCTTAGGCCCTAAACAAAACACTGGGTATCACTGCACACCAACTGCCTTGATGTGCTCCTTGGCTTCTCCTCACAAAGAGCCTCCCTGGAAGGGCCAGCGGAGCACCCTTTCCCTCCTGGAGTTGACTTCTCACTAGAAACCTATTTGCTAGCAGTCAATTCTTCCTGCTCCCTTGTCCATTGAGTTTTCTTGTAGAGGCTCATTGCTGCAGCCCTTGTCCTTCAGCAGTGTTCTGCCTTTGCAAAAAAAGTAAAATGTGACATTAATGTTTACGTTTTATTTAGTTCAGAACATCTTAAACCCTGGCTTACAGTACTGACTACATACTTCCATGACTGAATATCAAAATATACTTTCAGTATGAATGGCTTTTATTGTTTTTCCTTTTCCTCAAAAAGTATCAAGAGCACATATTGCTGTCTATCATATAACAATATAAGATGATTTTAGAAATAATCCAAAAGGTTTTTCCAAGCTGTTTCTTTCATGTGCTGAGTTCTTATGAGAAGGAAATGATTTTCATCCACTTTCTAATTGCTTAATGATTTGTATGAAATGCAGGCTTATTAGTTATAACCATTCCACATTTCTCAAAGAGAGATAAAAGTATTTTGAATGAAAATGCTTTTGAATAAGTTATCTGAAAGACTGATTACCACTACTGGTTCTTATTACACAAACATGAATATGTCACTTTATTTGTCAATATCTCATGAGTTTAAAATTAGCTTTTCACTGACTGGCTTTGTAGCTGAGCAGTAAAAATTGCTTCATAAGAAGTGAGAATAATTTGATTTTGTTTTAGTAACAAAAGCAGATTTTTTTATCAAGTTGCTTTCATGGTTCTCATGCCTTAGAATAGTAAAAGAAAGACACAGGTTTGGAAAGTAAAGTTATCTAGAAGCAGAGGATCCAGGTCAATGATAGGTCAGGAAGAGGAAGCATAGTCAAAATCAAATCCACCTAAAAGAATTATGCTTTACAGCATTATATTGTGTTTCATATAAAATATTTTAAGTGAGTCAGAGAGGAGGATGCTAAAGGATATACTGACCGGAGAACTGTGCCAGTAATTACCAATCTTGAATCGTGAAGGCGTTAGAAATGATGGCTTTCTCCTGTGCCAGGAGTATTGTTCTGAAAATAAATGTTAGCCAAAACCTCTCTTTTTAGCTAAAATTTTGATTAATATCTCTAATTTCTTCCACGTAGCCTACAGACAGATTAAGCATTCACTTTTTAAAAAAAATTTTTTATTGCCTCTTCCCTCCAAAATGAGCAGATAACAGAGGTCAAAATACAGTGCTTCAGGTTTGGGGCACAAGCAGAAGCGGATAAAGTTTCAGGTATCACTTTTATTCTGTGTGCAGCCAACACCACCTTTTACCCCAGAGCTCTTCCCGCTGCTTGGTTTTCCCTTTTCCAGCCTCTCACCAACCAGTACCCTGTATTGCACTTGACCTGGTGCTTTTCAGGGATGAGATAGTGGCTCTGCAGTCATCCAAGATTACTGATAATATCTTCCAGCCACTCATTTAACCCTGATAATACCTCAAATATCCAATTTATGTGTTACTTTAAAGACACTTGCCCCTACTCAACAGATTTAAACTCTCAGTGGGTTAATCTCCCTCCACTCACCCCCATGGAGTGACTGCTGCTCCGTTCCACTGTTACCCTGCAGTTCAGCTGCTCTGGGTGGCACTTTCTCCCTCCGTTTGCATCCAGCTGTGCAAGGCTGAGGGGTTCTTCCACAGCCAAGGGTAAGCAAAACTGCAGATCCTATGGTGAGGTTAATTCTGAATATTTAATTTTGCTCATTCTCTTTCAAAACCAGAAGCAGAAATTGTAAGGAGAACAAGTAGGGAGAACATTACTACACTGTACATTGTTCACATGGCCTTTCTCAGGCAGATACTGTTAGGAATGTGATGCTGGAATAAATGACTCTTTGGTCCAAGTGCAGGTTTTTTGCCTTAGAGAAGATAACACAACTTCCAGTTTTCTTCTTTACCCTGAGACAGGGATACTTGAACTATGTTGATAGAACACAGAATGGTGCTTTTTCTCCCTTCTCTGGAGTTTTTCCCACTACCTGTGTAAGTTCAGTTGTTTGAGAGCTCACAAGGCATTTTGATGGTACTTTTCTTAGCCTTCATCTTAGAGTAACGCTCTCAGTGCAGACTAACTTACAGCTGCAGTTCTGCTTTGTCTAATGCTCAGCAGTCTCAAAATCAGGTGTTCTGTGAGCACCCAGAGACAATTCATGCTTGTGGCATTTCCTGGTTAACTAGTGCTGTGCCTTGAATCCCCACAGCTAGGTCTGCACAGCTTTTCACCTCCAGTAGCTTTTTACTTCTGTGCTCCTGGGATTTCAGATTATTCTCTGCTTGTGGAAATGTGTGCAAAGTCAGGTAATGGTCAATGGATTTTATAATGTTTGTAGTACAATGTTACATAGCCTTTTAAAATGAAAACGGAAAAAAAAATCAGAAAGCTTTAAACTTTTTACAGTTATTCGGATTAATCACTTATATTTAGTATTACAGCTGTTCTTGGGGTGATTACACAACCACAGAAAGTTGGAAGGGAGACCAGAATCTGGTCCCTCAGGTTTTCCTCTCCTGATGTCCTGCCATAGCAATGTAATTTCCTATCTTTTATGGTCAATCACATCACCCTTTAAGCTGATATCCTTTTTTTACAGATTGTGGAAACAAAATCTGCTTTTATCAGTTATTATACCAAATAAAAAAAAAAGTCTTCCTCATTCTAAATGCTTACAGAACACCCTTTCTGTTAGACACATAGCAGGGTTGTAAGCTAAGTCATATCTGAGGGGAAAATGGCAAGTTTTTTACCCAGTGATGTATTTGCTTAAGCCCTCTTTCCATTAGGGCACCTGGATCTATAACTTCATGTTATAAAATAAGTGTTATTCATTTATGAGTGAACATACTGTACTGTTTCTTCTTGTGGGACTTACCACTGCTAGTAGGGGACTCTTTTCTTTTACTGGAAGCAGTCAGGAAAATCTCAGCAGGCCTTTGTACAATTATCGCGGCCCCAGGTTTCCATCTAGTGCACTTCCAGCTTTGCTGTTCCTAGCCAGTGGGAATTCAGCAAACTACTTGGAAGGAGATCTGGTCACTGAGGCATCAAAATCTACCTTCTTCTCGCACACCAGAAGGTACGGCTGCAGCCTGAAAGCTGCACTGTGCCTTTTCACACGGAGATCTCATCAGGGACAGAGTCCCAGGGTTGGGACACGGTATCCAAAAATAAACACCTTTCAGTGCTTTCATTACGGGGGCTTGTAGTCTTTCCTCCTTTTGTCTTGGCTTTGGAAATTGGAGGAGATATCTTGCCTGTTTGGCCATGTAGAGGAGAAAGTGATAATTTCAAGGGATGTCCTAAGTTTATTAACTTTCCCTGTCTGCCATGAGCAAAGGCAGGAAGCGAGCTCTCAAAACATCTCTTACAAGCAGATCAAACCTATAGATCTCTATGTCAGAAATATTTGAAAGCATGATTAAATAAAGCTGCCTGAGCCAGGCACATTTAAAAAAAAATAAGCACTGTATTACTTCAACTTGTTGTAAATAGTAATTTACTTCAGTTATTTCCTTTAATTACAGCGCTCCATCTTTACACAGGGTTGTATTTAGGAACAAAGGGACCAGTGTCACTGTAAGGTGTATGCTATAATAGAGACATTTATATTAGGCTTCAGGAGAAGCCTATAGTGTATCCAGCAATTCTGTGGCTCTTGTGACCACCAACCCTTCCCTGGTTTTGTTAATGTGTTTTTTCTTTTTATATATGTGCTCATTAGGCTCTTTCTGGTGCTGCTATGAAGTACTCCCAACACTTCAGCTATTACCCTGCACTGTTATTACTTTTCTGACAGATAATATCAGGAAAAGCCAGAATTAAAATAGACTCTATTATATAAAATTGTACAGATTCTAAGGGAAACAATGCAAACCCAAACTTTTCACCTAACAAGAGTTATAAATGAGCAAATTGCTCCAAATGCTTTTATAAAGAAACAGGTAACTAAGTTATCTAGCAAACCTATTTATACACAGTAGGTAACCCTGGGTTGCAGGCAGGACTAATAAACAAAGAATGACAACCTATTTCTTTTAATGACAAGGTGACATATTTATTTTTACTATTTCACAAAAGTATTCACCAGACTCATCTTTCACACTAAACCCCCATTCTCCTTTCCTGCAGGCAGAGTAGGTAGCTTTACTGCACTCAGGTTGAGTGAAAACATAAAAACTAAATCCAGCACTTTTGGAATAAAAAATGTATTTGACAGCCTGTGGTTTACTGCACCAGAACATAAATGGAAGATATTTCTTGTCTGAATAAAGTTTTATATGCTCATTTTTGTAAAGTTAAATTACAGCTACCGAAAGTGATTTTTATATGCTTAAGTTGAATTTCTACTTCTCCATGAACTGGAACACCATTTCCTATAAAATATAGGAAATTCCTCTACTAAATAAGATGCTTTAAAACTTCTAGGGCATTAAATCACACAGTTTAGAAATGATAGAGGCCCTTACAATATATGAAAACTGTAATAATGAACTTCAAATATAAACTAAGTTACCATAAAATGGGTTTACTTTTCCATGCCTAGTGTGACATTTTCCAATAATAACATTTTCTATAACAAAAGTGACAATTCACTTTTGCTCAAAGAAATAATCACCTTAGTTTTGCTAAATTTACTTTTTTTTTTTTAATTTTTTTAACAGGAACATGGATATATAAAATAATTTACATTTTATTGAACTGGAATTCAGAGTAGCTACAGATCAAGATGCGCTTTCCAATTGTGAACATGTAGAGATTGTGTATGCAAATCTCACATTGGAAATGAATATCTGTTTTGCAGGTCTACTAATTAAGTCTTTCAAATGAAATTGTGCTAAGCCATGGAAGTGTCTAGACCGCAAAGATTTTTCTTCTTACAATTAATTTTTATTTATGTTTTGCATAGATGTCAAACACATGTTCTGAAAATGTAGAAACCTAAAAATGTAATGGTAAAAGGAAATGGAATGGTAGTATAATGTGATAGGAGTGGTGGTTTTGTATGTTCATGCATATACATTTTCTTTCTGCTCTTTACAAGAGCTGTTTGGTCATGGGAAATATGTTACTAAGAAAGAAAGTTCTAAGTTCTATTCTTATTCAAATAATTATGCTGTAAAAACTGGAGGACAAAATAAGGACTTCTAACCTTATGAGGTTGTCATTGGTTTAATAAAAAATTCTATTCTGTAAAAAAACCCAAGCCCAACCAAACCAACCCAATTACAGTGGAAAGAAATTGGAAAAATATTTTTAAATGCTCCAAACTCCATGTTTTAATTTCACTATACAGCATAACCCATAACCCATTCAGTAAATAGATCTTTTGGTTTCATGTAAATGCTGCTTACTTTGAACATACAGCCAAGTGACTAAACATTTTAGATTTCTGGGGATTTTATAATTTTAGCATTGTGTATAAACATTTCTGAGAGTGGATAACAATTCTGTTAACATGAAAGGAAAGGGAACCTACCCATTTAAAAATTATGTCACCAGCATCCCCTTTATTAAATGCTTGAAAACATCTTATGTCATGTCCATATTACTTGCTTGAAACTGCTGGGTTTGAATGTGAGCTAATATAAAGATACTGTCACATTCTCTTGTGGGATTTCAAACTTTGTAGAAAATACCGTCCTTTTTTTCCCCCCCACATGCTTTCACTAAAAAAAACCATCACACTATTTTAGGTGTCCTCCATCCTGCCAGATCCCTGCACATTGTTTTATGATACCTGCATTTTATGGAGAAAAAAATCAACCCAAAATGCCAACATAGTTTTTACATTACCATGGAAATACTCGAAAAGTGCCATTATTGAGTTAGCAATCTATTCCTGTTCATTCATGAATGAATAATGTTAGAATTAACATGAGCTATAGTGCATTATTTATTATTTCTCTGGATTTGATGCTTAGCAGAGGTGTTAAAAGTCTGATGCCTTTTAAACGTAATTCATTTCCTTTCATTATGTATTTTGCTGGCTAAAAGAGTCCCCTCACTTTTCTTTTGCTATTGCTCTTTTAGGGTAATACTTAAAATTAGAGAAATACTAAAATTATTTCAAGTTATTAGTTAAATAAATAGGGCAATTAGTCAGAAGCATGCAATTATTTAGTGTCAGTCAATAGATTCTGAAGTAAACTTGAAATCTAGGTGTTTGGCTAATATCTGCATGTTTTTTGTGAAAATGAAAACAAAATTATGCTCTTATGGTCTTTTACTGTGATTTTTATTTCTGAAAGTTCAAGAACTAGCAAGAAAGTATCCAGGCTGGAAGTCTAACACCATCAAAGTAATGGGAAATTAATTCACAGTGGCATAACTGTGTGGTGATTGTTTGTTCTTGTTTAAACAAGATTCTTATTTATGCTGTTAAAGACTGAAGATTAATATTTTATGATTCATAATACATGGTGTTGAAGGTTGGTGAACTAGGCAGTGAAACAGTAATTTCCCAAGAAGCATTTTCAGCACAAGCAAAACTGCACAAATGCTGGGCAAAAGAGGCTGCCCCCATGGATCTGGAGATGGATCCACACAGAAATTAAGAGTACTTGTTACAAGCTGGGAAAACACCCTGTCTGACTGCAAAAATCTAGCTATTGTGTATCAAGAGCAAATTGAACAGAAAAAGATTCCTACAAGGCACTGTGAGAATGCTTTCTCACCTGTGGGTATATCTGATTATCAGACTTGCAGTTATGAGGGTTTTGGCAAGACTTGAAAATTCCTGCCATGACTTCTGTCTACTCAAAACAAGCTGTTGGCTAGTGCTCTTGGCAAGCTTAGCATTTGCTGCAAGGCTTGTGAAAAAAAGTGTTTCGGTCCTTAATCACTTAAGAGAACAATTGCTTCCCCAAGGCTTCTGTCTGCAATTTGAGTTGATGCATCTCTCCTGTAGAGATGCCATGTGACACATCCCGCAACAAACTTAATTTGAAATTGCAAACCATATTTTCAAGGGCTTTCAAAATACCTCTGAAGTTCCCTATGCATCTCTGTAACCATCCAAATTGTAACTTTCCAGAGTCCAAAGCACAGCCTGGAATATGGGCCATAATGCCTAAACGAAAACTGAAAGCAAACAGACTCACAGTGGGCAAGAAGATCCAGGCAGAGCTAGAAGGAACTTTCCAACTTTGAATATTTATGAGATGCTTGATGATTTGACAGAGCAACATTAAGTACCACCACATCATCCTAGTTTTTCTCAGACACTGAGTTATCAGATGCTTTGGCTCACATCAGGTTTTGTATCATTACTAGCAAACATTCTAAACAGAAACAGAAGTTGTGAAATCCAGCCAACTGTGCCCATGCAAAGGCTGATCTGGCCAACCCGACTGCTTGACCAGCCTAGCTGGACATGGTAACTTTCTCCTCCTGCAAGCACGCTGCAGCATGGCATCTCCTTGCAGAGGCTCTTGCACTGCTCCGAGCCATTGTTTGGGAATTTCAGCTGGAATACCTCAGCTCCAAATCTGTTTTCAGGCTCTGAATACCCTCTTCCTTCTGCCATCATGTCGTTATGAGAAGGCAGTTCATAAATTAACAGTTATTAAATGCACTGATGAATCCAAAGCAAGACTAATCTGAGCCTCTCTTTTGCAGAAGGAGGTACAAGAAGGAAAAGCACATTTCATAGTCATTAAATGCCTGCTAACTTCAGACATGTGAGCTGAGCAGGAAGGATTAAGAAGGCAAAGAATGCCAACAGCCACAACTTACGTCTGGACAGTTTCATCCCCTTTTTTATAAATGACAAAGACTCAAACCCACAGTAGCTTTATTTAACTCTTGTTTATTCTAGTGGTAATTATGAATGTAAGTAGGGACCAGACAATGAAATGTATATCTTCAGGAAACTTGGTCTGTGTGGTTTGAGTAGGATTGTGTTGCAACTTGTTCCCCTAAGGCTTCAAATACCTCTCACCCAAAACTGTAAGGTAAAGTATGAAACTGTAATGAATAAATAAAGAAATTTAAACTACCTAATTAATTAAAATCCTGGAAAATTAGTATTAAAATTGCATTCCTTGAAATAATAAGATTATTTACATGTTTCTTCTACTCCTTATTAAAATCATAAACTGCTTTAATAGGAAAGAAATTTTGGAAAATGTACTTTATATACAGCATTTAATTGAGTTGTTGTACTGAAATGATTGTACACAACTGGAAAAAAACATTTTTCTTTTAATCCATGTAATTAATTTTGCCTGTGTGTCTAATTTATTTTTCTGAAATTCTGGAAATGAAAAATGATCAGAGAGGACCAGAAACTCCACCCAGACATTTCCAGCAATACAAAACATGCCCTGATTAAAAAAAAACCACCAAAAAACCTTTTTGTCAACACCCATTAACAAAACAACCAACCAATCAACCAACCAAACCAGAGGCTAAGTGGTAGAGGACTCAAGTCAGCATCCTAAACCATATTTGTGTGTCCTGCATCTTGTCACGATTAATGCATTGCACTCATGTGGCATTTGAAAAACATTGTTTTGCTGGTACTTAGCATGATGAAAAATTAACAAATGGAATAAATGGATTGCAAAGCAGTTACATAGTAATTTATGCCTTTTTCTTATCCAGTCTGGACTACTACAAAGTGATCTGAGGCTAGTTACAAAAAGGTATACAAGCTTTACAAGGTGCAGCATGCAGCAGGGTGATTAATGCAGAAAGATTAATGAACATGATTTGGAATCAGTAGGTTTTGTCTTACGCTAGTTGCTCATTTTGTTATTAATAGGCACAGAAATCATGACCCTTATTTCATAAACCCTCAAAAGGATGGCACTGGGCTGCCACAAATAGCATTCTTGAAACATCTTTGAAACAGACTGTGATAAACAGAAGATGATCATCCAGGACCAAACATCTGAGAAACAGGGTAAATTAATGTGGGTGACCATCCACTCTGTCACGGCAGTGGTGCTTCTGGGTAGTCCATATCCTACTGACCTGGCACTGTGGATATCAGTGGGCTATTGCTGAAGTGGCCTCAGGTTTGAAATTACTTGAAATGGGTTGTTTCCCAAGATTTCTATGGTGGAGAAATGACAGGAGTATTTTTTCATGTGCACCATCCCTGGAGAGAGATGATTGCTAATTAGTGATGCTACATTTGTAGACAGTGACCAAAAGTGCTTGTTTTTTGGAGAGACCTCATGGGATCATGATGTTTCTTCTGGGCTACAGAGGCTTTTGCAGCACCAAAACGGCCCTCACTTTATGTAGGTGCTAAGCTGCTGCAGCTGCCACTACACTGTATTCCTGCTGTTTCTTTCTTATTGTGTAATAAATTTCTTAAACCTTGGTTTGTCCACTCCTCACCACAGACAGCAGAGATCATGATTCCAAACATATTCCATGAATGCTTCCTGTTGTTCTGTTCTGGACAAGTAAACAGAACAAAAATTTGTAGCAAAAGTGTTTTGGGTTAATTATTTTTTACTGTTAAGTCTGATTATTTAGATGACGCATGGTAATTTTTGACTGTAGTAAAAGTGTACTGCAAGGTACAGAAAATATTTGGTCTTACACATGCAGCCTAGCAAATTAACATGTGTCAGTTAAGCTGTGCTAAGTGCCCAATTTTGTGTTCTTTGCCTGTGGCAGCTCTATAATGGTTCAATTTAGCTGGCCCTCAGAGAAAGCACCTGCAGAGGTTTGGTGTACCACAGACAGTCTCACCCCTTACAGGCATGCAAAGCTGTGAGTTTCTCAATTTGCCCACTACTGTTTTCTGCATGCTTGTACTACCTTGGATTATGACACACGTAGTGTGGGGGATATACTGGAAGCCAAAGGCTCTCCCCAGATGTGAAGCACTGAAAACCTGTAGGATGAGCTCCTTCTGGTACCGCTCACACTCTGGGAAGACATAATTACCTCCCCTTGCCTTTATGACTGCTGGAGGACACATTCTCCATCGTGGATAAGATGCACATTTGTAACTCCTGAGGTGATGGGGTGCAGAACAAAGGGCTGGGGTGTTGTGGGGTTGTCCTCTTTTCAGCTAGGGAGGAGTTAATTTCTTCTCAGTAGCTGTTCCAGCACTGTGTTTTGGATTTGGAATGAGAAAGGTGCTGATAACGCACTGATATTTTGGGTTTTTTGCTAAGTCGTGTTTACCCTAAGTCAAGGGTTTTTTCCTTGTCTCATGCTCTGTCAGTGAGGAGGCACATTAAAAAAAACCAAACCCACATAAAATAGGGAGGGAACACAGCTGGGACAGTGACTGGAACTGACCAAGGGGATATTCTACACCACAGACTGCCATAAACTGGGGGGAGTTACCCGGAAGGGTGGCCGATTGGCATTTGGGAAGAGGAGTTTGGTGTTGGTCAGCAGGTGGTGAGCAATTGCATTGTGAATCACTTGTTGTTTTAAAATTATTATAATTATAATTATTATTATTATTACTATTATTGTATTATTTTCAATTATTAGACTGTCCTTAGTATACAAGTTTCATTTTGATTCTCCTCCCCATTACATGGGGGTGGGGGGGAAGAGGGGGAGGTTGAACAAGAGGCTGCCCCTTCAACTGGGCTTAAAAACACGACAAAGGTGATTGGTGAGAGCTACAGAGGAACAAAATCTGGCTCTGCACATTTGCAACCCATTCTAGGAATGCTAAGAAGAGCTGTTTCTGAAGACGTTTTGCCGCAGATATGCACCACACCCCATCTGGGGTGCAAAAGGGGGAAAATAGAAGAGAGAATGAAGTAACAGACGAGGGAGTGACAGCAATTAAAGAGTTGCAACAGACACTGGTGCCTAAGGGTGCATGGGTGGCACGAACAGATCTGAGGAAGGAGAGTTAAAGGACGTGTGGTAAGCTGTATCTAAGAGCTGTGATTTTAAGCTTAAACTAGCAGCTAAAACAATTTTATGTTGAATGAAACTCAATGACCAATCTACTCCAAGGCACTTGTATGCATTAAAATTCAACAAGAAAAAGAAACAGAGTGTAGAGTGATAAAATAATACTAACAGTAAGAGTCTGGTACTTCTCAATCACATTACATGTAAAATCTGTGCCTGAAAGCAAGCTCTGGTAGTCACAAAATAGAAAATAGTAAAGGAAATCAGTGTGACCTTCTCTTCTTGTTACAAGAAAATATTTGGTAGAAAATACAAAATAGACATTGACAAAAAGAGCCAGCTACAAAAGTAATTATGAAAATTTGGTTCAAACATAAAACTAGTATTTAAGGATGCTGGAGATTTCATAATTGGATCATCGCAACAATGGTTATATACTTCAGAATCGGCTCTTATTATGAGACAAGACTCGTTCAGAAAGCAGAATTCATCAGTCCTCTAAAATAAAGTGAGAATATTTTTAAACTAACTGATGCATGATCTGTGTGAGACTTATATAAATTAATGTGTTCTTCCAAAAATTCAAGTTTGCAGTGACATGTGTAGGAATTACATTTTCAAATAGATCATTATTTGGAAATGGAAGTGGCAAATGAATTTACATATTAAATTCCATTTTTGAAATGTGAAACTTCATAAAATATCTGATCTGAAGAGTTAAGGAGCATTCAGAAGAATATCACCCCTCTCCATCAGCAGAACATTTAGGAAACTGTTTCTTGGAAAGTTGTTTTCTGCATGTCAGATATCATCTGTCAAATTGGATATTCTGCAGGAGTCAAAGATGGTGTGTGAGGAGAAAAAGAGTGCTTGGGACAGAACTCTACTTGGTATCTGTAGGGATGAGCAGGTAGCTACTCCTATCTCCACTCTTCTGGTGAGTCATGGGCTGGCATGGCTACAGTCCTAATGCGACGCACAGTTCTGGATACATGCTGAGATGATCCAGCTATCCTGTACTGCAATAATGCATGTGGAGTTATGATATCCCTTGGACAGCACAGACCAGGGATCTGGTCATATGGGTCCAGATGTGGGAGTGCTGTATCCACGCAAAGAGAGGTGAGAGCATTTAGCCCGGGCACAGGACTACGCCAAAGCTGTGTCGCTGTCAGTGCCGAGTGGCACCTCCTTGTTCATCGTGGCTGTTGAGCTTAGCTACATCCCCAGTGGCCCTTGGGGCCCAGCACAGGCACTTCACCTGATTAGCTCAATTAAGCAAAGGTAATGAAAGCAAAGAAACATTGTGTTCAGTTGGAAGCGTAAGAAAAGAAAAAAAAAGCTGTGACATCTTCAAGAGCTTAGCCCTGTAGGTCTCAGGACAGTTTTGTTTGCAGAAGGTGATGGACTTAAGAGAAGAAGGGCTTTTGAATGACCCCTGCATTTTTGAAGCATTTGAAAAATTACCTTGACTGTGCTGGAGTAATTAATTGGACTTGGCATTTCTGTGTGTACTTAACTACAGATTTATGCATGGTAAAGCTCACCACTGTCCAAATGTACCTGTAGGGCCTCAGTTGAAACCTTTGAAGTAACTATCAGTCTGAAGTGAATCATGCCCTTAACCAAATATTTCTGAGAAGCCCACTGTGCATATGGAGAAATATTTTCTTGCTAAGCTGACATTTTAAAATTAAATATTTTTTGGCTTCAGGCCTTAAAGGAAATAGGACAACTTCCTTTTCACATATTATTTTTTAATGATGCAAAAAATATATTTTAGCTCCTTTTAATTTTAAAGTGACTGTGTATTTCTTTTCAGACTTTTCTGAAGAACCAAGCCCTAGACCAAAAAATACTTTGAACCCATTGATGGAAGAGAAAGCATCAGAAATTATTGGCCAGAAAAGTTTTTGAGAGATTTAAGTTTGCAAAGCAGGGAATAAGTGAAAACTCTTTTGCAACCACAAGAACTGTTTTGCGCTGTGTGCCAGTCTGTAGGTGTTTGTGTGTGTCAGAGCTCGTCAGGTAGTTATTGGGATTACATTTTCCATCTGTGCTTATGAATCACTCAGAAACTGATCCAGATTTCTCCTATTGCTTTGTTATTTGTAAGCATAAATAGAATAATCTGGGTGATTAACTTTCAGACTATAGAATGTCTGTAAATTTATTGCTGCAGTGTGTCACCACTGGCTGTTCACATAAAGTACTTGAATAATAATTTTACAGTGCAAGCTTTCAACTTCCTTTTTTGAGAACTAAAACTTTTAAGAAATTTGAGCAATGAATACCTAATTAAATCAGAATTTGACCACAGTTAAAGGATCTGATTTTCAATTTCTGTTATGAGTCTTCATCTAATAGGAAGAAATTGTTGCATACCTTCTGTAACGTAAGCAAACATTTGCTCATTTGAGTTGTGCTACTGAAGCAAAATAATTTAAGGAATGACTCACCAGCAGTTTAGCAGGGACACTTGTTTTTATAGAATTCAGTTAATAACTTGAGTAAGCTTGGGTGTGAATTCATAATCTCTGGAGAAAAAAAAAAGAAAAAAGACTATATACATGTGTGCTTTTTGTTACTATCCTGTTATAATCAATTGTTACTAATCCAACAACACTAAGGAGCAAATGGCAGTATTAAAATATTTGGGGGATGGATACCAAAGAACCTCTGGAGGAGGTTAGTCCTTGCATGCCCAGCCTTTACGCATTGTTAACACCTGGGTGATGCCTGAGGCATGCCAGCCAATAATTATATACCTTCATATTTCTTTCCTGACAGTCTGTCATCATTAGTTCTAACTGAGAGTTAAAAAGATATTCTTCATGCCGCCCCATTTTCCCTGTACCAAATTCTACAACATCTTCAGCGAAATCATAGCTATTTCACCAGCAGGTTACATAATGGGGTTCATTACAAGCATTTTGCATACAAAAGAAATATAATGCTGTGCTGGATGTTCTGAACTACTTAAGTGACAGATGCAGAACAGACTGTTTGAGCAAACACATTGCAGAAAGTAATTTGCAATTAAAATATTTTTAATTAAGTTCCTAATGACTGTTCTTTGATCTTGCTTTAAATCAGGACCATCATGGTTTGCACTTCATAGAAAGGAGATGGCATAGGATTTGCAAGTGATTCATGCACGGTCACTCCAGTTCCCACACATCAGTAACTCATCAGAGTTGAGTTGGAACAAGAGCAGTTCAGTTCTTTACATGAATTTGTAGGGTTGAAGGACAGCAAGAATCAGTAGGTCATCTGGTCTGATCTCCTGTGTAATATGAGCATCTACCTCTGTAATGATGTTAATAACTTGCCATTAATTATTGCTTATGTTACACCTGACTTATGTAGCTCTTACAGAAAAGCTTTCAATCTTTATGTGAAGGAATAAAGATGTGGTAAAACTACATGTCCATGGGTTTTTGCTCCAGGGATTAATCACTCTTGCAGTTAACAACTAGCATAGCTCCTTCTAAATATCCTTAGCTTTCATCAACTGGGTTTTCTCTTTTGGTTTGCTTTTTATTTTTTTTCTTCTTTTGTTTGTTTGTTTGTCTTGTTTTGTTATGCCTTTCCTGATTTATTAAAATTCCCTTTATAGTCACTGGGGTTATTTTTGCCATGTAGATATTTTATATGTTGCAATCAGACCATCTCTCACTGTTGTTTTTTAAAAGCTGAGCAGATTCCTTATTCTGTCTGCACAAGGCTTTTTCTTTTGAGCTCGCAAATAATTGATGTGCACCTTCAACATCCTTCTTGAAATAAGAACACTAAAGTTGGAGGAAACATTCCAGTATTAGTTTCACCAAGGCCATAAAGTGTAGCTGAAATCGCCTTGACTTTGCCCCATTTATTACTCTGTGTATCTGCAGATCATAGATGCCTCTTTTGCTAAGTCACCATGATGGAAGCTTGTTTTCACCCATTTCTTTACCTGGATGCAATTTCTTAGCATGTGGTTATGGTCAACATTCTTTTTTTTCCCCTTACATGTATGAATTTCATAGAATCATGGAATAATTTTGGGGTGGAAGAACCTTTAAAGGTCATCTAATCCAACCTGCCTGCAACAAGCAGGGACATCTTTAACTAGATCAGGTTGCTCAGAGCCCCACTGAACCTGTCCTTGAATGTTTCCAGGTATGGGACATCTCTCTTAGCAACTAGTTTCTGGTGTTTTTCCACCATCACTTTAAAAAAAAGGTCTTCTTTATACATAGTCTAAATGAAAGCTCTTTTTAAAACTATTACCCATTATATTTTGCAATAGGCCCTGCTCAACATATTGTTCTTAGCTTTCCCATAGGCCCCTTTTAGGTGCTGGAAGGTGCTCTAAGGTCTCGCTAGAGCCTTCTCTTCTCCAGGGTAAACAGTCCCAGCTCTCTCAGCCTGTACTCACAGGAGAGGTGCTCCAGTCCCCAGTCATCTTCACGACTTCCTCTGGACACGCTCTATCCCTGGTTTTCCTGCGCTGAGGACCCCAGACCCTGAGGCAGTAAAGGTGGAGCACAGTAGCAGGGAAGGATCCCCTCCCTTGACCCGCTGGCCATGCTTCCTTTGATGCAGCCCAGGATGCGGCTGGCTTCCTGGGCTGCAAATACACACTGATGGCTCATGACCAGATTTTCATCCACCAGTATCCCCAAGGTCTCTGCAGGGCTGTTCTCAATTCCTTGATCCCCCAGCCTGTGTTGGTAGCAGGTGACTGACTAACTGGTTTAGATTTGGCAAGCTATTCTGGCCTGCTCTAGTCTCAGTTTCGTTTGCTATTCAGCTGGATCAGTGACAGCTACAGATTTGGTTAAAATGTTGACTAGGCTAAATATGGACCCCACTAGAAATATCTTCTGCTGTAGGTGATTCCTGAATTTTTGAAACTAGTTTGTGATACATTATCTTCAAATAATCAAGTAATTTTTTTGGATAAGATTTACTTTCCAATATGCTCTGATGACTGGTGGTAGTATTAATATATCCTTTAATACTTTGGGATGTTAATCCTACATGACTTTTTCATTAATCTATCCTGGATTAATACCAGGATCACTGGTCTTTAGCTATGCAGGTCATCTGCTTGCCCTTCTATTGAGAGCTTTTACAAAATTAATGCTCTCTAGGCATCTGAAGTCTTTCTGCTATTGCAAGCTGTACTGGAGATTAGAATCAGCCAGCAGGACCTTTCAACTAATTCTTGTGGAATTCTTGGCTGAAAATTTACTGAATCTGTCTTTAAGATATTTATGTCTTGTGGACATTGTTCAACATCCTTCTGAATTACTTTCAGACTGCAAAATGCCACAATGCCCTGCAGTCTCATGCATCATCCTTTTTATTGTCCCAGCAGCAGCATTTCTTGGTGACAAGGCTTTTGGTCTGGTCTAGGTATAAGAGCTGGCAATTGTAGCAAATACTGCTCATTTTTTTCCATCATGATTCATAAATCTATGAGAACAGTCTGTTCTTTTACTTGCAGGTATGATTATCATCGAGTTCAGCAGAACCTGTGGCAAACGCAGTAAATATGTTTCAGGGCAAAATAGCATCCTCTGGTAGATAAACTGGCCAAATGTGGGAGGAGATCTCTCATTCTCTACAAACCTTACCTTGCTCTGAGGGGACTTGCAGCTATAGTCTGAACACAATAGTCAAATCTTAGACATGTAGTTTGTGAATGACTGTATGTTTTGGATGTCATGTGATGGGTGTATTACACTGGAGCCACTATTATCAGTGTCTTTCAGAATGCTATTCATGTACTGCTTGGTTTTTATACTAATCTAACACAGGCAAATGCACTTCCTAAAATTAGAGCTCTACATTATTTCAGTTGAAAAAGAATTGATAGTCTCAGTAGTTATTTATTGCAGAACATGCTCTGCAGAATGTTTAGGAGTGAACAAAGTAGTACAAATCTATAGCAAAGTATTTTCTAGTAGTGTTTGTGATGGTTTTGTAATTTTCTTTGTAAGACATGAAGCATGCAGGTTTGTAAAATGTCAGGTTTTTTAGAAATATTTGTGCCTGACTATAATATAAATTCTTGAAATTCACTGAAAGCAGTTAAATTGGTCTATGGTGAACAAATGAATCAACTGAAATGATAAGAACTTACATTATTATTATTTAGTTACTATTTTGAATGCATCATAAGTTCAAGGCATAAAAATTGTATCTTAGGCAGAAAGGTGCTTTTCAAGCCTAGAAAAAGATATGAGGAAACTATTCAATTAAATGAAAACTAGAGAGTAAATATTATAGGAAAAGGTACTTTTCAATGAAAGGACATCCTTTTTGTCTCTGATTTAAACAGCATTGACTCATTCAGATTACGAAAAATATTGCATAAAAGCATCCTGTAACAGCAGAGAGATAGATACCTACAGATAACCACAAATGTGCACAAATACAAACAAGTGTATTTCCACTGGTGTAGAGTAACAAACAATAGCAGCCCTAAACATAACTTCAGTGTTCTGGATGGAAAATATTTTGTCTAAAATGTGCTGAAATTGGCAGGGCAACTTTATACCAATCATTCCCTGTTCTGACATGTCTTATGAAAAAACATAGGAAAGGTGTATGTATTCTCTTCATGGCAACAATCAGAAAGGACAAAAGACTTAACTTGAAGATTAAAAAACCTCAAATGCAGAATCAAATGACATTTTATCACCCATTACACACTTTCTGCACTGAGCAGCCTATATTAGAAACAGCATGTACTAGCAAATACTGGATTGTTATTTTTTTCATGTAGAATTCAGAAAAGTTTCCTGCAATTACTTCATGCAGAAGGGAAAAAAAAGCAATAAGTATGAATCTAAATAACAGCAAATATAAATAAGAAAATTATAAACTACTATATGTCCTTCATTTCATACTGCTTGTCCAGCAGAGACACAAGGCAGAGCATTCTGCAGGTGCACAAGGGTGTTATGGAGAGACGTCTGGGATATTTCCGAAGCTGTGTTGGCCACCAGGACAATGCATTAAGTCCCACAATGCTCTAATAAACAGCTATCGAAGCCAGGGATCAGACTGATCACACTGGTGGTGATAGGCTGAACCTTGGGCACACAGAGCTGAAGGACAGTACTGAAATAGCTAAAAATCATTCTTGTGGATGTAAATTTTCCTGAAAATATTAGTTGAGTTCCGGCAGCTTTTTTTGAAGAGAGAACAAATCCAATTGATAAAACCACTGGCAGTGATGCAGCATAATGTTTTCAGTAAGAGTTGCTACTATGAGACTACGAGCATGTATTGTTCCACATTAAAAGTTTGTTTTTTGATAGATATTTATGGAAGTATGAAGGACTACTGACTGCAGGTTGATTCTTCAGCTCTGTGTGACCCATGCAGTTCAGTCAACTTTCTGGAAGAAAATCTAGTAAGAAAAGCATGTAATATATATATGTAAAATTCACAGGTGATACTGAGTCTTGTGGCTTGGTAAAACAGGGTAAAATACTCAGTTTGAACTCAATAGCTTGGTTAACTTTGGAGCAACCTACTAACGTGGTGCATTTTAATATAAGCAGAAACTAATTAGAACTGCAAATATGACTATGCTTGCCCAAGGCTGCGTCCTCCCCATGAACAGGGCTTTTTCACATACTTGTAACTAGTCACTCACAAAGTGGGCTTAGGAAGGAAGTGGGATCATGTATCTTTCTCCAGTTTAACCTCAAGTTTGTCCAGTATTTTCAGGTCTGAAGCAAGCAATTTGTTGTAATTTAGGGGTCTGATGCAAATAATATCAGAAAAATTTTGCTGGTTTTATGCAGGTGGGTAGACGAGTAAAAGTAAGTGCTGTGACAGTCTAAATGAGCAACAGCCATCCTTTTTGCTGTAACGTACATAAAATTATAAAAAATGTACCCTCTATAAACAACATAGTTTACCAGACTAGAGTATATCTCTCCCATCATCTTTTTCCACCACAAATTGTGCTATATCTCAAGCCATACCGATTGTCACAGACATGTCAGACATGCTGCTGTCTGACTTTTTGTTTCTTCAGAAGTGTATAAGGTGCAAAATAACGTCCATGCTTAACTGGAGGCAAACTGTTCACAGAGAATAAACACAGAATTATGCATGCCCAACCTTGAACTGACCAGAGTGTGGGAAAGCTCTCCCTTTCCTCAATGAGTCATCCTGGGACACTAAATTTCTCCCTGGCTCTAAAGATAGATTTTATCAGAGAACAAGTTTGCTTAACTAGAATAACACAATTCCTCATATAGGGAGATCACAGATCTGTCAGGTAACCTATATTTACTAAGTTTAGAACACAAATTTCAGAATTCCTTTTTTCCTGCCTGTTGTACCCTTATAGGGCAAGGTGCCCCCCTCACTCGCCTTTCAGACCAGGAACAGTCAATGGCCCTTAGTTTGATCAAACCCCTTGCTCAGGAAAGTCTTTTTATTTCCATAATGCCAGAGGGAGGTCTTCTTTCTTCGGAGCACAGGCTCCCTCCTTGTGCCAAATCCTTTCTCCTTTGGCAGACTTCCATGTCATGTTCCCCCTCAAGACCTGGAAGAATTTCATGCTTCCTGTGTCCAGGAATGGTGCAACTCTTCTCCCTCCAGAGGGTTCCCAGAGTACAGAAAGCAGGAAAAATTGTTTTCTTTCATTTTGACAACCCTCTTGCACTCTTTAACAGAACACAGTTAATGGTACTCACAGAACAAGCTGACCATAAACTTGCTAACTCCTTGAACCATTACCCTCAATCGGGCTGAGAACTTTTAATAAAATGATTCCTGGAATAAGTCAGCATTTAGCACTATTTGTTGCAACAGCAAAGAGAGCCTGATCTTACATTATGCATATTATATATACAGCATATTTAATAAACTTTAGTCCCACTTGGCAGGACAAGCTTCATCCTGTCTGTTTCAGAAGGAAAGATCTTCTAAAGAGACTACAGTTGCAAATTTTTCAAACACTAAACCAAAAAAGAAGGTAAAATTGAAAGTGCTGAGCCAAATAAATCAAATAAAAAATGAAATAACAAGTGTAAGGGAGCATAAAAAGAAACAAACAAATAAAAAGATGCTGCATTATATAGAAATAGGAAAATATTGTGGTCAGAGTTCTTACTGTCTGAGAGAGTTGGGGATGACCAATATGGAGAAGAAAAGGTTCTGAGAGGAGCTTAGAGCACCTTCCAGTACCTAAAGGAGGCCTACATGAAGGCTGGAGAGGGACTTTTCAAAATGGGCATGTAGGGGTGGAACAAGGGGCAAATGCACTTCAGGTGAAGGAGGGCAGGTTTAGATCAGGTATTAGGAAGAAATTCTTTACTGTGAGACTGGTGAGACACTGGAACAGGTTGCCCAGAGAAGCTGTGGCTGCCCCATCACTGGAGGTGTTCAAGACCAGGCTGAATGTGGTTCTGAGTAACCTGGTCTAGTGAAAGGTGTCCCTGCCCATGGCAGGGAGGTTGGAATTAGATGATCTTTTAGGTCTTTTCCAACTCAAACCATTCTATGATTCTGTGAATTTTTTTCCACATTGCATAAAGCATTTTATAAAAGCATATCCTGCTTATAATTTAAGATTATTGCACTGTATTTCTATTTTGCACCTCTGTGATTTATAATCTCCTACAAGCATCTTTCGATATGTGAAATAGTTGCTACTTCTTTTCAGGACAGCAAAGATTTTAATGTTCACAGATTTATCAACATTTTTCTGAATTTCATAATATTGGAAGTTCTGTTCACATTTATAGCTGATGTTAGAGTGGAATAGATTTTTACCTTCTCAATGGCCATATAAGATGTGAACTTTGAATGCAGCAATTAAATATTAAACATATTTTTACTTTTAATGTGCACAAACACTACATTGAGTTTTAAGAATAATAATGTTAAGATATGAAAAATATTATTTATTTGTTTTTATTTTGGTATATTTCTGAGCTGTGAAGAAAAAATATAAATCTTATCTGTGACATGAACTTAATAAGCTATTTCTCAGCACAGCACTTAAACGAGGTGACAAAAGGAAAGAAGAAATCAAAATTATCTGACTATTCATAAATATGGCTTTAATACATTAGCTATTAAATATTCTTTTAGCATTGATAGAATGGCTTGAATAATAAGTACTTCTCATTTTAAATAATGTATTCTAGTTTTAAAACCTCTGAACCTCTTATACCCTCAAATTTAATTTAATCAGGTCTAAAAACTCTCAGCTGGAATTCCTCTTGTAACTATTGGAAGGCTGATGTGTTTACTGGCATAACAGGGAGTGAGCATGGACTCTCTGGATAAATAAAGAGAAGACCCATCTGCCCAGGCTCTGCCTGACTCATTGCTGTTTGGTTTGCATCCCCACCCTCCCTGTTCCTGCAGGGAATGGAAACTCCAGAGCCTTCCCACAAGTGCTGCGAGCCTTGGGGGAGGGTATTACAGCTCCCTGAGGGTTATTACTCTCCCTGAATATGAGCAGATGTTGCTAGAGAGCAAATAAATTCCAGAAGGAGCCCTAACGTTGCCCATACAGAATGGGCAACCACAAAGGTGTCCTGGTTCACCTGTGTCCGAAGTCTCTGGGAAAGCTAGGAGTCCTCACCAGTGGGAGATGGGGTATTTCTCCATGCAGGTAGCATTTTATATTTTCCTATCAGATGTCCTGACTCAAGTGTCACTGGATCTTTTGTTGTGGTGTGACAACTCTGACATCCTCCTTGGGCAAAGGAGGGGAACATCATCCAGAGGTGCCAGACTCTGACAGAAAGCGAACTGGTGCCAGACTGGATGGAGTGTATGGATGCTGCCACCCCTTGTCATGGGAAATGGTAGGGCAGCGTGGGCAGCTGCCTGCTCCAGTCACCCCAAAGCCAGGAGCTCCTTCCTGTCCATCTGACCATGGCACTGGAGAGCCACCTGGGGCCACACGTAGCACAGCTGTATTCAGTCTTTGGAGGACAGTATTTTGCCAAAACATCCTTCCTGCAAGACATCCTGCCTGCTAAAACAGCCTGTACAGTCACTGGGGGAGCAGTGGTAGGTAGGATGAGTATTAGATTTACATAGAAAGGTTAAAAAACATGTTTTGTGTTCCCCAAATATTGTCTGGGAGTATAAAGCCTTTAGCAGTAATAAAGATTACTTATGGCAAAGGAGTGAAGTCTGGAAAGGAGTGCAGTCTGGAAGTGGGAACATTAACAGACAAGAATATGATTCATTTTTACCGAGGGCCACTGACAATTTAATGCAAAGCAAAATCTCTGAAACCTTCAGCTTTTTACATGAGATTGATTTTGCTTACAACCTGCACACTAAAAACAGAGACTAAATAATGCCCATGTCCTGACCTTCACAGTTGTTTTGGTGGATGTTGCAGATATTATGAGGCATTGGCCATAGAAGACATTTAACAAATGCATTTGAACTTTTAAATTTTTTAACAGGAGTCACAAATAAACCCTTTGCATTAACTTATGTTTGTTATTTAGCATAGGTCTTTATTGTAAAAAAAAAAAAAGTGGGAAAACATTTTATTTTTAGAGATACTTTGTGAGCCTGAAGGCATTATTTGTGACTATCACACTCTTTTCCATTACTGTTTCAGATAGTGAGGTCAACTCAGAAGCAGCAAATAGGCTTCATTAAGAAATGAAGTAAATATTAAGAAACAGTGTTCTTGGAAATATCCTGGTATAATTCAAAATCCAAGAAAATCTACTTATCATTCTGAGATCTTGTTCTCCTTTTTGGCATATGGCATATTAGTGAGCAAGATTTTTAACTAGTATCTTATGACATCTTGTTAACTGTTTTTCTTCTCAGTAATATGAAATCACATATGTACAGCATCTGTAAACACTCAGGAATCCCAAGTAAGTAGAAAATTATCACAGCAACACTTCACCTTTCAGTACTTTTTCTGGGTGATGGCCAAGTTTGAAGGGCTGAAAAGAGGACTATCTTATCAACTCATGGCTACATTCAGCATAATACTACTACTACTACTACTACTAATAATAATAATAACAACAACAACAACAACAACAACAACAACAATAATATATTTCTGATTTAACTATAAAGACCTTAGCTACAGTCTTGTATAAGTTGCATTGTTGTGGGAAAAATAAGCAAGGATGGTATCAATGAGGCAAATTTGGGATTAGGTAAATAATACTGTGCTTCAAGGAGCATTAAAATATGTTTAGATTAATCATGGATTAACATTGTAAAAACTGAAAACCCATTGTTGCTAATCTCTTTGAACAAGACTGAGCTATTCTAAGCCAACACTGAACAAACTTTTCATTTGTGGAATGAGGAAGGAGTTTTCAACTTTTCTTTTGCTAAAATCCAGATTAAAAAAAACCCCACAGTTGATATGTTTGTTTTAGCAAAGATTTCCTCAAGGCTTGGGTAGAGTTTCATATTGAGAAAAGGAAAGGAGAGAAAATATCAGCTATGAAATAATCCAAGTGAGAAAGCTGGAAAGTGGGCAGGAAATATAAAATAATATGGTTTTATCCTGGGATAAAATATAGCAGATGGTGCAATGCCACCCATTTAAATTGAAGCTGTATTTGCAATCCAAATAACAATCATTCCAATTAAATGCAATAGAAATAGTAGTGCAGCCGATTTACAAACTGTTTTTCGAATGAAGTCTATTTGCAAGACATTTATGAATTAGAAATAACTTGTGTGTTTTGAAGAGTGTGGTATTTCATTGTTAAACTAAATTACAACAAAGATCAGACCAAACTGAATTCCGTAATTCTTGAAGCACTCAGTTTTTAACTCAAACTGATTTATTTATGTAGAAAATCCACTAAATTGAAAAGGAGAAAGATATGAATGTAAAGATACTTTTGCTCTCTGTGCTTTTCTAGTGACTCTGGCCAGTAACCAGCAGAGATCCTCTGCACCTGCAAGCTCTTTCAGGTTCCTACTCTATTAAAAACACTACCTTAAAGCTGATAATGTCCCACATTTAGTTTTTATGTAAAAAAATTAGAGTTGGAAGTGAAATAACCATGAAGACATTCACTGCTGTGGGAAAGGACTGGCAAGCACAAATACGAGTGTTAGGAAAATGATTTGACAAGCCTGAAGGGTGGAAAGGAGAAGAAAAAGGTGAAATAACAATATTTTAGCAATAACATAAAGTTTAAAAATGTATATTCAAAACAATGTATTTTAGATTTTTTTTTTGTTTCTTTGTTTGCTTGATTTTTAGTATCACCTTTACTTTCTTGCCTTATTGTACAAGGACTCCTCTTTTAAAGAAGTTGTCCCATGCTGTCCAAAGTATACACATGCACACAGAGAGAAATAGGTATACTGGAAAAGTTACTTTACTTAAAATTGAGCTACAGAAACTTGCATGAATAGTAATTACAGCTGTCTCTGACACGCTGTGTAATGGTCATCTAATTTGTGGGAACTGAAATCATACATCCATTTGCTCCACAAGACCAGTGTCCCTGGGCTGCGGCACAGCAGTTTGCTCCAGTGACACTTATTTCTTTGCCTGGAAGCATAGGAGATAAAAGACTAACCTTTAGACGATAGCGCAAGTCAATAGTAAGGTCCTGAATGAAGTGGGAGACGTGGCACTTACAGTCCCTGCTGGACAGCAGTCAATATCAGACATCACACTTAAACTGTCACAATTTGACCTGACAATCCTTTTTCAGAAGGACCAGAAATAGAGCTAGCCAAGTTACCTTGCATTTCTGAAGAAGGTCATGGGCAGGTCGCTGGCAGATGGAAGTGTGTATTAAAGATGTCTAGCATGAGTATGAGCATGAACATTTGTAGCCTGCATAAACATAAATGTTAAGATGCATAAGGAATTGTTACTGTCTAGCTGGAACAGGAAAGTTAAAAGATCTTTATAAGGAACAAAGAGAGATGATTGCTCTGTTCATGTGAAAAAAGAAATTACTGGAAGAAAAAAAAAGAGAGACTTATATAGTCAGCAATATATGTTCTAAAAATGCAATTTCCGGATTAATAACAAAGACACTGTTCTAGTTCACTAGTTCCTTTAGGACGTGCGCTTTTGACCCATGCAACATATTGTGCCCCATGGCTCTTAGCTGAACTGTGTCTTAACCGCACCTATTTTTTCTAAAATGTGTGATGTCTATTAAAACTAGCTGGTGCTTGTACCAGGACCCCAGTGGAAATGAAAGAGATGTCTCAGTGGACTGTCCATTGGTTAAATATTAAAGGATCAAACTTTCATATTTAAGTGTGTATGTAGTATATTATATAAAACAAATTCCCATCTGAATATTTTAAGTTTTCTCTTTAATCTCGGGAAAGCCAGTGTTTCCACCCCCTAAATCTAATTAACCAGATAAAACAGTATTTCAAGGATATATCTCCTATGAAAAGAGTCAGGTTTTTCTGTGATTATATATATGTTTGCTCCAAGGCACTTATTAATTTGCCTAAAAGTCCATGCATCATTTCACAGATTGTTTTAGCACTTGTCATCTTATCAGTCCACGTCTGAGTAAGGCACACTTGAAAAAAAATGAAGTGAAAGATTAAGTATTCCAGCATGCTCTACATTATAAATATAACTGTCTTCTTTTTACAAATGAATTTCCATAAAAATGGAGCAACAGAGAAGGGTGAGAGGTGATGGAGCACAGTGAAAGATGGTGGGCCTGACAAATGCAGCTGGGGAGGGAATCTGAAGCACCAGCAGGTTAGATACAGCTGCAAATCGTTTATGCCCCTGCAGCCGCTCTACTTGGCTCCACTATTTCATGTCTTGCACCAGGGCGCAGGAGAAGCAAGTGCTTTGCAAGGGCAGGGAAGAGTGGGGGCTGAGTGCTGATGCCCTGCCCTACCCCAGAAAGGAGATTAGAGCCACCTGATGATGGTGACCCACAGTCCCCATCACGATGATGTGTCCATACTCAAGGCAAGAGTGCACTGCCCTTGAATTATCCCAGTAGACTGGAAACAGAAAACAGGCTCTCCACATGAGTGAATGTGAGACCCAGGTCCTCTTCAGCATCCCTACATGCAAACGCACTCCATTGAAATGCTCAAAATTTCTGCCGAGCTAGCACTGGACAGGATGAGTGTTTAAATTCTCTAGTTGGCTGACCAGTGGCCACACACTATGCAGCCTAAATTCTGAGGTCAACTTGAGAGTTAACAGAGGCTGAGATCCCTGCCTCAGGCCAAAATCTCCAAGCCTGATCTCCAAGTCAAGAGCTTGAGTGTCACTTTCCTACCTGTCAAGTGAGGTCTCTAATTATGGGCTGTCTGCTCTCTTGTAATCTCCGTGTCCTAATTTATAGAGAGTGGGAGGGCCTCAACAGGAGACCTGGTTGGTCTGCAATGAACAGTGCAACTCTGTGGACAGATATGTAACAACTGAGTAAACTGGCTCTGAAATCAACATACCTTCATCAGATCATCAGGTGAATTGGCCCTGGTCGGGCAGTTTGACTAGATGATCATTGTATGTCCCTTCCAACTGACAATATTCTATTCTATTCTATTCTATTCTATTCTATTCTATTCTATTCTATTCTATTCTATTCTATTCTATTCTATTCTATTCTATTCTATTCTATTCTATTCTATTCTATTCTATTCTATTCTATTCTATTCTATTCTATTCTATTCTATTCTATTCTATTCTATTCTATTCTATTCTATTCTATTCTATTCTATTCTATTCTATTCTATTCTATTCTATTCTATTCTATTCTATTCTATTCTATTCTATTCTATTCTATTCTATTCTATTCTATTCTATTCTATTCTATTCTATTCTATTCTATTCTATTCTATTCTATTCTATTCTATTCTATTCTATTCTATTCTATTCTATTCTATTCTATTCTATTCTATTCTATTCTATTCTATTCTATTCTATTCTATTCTATTCTATTCTATTCTATTCTATTCTATTCTATTCTATTCTATTCTATTCTATTCTATTCTATTCTATTCTATTCTATTCTATTCTATTCTATTCTATTCTATTCTATTCTATTCTATTCTATTCTATTCTATTCTATTCTATTCTATTCTATTCTATTCTATTCTATTCTATTCTATTCTATTCTATTCTATTCTATTCTATTCTATTCTATTCCTTCCCATCCCGTTCCATTCTACCTTTTTACTTGCTGTTTGCTTAGGAGTCAGATTGGGCATGTCAAACATTCTCACATATGTACAGTCATCAACCAGCCCTTGCACACGAAAATAACCAGAATATAGGTAGAGGTGAATGGCATTTAAGTCACTTTGAGCCACTGCATAGGCAGGTGACTATGTTTAGTCTCACTTGTCTGCTTTTCAGACATGGCTGATTTAAGCAGGTCCTTGCTCTACTGATTTTTGATTTTATTTTTTTTTTAAAATTTTTAAACATTTTTTTAGTAAGAAAAAAAAATCACTCTCACTATTAATCACCTGGGAAGTTGCATTTAGGTTGAGAAATCCATGAGGTCATAGGGGGAATAAAAGTTAGCTTTGCAACATTTAAGTACCTTTGAGGATCTGGGCCCAAAGGCTTAATCCTACAGCATCAAATTCAATAGGAGCTTCCTGAAGTTAGAATGGGAAATTGAGGTAAGAATGCGAATATGTTCTTTTATCATTTCTTTCTTACAGTTTCTATTGATAAAAAGCCTTGGAGTAGCAATTCTTCTTTGATGCTTCTGCTGTAAAATCAGAGTTCAAAGGGGCTGGTTTGGATCTATACAATAGTCTGACATTTTATCCCTTTTCTTCAGCTGCAGAATCACATAAGCAAATTAAGCAACAGAATGAA
The DNA here is from genome assembly GCA_013400915.1 of Pardalotus punctatus. Taxonomy (NCBI): domain Eukaryota; kingdom Metazoa; phylum Chordata; class Aves; order Passeriformes; family Pardalotidae; genus Pardalotus; species Pardalotus punctatus. The sequence continues at coordinate 313,379 of VZTX01023520.1, forward strand.
TTAAAAAGAAATGCTATGAAAATGTTATTAATTTTACTGTCTGCTTGGCTTACTAGAGAAACTTAGCTGAGGAATCAGAATTTGCCAGTTTGAGGGGAGAAGTAGAGTATGTGGTTATACTACACAGGTAGAGGTATGGAGAGGCAGAAAAGGCAAACTGGAAAAAGGATACAGAAAGGAAGAAGTGCAATGTAAAAGCAGCTCATTTTAGTTAAGAAGAACTTTGACCTGAAAAATTCAGGATGAATCTTGGTGATTTTTCCTGACATACATGAAGCATCTACATATGATCTAATATGATACTACTTCTTTTCCTTACAATTAAATGAAGCAAACTCGAGCTATTAATTTGGTGTACTACCTTTTCTCTGTACCTCTATAAATGGCCAAATGGCTCAGCAGAAAGTTCAGAAAGTTTTGTTACAGCAAATTGTGAAATTATCTGCTGTTAGGAAAGTTTCACCCTGGTCTAACTCTGGTAGATCAGATAATAGCCATTGAAGCCTTGAACTGAGATTGTATAATGTAATGGCATGTTCACACTCTGTGTATAAATCACGGTCTTGCTCTAAGCTCTCGGTGTCAATGTCATCTCATTCCAAGGGAAACACTGTGTGAAACATTTTCTGCACAAGAAAATACTTTTATCAGGTTTAAAAATTGTTGCCTCTCGGTTTTATGGCAGTTCTGCTTACTCTTATATCAGGTTGACAACAATTTTGCCCACTCAACTGCAATTGAATTACTCTACTAAGGGAGGGGTCAGAGAGTGGTGGCACTGAAACTCATTGTTTGCTGACTAAATTTGTCTGCAAACAGCTGCATCCCAAAGGCATTTTGGTTAAACTTTTCTGCATGCTTTCCTACTCTATTTTTGAAAAAAATATTTGTTTGAGAGGAATTTTTTTTCATGATTCTGGACATGAGAAATACTGAATTCCAGATCTGAAAAAAATTTATTTGTCTCTGAAAGAGTTGATAGATTGGAGTGAAAAATGGAGCTGGATACCTAATGGAAGAAAAACCTCAGATGGAGAAGAGAAGGAATGGAGAAAGCAAGGAACATCAAGATGAAAAAGAGTAAAGCAGCCAGAACTGAGCATATTCTGTGTTGAATGGAAGGCAGAGCTTCCTTCCACTGGGGGGAGAAGCAGATATCCCAAAGCACTAGTAAAGAACATTGCTAACAGGAAAACTTCTAAAATTTCTTTGCAATAGGACATATTTCCTAGCAATGACACAGAGTTGTTAATTCTCATGCTTAGCTGTGGGTCAGGTGCACAGAAAATGTGAGTGAGTGGGTGAGTGAGTGAGTGAGTGAGTGAGTGAAGCTGCGGAGCCATTACACTGGAAAACACAGAAATACACAGGCTTAATACATTTGAGTTTTGCCGGACTCTTAGCCAAGCTTCTGCATCATTTTTCTAGTGGAACAAGTTATAATAGAAGTGATTTTATTAAGGACTTGATACACAGCAAGTGTAGAGCTATTCTTCCTGTGAAAATGCTTAAAGCTCTATATGCTTGGGAGATTGTGGCTAAAGATTTGTGGCAAAAAATGCCCTGAACTTTGCATAAAAGCTTGTGTTTTTGTTTTTGTTTTTTTTTTTTTTTTCCTTAGCAATGACCACATTCTTAGAGAAGGAACACTTTTGCAGAAAACTGGATAACTGGATATGGAAACTGGATATGATCATCCTTGTGTACTTCAGTCCAAACTATACAGCAGTGTATATTGCAAATACTAATTGTAGGTTTAGGATTATCCTTTTAGAAATATTGTGTGGAGAAAACTTGCATTTTTAAGAGAGCCTTTGAATGACTGTACTGTTCAGAGGCAGCCCTTCAAGATTTATTAAATGTCTGGTTATATTCCAATGAGATCAGAATGATCAAAATGTGGAATTACTGTTTTTATATACGGTACACTTAAAAAATACAAGAAACTTGTCAAAGGTTTCAATTAATCTCTTCTAAGCATATTTTTTTTATAATTAGTTGTCTCAGATATTTCCAGATTCTGTAAGGACACAAGATCAATCCTTTGAAATTTTGGGGCATATTGCTTTTGGAAAGACAGATAGCAACGAGACCTGTAAATATAAGACATGCTGCTTGTCCAACTATGAACTTAAAAGCTTGGTCCCTAAATTGAATAAAATATTGGTAATGTATTATGAATATTCAGTTTTAATATTGCCTTTCTGGACTTGTATTAAGTTTTCCATAAAGAAAAACTGGGGATTTTAATGAGGTCTCTAAACTTCTCAACAACATGAAAAGTATCACTAGCAGATTAATAGCTGGAATGCAACTGGAAGTTCCCTCTGCCAGTCAGTAATTTAACTGGGATTTTTACTAATCTTTAGCAGTTTAAAACTACTATGCAGCCAATAGTATACAGCTAGAATTAGTAAAACCTATGAAGAAATTCCACATTGTGTGATACACATAATAAGCTTACACAGATTTGGCTTAGAGTAAGTTGTTAATTGACAGCATATGACTGCCTAAAATCACACAGATGCTTTGCAAACCATTCAGACAAGCAGTTCTAAATTAATACACATCTAATTCATTATTTATGTAACAAATTATCTGCTTTCACAGTTAACAATAAGGAAAAGCATTTCCAAATGGGTCATCAGTGTAGCTGGCCACAGCCTTTCGTAGGATGCAATTTTCAAGGGCTGGAGAGACTTGGCAACTGCTTAGGAAAAAAAATGAGTTCATATTGGGGCTGGTCCTCATCTCACATCTCAAAAGGAAAGGAGCATAAATAAATAAATATTTTTCCAACTGCTTAGCTATATTTATTTTCCACTGCCTCCCTGCCTACAGCAACACGGATGTCCCTTGAGCTCTTGAACCTGTTTATTTCCCATCCGCTACCTGTCCAATTGAAGCAGCACTAATTATCCCAGAAGGCTTTGCTCCTGTCAGTTAAGGCAGAAAAAGCACTCAAAGCCTTCTAGAAAGGCACCAGGGCCATTGCAGGCAACAGGTTGTGGTGCTCCTTGTGAAACACATCTAAAACCTGGAGCCACATTGTGGAGCTGGGCAGAGGGGAAGAGAAGACACGTGCTGCAGCAGCATCTGAGAAGCTCATTATTACAGACACAGGCACGTCTGACCTAATTAAAGTTAGATTTATTTCTCTTCTGTGTGTAATTTGTATTGCTTTGTTCCTGGTGTTGTTGAAAGGAGGTGCCCTCCAGAATTGGTATTTATCTCCCAGGATTGTTTTCTGCAGGTCTCCTGCTTTTGATTAGGAACTTTTTCATAGCTCATTGGTTTTCCTATTCTCTACAGACTCTTCCAGATTTGCAGTTTTGGAGGAAAATCCTCCAATTCAAAAGGGAGAATTCAGATATATGGTCTTTCTGTGCAATGAAAAACTGATACCTTGGGGTCTGCTGCAAGCCACACACCTCATGAGCACTCTGAGTGCTAAGTCAGATAATTTTATAGGACTAGGCATAAAAAGACTTTAAATAAGAAATAGTAAAATGTTATTAAAATCATAAAAAGTTATTCCCATTTAATAATTTGTGGAAATTGTGGAAAATGTAAATATATTACATTTACTGTCTCTGTGTCCACACAGCACCTGTACAAACCATAGCATGATGTTCAGGCAGATGTGGATGATGTGCCAGAATTTACCCTACCCATGAGCAAAGGCATTAAGAAAGAACAAATCTTTCAATTTTCCCTACTTCTCTTCAAGCATAGGGACAGGGCAGACACAAAGGGGGTATTAAGGCACTCCTAGTATAGCAATGTCATATTTTTACATCCTCTGGGCTCTGAAAAAAAAAAAAGGGGAAGAGAAGATGCTCCTATTGGGGCAGCAACTGGCGGCCTTTGCTCTCAATCTGACAACAGCCAAATATGGGATGAAGTGTGTGACAAACGAGAGGCACAAAAGTATTCATGCAGGAAACTTGCAACGTTCTGGGATTCACTCTCTTCATATAAATAATTCATTCTGTAGCTGGAGACTCTGTTTATGACATGTGTAAGATTGGCAGTAAAATATAAGAGGGACCATGTGATTGTAGAGCTAGTTGAAAAATGAGAATTCAATTTCAGAGAAGAAAAAGGAAGTGGGAGATATGGAAATTTGTGTTCATTCCATATTGAAAAAGAACAAGAGACTTTGAAACATTTTTTCCCTTGAAATAAAACATAAAAAAAGAGCTATTCTCAGAATAGCAATACTGGAGGCACTCATGTGAAATGAAATACTTGCTCCGCAGTGAAATTCCTTCTGTCTGATACAGACAGGAACTTGCACCTGTGGCTTCCACGTCCCAGTTCAACAGTCACTTGGGGAATAGTTTCTGCTTGTCTCTCTCATTTGGATCAAAAATTTAATCCCAAGTCCAAGGGAAAAATTTGGCAATTAAAACACTTCTGGAAAAAGATTTTGGTTTGATGAATCTGGTATTTTGAAATGAAAAAAGTAGAATAATTTTTTGATATTGCATGTGCAGCTACACATGCAACATTTTTTCTCAGTTCCCTATTTAACTCAAAGAAATTATTAACACTTCATAAGTACTGTTCCTAGGACAAAATTAATAATTAAGAATCTTTTCTTAGCTCCTGTTATTGTTAGTTGTTATAATAGCACTGTGTTATTTTCCTTCCTCTTCTGGATGTTTTAAAATATGCTGTTTCTCAAAATGAAGTTTCTTACTAAATCTGGAGTACAAACACTGAGGACATGTCTTGCTTTAAATTCTTTCATTAAAGATGACTAGCTATTGGAAGGACATATGGTGTCTTCAATGGGATATTATGAATTCCTTGCTCTACTATGTATAGCCCTTCTCATCCAGCTTTTTGGCAATGCCCTCTGTATGATCCTCTCTTTCAGTTTTAATTTACCAATCTATAGAAAGTTGTGCTATAGCCTTTCAAAAACACCTCAGTAAGGGTGCTGAAGACTAAATATGTATATGAAGAAATATTTAATGAATGACATTTGAGATGCTGTAATACTCAACTGTCTATACAGGCACCCTCTTTGTCCTATATGAAGTACAAAAGGGGGAAATATGGTCATTGTTCAGCTGCCCTCATTTACACTCTTAGTCTTGATACTGCCCTCAGCAGGATGCAGAGGCAGCAGTGGTGTGAGCCTTTGGCCGTCCTCTGACTCCACTCCTGCAGCACAGGGCTGGACAGAAAAGAAAAGGAAGGTACCTGAAGGTGCAGACAAAGGCGTGCTAAGCAAGAAGTGCATTGAGTGGATCAGTGGCTGAAGCAATGAGTTCAGATTCCCAAAATGAAAGAAAAATTATCCTGCAGGATAAATGCATTTTTACCAAGGGATGTCAGAATGCTTGTGTAACAAAATGATGGAAAAATATACCTCCTTGCTGAATGCTAAATATTCTGACTGATGCATCAGTTTGTCCTTGTCCTGTATGATTGTCTTGACCCACTTTTCCGTAGCTTGATGATGCATACATGTGCTTAGATATAGCCTTTTGTTACACAGAGAGATGTATGATGATCCACATAGAAATATGTAAGGCTGTGTGTTCTTACCTCAATAAATCTGTAGATTGGTTCAGTTAGCTGAAACATGCAGATCTCTCTGTCACATGAAGTAATGGTTGGCTAATGAGGATTTTGGACAGCAAAAAAGGGAGAGCTTAACAGGAAAATAGGCCTTAAAACTTGAACAAATTTGCACTATTAGCTTGGAGTTCAGTGACAAAGTATTCTTGTCTCCCAGGCAAAGATATTTAGCATATATAATTATCTCAATATTGGGAAATACAGATGTGATTCTAAAGGTCAAGCTTTTCACTCTCTTGTTGAGAAAAGAGTGAGAAACTTTTGCCAGAAATAATGCCTGAAATACTAGCACAGCTGATAAAACACTCTTCTTGCTTGACAAGCACTGAAACTCTGCTGAGAATGAGAAATTAGAAAAACATTTTCCTCAAGCCCAGAACCAAGATTCTCATGATGGCACACAAACTTATATCCTAGAGCTGAGGATCCCAGCACCCACATTCATCTTTGGAACCACAGACATTTGGTTAATTGGAGCCAGCTCCATACGTGAGATACACAATATCGTCTCCCACTGCTAGGCAGGGAGAAGTGCCAGCCAAGCAGATCCTCTTCAGTGTGAGAGAAAAGCAGTTCTGCTGTCCAGGATCCTGACAGAGCATGAAATATCTTTTAGGAAGACAGACTGTGAGTGAGGGAACTTAAGATGGAAAAAGGCCAATGAAATTTCTAAAGTTCAGCCTTTGGGAAGCAAGGAATTGGCGACAAGAAGCAAGCAGTCTGCAGAGATGATCCATCTCAATGTTCACAGAAACTAATCTTTGCCTTAGCAGAGATGAGAGATAAACAGAGGTTAGAGATAAGCTCAGGGATCTGCACTGAACCCAAACTGCTAAGCACTGTAATGGCAATAAATATAAAACACTGCAAATGCGTGTATAGGGCTACCTGCTTTATTCAAGGCAAAAAAAAAAAAAAGTTTGTTGTTTATGTTAAGAATGAATTTTTCCCTGTGAACTATACAGACCAACTCTGACAAATTGTGCCACATAATTTCACTGGCACTGTTACAAAGTCAGTTCTATGAGTAGCCATTCATATTATTGTATGAATTATATCTCTATATTACCAGTGCTATATATATTTTGTGAAGAGTTATTGCCTACAGGAAATAAAAATCCTAGGAATTTTTTATTAAATATTTTAAAACCAATTCAACAAAATCAAACTAGGCTTTGGCAAAATATCCTGTTGAAATACTTCAGTGAGGATGAAGGCAAAGTGTCATTAAACAAATGCCTGACTTCTGAGCCACTGATGACCCCCTTGAGAGTGGATAACCCACCACTTCCAGACAATACTTTCAACCCCTTCAGAAGGAAGGCAGAGAGCTTTAGAGTCTGCTGTGAATTAGAGTGGTGGCCCCAGCAGTAGAGGTCCTGCCACAGAATTTGGGGACTTTTTCAAGGACTTTGAGGTGGGAGGGCTTTCCTTGTGTTTGCAAGGCTCACCCAGCCTTGGAGATTGCCTGAGAAGCTGCCCTCAGGTTCTAGGTAAGCACAAAGAGTTGCCAGGAGTTAGGATGGCTCTGCATATTGTTCAAGCAGTAAGAAAAAGAAATGTTTTCATTTTTCTTTAAGGAAAAGACAATCTCCTCTCTCCCCTACCACAATGTATTTTTCATTTAAGCCCTGAACTATAATGTATTGTCAGTCTTGTATAAAGTGCCTGGGATGGGGGAGATCTTTCTCATGGAAGTACAATCCTGAATTTTGATTGCTTTTACTCCAAGAGACTCTTCAGAGACAATACTCTACTTATCGTTAAGCAGATAGCAAGAATGCCAAATGCAAGAAAAAGGAAGCCAGTGGGGACTGAAGCTGCCTCTACCAAGCATCTGTTGTCTTCTGAGAGACTCCTCCAGACATTCCAAGAGCTACTATGGAAGTGCTCATGTCAAAAGGCGTGAAGGAAGCCCATGGACCTATTAAGTTGAGCTACAAGTTTGAAAATTTTTTGTTGAAAGTCCTGTCAATCTTTGAGCCACTTCCACACCAATATTGATTACAAACATTTTGGAATGAAAAAAAACCAACAGTTAGGTATTGTGCTCTTTCCAAGCAGGCCCAGCTGTTCACAGCAGCTCATGATACAAAGCTTCAAAAAAGGGGTAAGAAAGAAAGGTAGAAATTCCACAGAGGCAGAGCTGGCAGCCTGAGCTTGCTAACAAAAGTCTTGGCAACTATGGCAGTCAAAAATACAATCAAAAAAGAAGCTACTGAGAGTGCTTTGGGAACTGAAAAGGTGCCATCAGCTCGTCACTGGGTACAGGTTGGATGTGCCATTTATCTCAAGTCATTTAAAAGCATCATGAAGAAGCTGAGAGATAACCCAAGAGAGAATGCTGTTGACAATCCAGGACTGTGGCACTGCTGAAGCTGGGTGGAAATTTGCTAGCAAAACCCAATTTCACTGAAAAATACTAATCACTTTTGCCTGAAACATCTCTGTTTTGATAAACATTTGCTTCCCATTGCCTTTATCAATAGCATTAGTACCAGAACACCTTGTGGTTGCATTTCTCTTATACAACTGCCTCACGTTCCTGAGCAGATCAGTGTGATTGCCTCATACACCCAGGTATTTCTGCTTCTCACTTCTTTCTAAATAACCAGGTCCTAGCAGAAATGCTTTGCCTTAGTTATTAACTGACTCACTGTGACTCTCCACTATTGAATTCCATCTGATTATATTAAAATATTTCAAACAGAAACTCATGGTTCTTCTCTTTATTGACAGTTCTTCCCCATATTTTGTCATCAGTACATCTAATTATCTCACTCCTGTTTCTTGTGACAAGACAATGAATGAAAATGCTGAATAAATAGAAAAGTATCCTAGAACCAGTCAATAAGAAAGTCTTACTCTAATCATCACTTTAGCCACATGCATCTTCTTTCAGTACCACTCATTGATGCCTTTCTTTTACCTACTACTTTTCTCCCTTTATAGTTTTTCTGGTCATCATTCTCTTTTTCCACTTAAGTAATAATTTCCTGTCTTGAGCTGTATCAACCACTTTGTAGCAATTTCAGTAACCGTGGTATATTTCATTCCCATTCTCTTTTTTAAAGAATCATGTCTCTGATTAAAGACTATCGCTTGTGTGATACAGTCTACATGTGCTAAATACATATTGCACTCTATCTTCTTTCCTATTTATCTCCCTTTTATTAATTGTTAATTATTTCAAACTCTGTCCTAATGTCTAGTGTATGACATAATGTATGACAAGACACAGACATGTCTGAGCAATTTTTCCCCCTTTCTCCTCAAACACATATATTGCAAACATTGCATACAGTGCAATTCAATCAGATGGTATTTTGCCAAATCCACTGTGACACTGTAAATGCTATTGCAAATATCAATTTTCTCAGAATATTGGGATGAAGATTATCAAATCAATTTTTTAAATTCCTGACTCTTGTCCCCATTTAAATCTTACAGCTTTTCTTCTACTTAAAATGAATTAATTTCTATTTCCATTCTCATTTGCCATCCCCCTATATTGGTAATCTTCATAACTTTGGAGAACCTAATGTTAACTATTGATTTAGTTTGAGGACCATATCTCAGCTATCTTTAATCTCCATCCCATTGTTACTCCATTCCTGTTCAATACTTCTTATTGTCTCTTGGTGTTTTTTCTAACTTTTTTTTTTTTTTTAAATTCATGCAGTTAAAGAATTTTGTTTTATAAATTTTCTTTGAAAAAATTTATCACAGCATAATTTTTGTCAGTGATTTTATAATTTTATCCTGAGAGTTCTGACCTCTAAAAGACATCTTTTTGTTTCTTGGACATTTATTTTCTATTCTTAAGATATATTTTCAGGGATCATTTTTCAATATTAAGACATGAAAGTCTTCCATGGGTTGTAAGATTTTAGCAGTTCTGTAGGGCAGAAATTCTATGTGAATTTGTCAAGACTACTTCCTATCCCTTGACACCAGTAAGCAAGCCAAGTGTCTCATAAAACATCACAATTTTCAGCATCACAATTGGCAGTTATTGACAGTCTCAGTGGAGAGGACAATGACTAGATTGGCAATGAAAATTAATTAATTTGTCATTCTGACTGGATTTCCTGTAACAAGGCTAAAGGAATTTGGCAGCTCATAATTGGAAATCTTGTTTTTTTCTGGCACTACTCTCTGTACAGTGAACGATGCAAAGATTTTAGAGTTATCACTCTGGTGCTCATTGGTAATTAATCAGATAAAAATACTACCCAATAAATATCAATTCAGCTAATGAGAAACAAAAACCAAAATGTGAAGCATGTTCCAACGTGGAGTTTGCTGTCTCTTAAATGATTTTCTCAGCTGCAATTTGGAGACAGCTCTGCAATAGGAACAAGATTTTTGAAATCAGCCCTAGACTCAAGCATAATTTTTGTAGGAAAATTTTAGATCAGATGGAGGTTTTGCCAGATGCACAGATTTTGGTGTTTTATGAACTGCTGTGTTTAGAAATGTGGCAACAGGTTTTTTTGACAGTGTCAATTAGATCTTCTCTCCATTGGGTCTTACTGAGAAAATTGTTGTCTAACAAGTACTGCCTATAAAGGAGTGCCCATATGTGCAGCATGGGCAATTCCCTTTGGAGATGATATAGGAAAGATTGTAACCATTTTCTTTTACAGGCTGTTTACTTGCAGATTATTTTCTCAAATTTACAGCACTGCTGAGCAACACACACATTTGTTCTGTAGTTTCTACCAAAGCCATTGTCAGTTGTTATGAGATTTCTGACAGGCTCTAATGACAAATAGAATAACTGGTGATTTTATACCCTGTAGGACTCCACTTTTATCTCACATTGTCTTATTTGAAAAAAAACCCAAAACATCTTTTACAGTTTTGAGTGGAAAGACTGGGGACAGTTGTCCTTTAAAGGAATCCCTCCTTTCCTTACCTGTGCTTTCTTCTGCTTCTGGAGGGTGATTTTCTCTTCTGTCCCTTGGTACTGAGTATCTTTCTGGAGAATCCTTCTACCTCTTTGATTATTTTTCCCTGCTTTCCCTTTGCTATTTTCTGGTACTGAAACTCTCTCTGATGATCTGTGCAGTTCCAGTCTATGTCCATATTTTCCTCTATTTCAGTCTCCCAGACTTCTAAGTTGTTTACTCTTGCTCTCTATCTCCCACCATGGTTTCTCAACTTTGTTTCTTGCTTCATTGTAGGTGCCTTTGTCTTTTTACCTCCCAGACCAAAGTGTGATTCCTGTAGGAGTCACAGAAGAATGAAGATTGGGCTTTTCAGTGTCTGCTTACACACCACCTGACAACCTGCCTCCTTAAGCTAGAACTAATACATGTACAGTAAAGAATAAGGATAAACAAAAGCAGACTTGATAAAATTTCATGGTTTCTTTGGAACCCTTGATGACTCCAGAACGAACACAGTTGCAATTGAGGTGTGGTTGATGCTGTTCAACTTATAAGTGATCTAGAAATGATCACACTTTGGTGATAGCTTGTTGTTGATAATTTACATAATTAATTATGTAATTCTGTAAAAGAGGAGCAGAAGTATCTCACAGTACTGAATTACTAGACAAAGGCAGATGCTAATTACTGTAGATGTATGCAAAATAATGTACACTGGACAAAAATTTTAACTTTGCATGTATCATGGTCTGATCATCACCACCTACAAACAAGGATTTGGGGTTTTGAGCTCTGTGAAAACATGGAAAAAACACAGTCACTCAGTAGCAGACAAAAAAAAAAAGAAAAAAAAAGAAAAAAATAGAGAAGAAGAAATTGAATGTTAGGGATTTTAAGGGAAGTAATATAAAACAGAAGAGAAGACTAACATTACTCTGCCACCACCTGATGGTGATGAATCCCTGAGGCATGTAGAGCTTGAATACACTGTGTACTTCAAGTTGCTCCATCTCAAAAATAAAATGATAGAACTGCAAGAGGCTCAGACAAGGGCAACAAGGACAATGGAAAATCTGGGATAGTTTCTGAGCCACACCGGAACCACAGGGCAGACTGGAGAGATGGCACTGAGGGGTACTGAGGGGAACTGCCTGTCCTCTGTTTTCCATCTCTACAAAACCTAGGAGTGAAAACCACCAACTGGTAAGTGCAAAGCCGATGACAAGAGGCTGTTGTTTTCCTAACACTAAATTAAAGTGTGGAATTCCCTAATACAGAACACTGGGATTGCTAAAAGTTCACATGGTTTGAATGGTGTTCAGACAGTTTTAAGGAAGAGACTGTTAAATCCCACTTTGCTTGTCCTGGACTTGCACTCTTGGCAAGCAATACTGGATTAAACTGAACATGGGTCTGCTCTGATGTGTCTGCTTCATCTAAATGATTATTGTAATTTTGGCATAAAAGTTATTTTATTCTCAAGAAAAAAAGGGCTGTGATGTTTATTTTTTGTTGCAAAACATGTTCATGTTTAGAAAAAAGTTTAAGTAACCAGCCAATAACAGCAATGAGAAATGTTCTCAAAACTGAAATCCAACTTGTTTGGTACATTAGATCGTTTCTAGAAGGGGCTGGTGCAAACCTCTCCTTCAAACTGAGCAACCTGATAACAGGTTTGTGGACCAGAGGAAAATCAGTGAAAGAGCTGCTGCCGGCTGTCCACACCAGTGAGCAGGTGAGACTGGGAATGAGTGAAAGCTGATGCTGATGTTCTTCTCTTTTCCTTCTCTCTAGCATACCTGCCTGCTATATTTTTTGGGTCTTAGCAATGCCCCCTGTCAGTCAACTCCCATTCTAACAGCAATGACAGACATTTTTGTTCTAGGCTATGTCCAAAACACTAGAAAGTGTGAGAGTTGTCTATCCGTGTTAGAAGGAGACTAGGTTTTCTAAAGGATTCATCTCCCAAACAGAAGTTGTACATAAATTATGTATTTTCTCATACAGTTTCTTATATAATTATTTTCTGAATGAGTATGTGAGGTTTCATTCACACTTGAGCAAACATATAAAACAATATTGCCTTGAATCATACTTCTGCCTTCATCCAAATAAAGAAAAATTATACAACTAACTTGTAATAAACAAAATAGTAAATTAGATTGTACTGGATATCATCATTTTTCCCCTTAATGAGACCATCTGAAAGCCTGCAGTGTCTGTTAGCACCTCTTCTAACAAGGAAAGCAGACAGAAAGTTCTCTGTGAGGAGTCTCTGCTTTATACGGTGATTTATTTCAGGACATTAGAACACCACTAGGTTGACCCTTCAATGACACATGGTCCACTTGTTCTCTCATTGTCTGTTTAGAGGAGAAATGGATATGTGGGTGATTCTGAAAATCAAATACAGTGCAACTCACCAGACAGAACTCAACTAGTAAGATGGATGAATTTGTAGGTTTAGATCTATTTCTATATACCAGGTTAGGTTCAAGTTGAGTCTGCTGCTGAAGATAAAAAAGGGGATTTTCAATACATTTTGCAGGTCTACTGCAGTTTCCAAGGAGAAACTGGTTTCACACAGGATACAAGTGATATTTAATTCTTTATTCTGTCACTTTCTGTGCAATTACATATGCCTTTTAAATAAAAAACTTAGATCCTTGCCCCACAATAAACAAAAACTACATATTGGTTGGCCTCTGACATCACTGACTTAACTTGTTTGTGAAATGCTGCTCATTCACCCTCCAACTTCCCTCTTGCCTTTCTGCAGGACCTTCCCAATTTCCAGCCACCACTGTCAATGTACATGGTATGTACCGTGTTTCTTTCCATTAGTACCACTCTATGCATTGCCAATTCATGATGCCAAAAAATGCGGCTAAAGGAGGAGGCAAAAAAAAAGGCATGGCATCCTAAATATCCCATGGTGGGACACAAGATTAAGTTTTGGAGCCACGTGAGCATAGCTTCCATTGTCTGGCCCCTCACTGCCCGTTCTCAGTAGAACTTGTTCAATTTCATGCTTTATTTAGGTTGAAGTAGCTCCCCTTTCTTTCGATATTTCTGAGCTTGGTTCTGTGAAGCAATTACTTCAGATATCACAAAATTTCTTTCCTTAAACTGTGCCCCAATGTTATATTTTACCAGCTAATATGAGGATAATTTAAATAATTTGATATGAGGAAGGGCGTACAACTTAATGTCAGTAGGTAACACCTGGCATTAATTCCTTTTGCAAGTCATTCACATTTTACTAAGAGACTGTGAGTGTGAAATGACTGCAGAAGCAAAGGAGAAAGCAGAGCAGTAGTTGCTTTCTATTTTTTTTTTCTTTTTGTAATTCATGTCTCCTCATTCTTTAAGCGATTCCTTCCAGCTTGCTCAAATGTGAGCAACACCAGAAGTGGGGAGCAAGGTGGAAGGTACTGCTCTCTTCCTTGTTGCTTTCCACCTTCAGGGTCTCAACCAGAAGGCAAGGCAGTAGGAATAAGGTATGTTATTAGGACTGTAGGAATAAGATATGTTATAATGAACAGTGCTCTTCTCCCCATCTGACAGGATTACCTAAAAAGAATTTTCTTTCTTCTCCCCTGAGATAAAATTCCTCCTTAAGATCCACCAGGGATAGGGGTGGGGACAAAGAGCACCCAGCCAAAACTATTCTTAATGGATCAACTGCATGATATAAGCAGTAGTTGAACAAATACATAAGATAAAATAAAGCAATGTGTAAGTGTAAGAAGATAGCAAGTGTTAGTTCTCCTTTTAGCTGGAAGAATGTGTGCATATTCTTGGATTTTTCTGGAAGATGTTCAAAGAGTTTCTCTGTTTTTAGAAATACACACATGTTGCTTCCCATTATCCAGGAATGTCTCTTTTCTTGGGCCAATTTCTTCTGTGCATGAGAAGAATATAAAAAAAACCTTCAGGTAAGGTGTTTAAAGTAATGAAAGCATAAAACTTGAAACAATTTTTACAGTTGTTTCATATATTTTTCTACTGTTTTAATCTACTTAAGGACCAGTTTTAAAAGACACTTAAAACATTTGCTTAAGACATCTTGCAAAAGATACATCATAATGTAAAATGTTGTTCTGGGATATTTCAGGATGAACAAAAGTGTTCCTGTAATACATTTACTTGTGGTTTTTTTTCACATAAAGAATAAAAGTGACTTGCAAAAGCATATTTTCAGTGTAATTACATGTAATGCTTCTCCAGTATTTTTTTTCCTGAAGGTAGATAAAACTAATCCAACCTTATTTGACTGACTTTTCTTTACATAATTCAGCCCATGGCTTTGAGTTTGCCTTTCCCTCTCCACACTTCTCTTCTTCTTCCTCTTTGCTTTTCTTTTCCTTTTATTTTGGTACCTTTCCACTCAATTTGGTCCCCTTCCTTCTCCATTCTCTACTTTTGCCTCTTTCTCATGTCAGTATCTAACCCAGAAAGACCAAGATTTTGCTTCCTACATGCATCCATTCTTTATTTCTTTTATTGTATCTGCCATGACAAACCAACTTCCTCTTCCAAAAGACATGTTATATTCCTTAACAGAAAGTACTACTTCTTAACTGCTGTTGAGAATTCTCCATGTGCGTAGTAAAGTTGCCTAGTTGAGAAGTTCTCAATACATACAGAATCTGTTATTGCGTATTTTGTACCTTATTTTCACTTACTCACTTACTCACACACAGCTATTGTTTGCTTGACCTTTGCAACTATTTCTAAGAGCAATGAAGCCTTCACAATTTATATCCACTTTCTCCTCTCTTGTCTTTTCCTTAACACTTTCTTCTTAGTATTTTCTCCATCTCTCCTGATAGACCTGTTTTTCTTTGTTTCCCAATCTTCCTTGTTCACATTCCTGACTTTTGAATCAGATAGCGGGTGATTCATTTGACCTACTTGATATGTGTATAGCAAGGCAAGATGATTTGTACCGCAGAGTTGCCTGTTTCCTTTTATTGCCATTACCTACAAAGGGTTACTGGATGACTTGTTCAGACACAAATATCTACAAAGTTAGAGGAAGCGCAAATAAATCCACAAAGCAGAGAAAACTCAGTGTGTCAGATTCCCCTGTTTCAATCTGGGCTGACTGTTGAGGTACTTAAAGAATTAATCCATTCTACCCGGTGTAGGACTGGACTGGTTGGGAGGCAGCAAACAGAGTGAACTAGGTAGGAAGCAATGCCAGGCTCTTGCAAAGAAAGACAAACACCTCACTGAGATGATAAAACATGGAAATGCCATGCCAAGATACACAAGTAAACCTTCTGTTCTATCAACATGCTCCAAGTAATAGCAAGAGCAAAATATTCAGCCTGGGCTACTTGGAAATATCAGCTATGAGGAGAAGTTGAACAACCTGGGAGTAATTTATCCTAAAGAAGAAACATCTGAACGGGGATATGACATTAGCCTTCAAATACATAAAAGATTGATGAAAAGAGGAGAGGCACAATCTGTTCCCCCTGTCCAAGGTGCACAGGAGAAGATACAAAAAGCCTCAGTGGCAATAAGAAACACGATTTAGAGACATTTTTTCTATATTTCCGTAACTGTCATCAGAATGAAAAATATCTTACTCAGTGCATGTGTGTGTGTGAACGTACGTATATATTTTAAAAGCCTTTCACGTGAAAGCCAGCTGGTAAGTGCTAAGCTTTAAAACTGTGACTCAGGTTTCAACTGCCTAGGGAACAAGAAGAGCACTGTTTCTCTGATTCATAAAAGGGGTGTGTGCTTGTCACCATCTCTTATCCTTTTGTCTGTAGAGAAACTGGGCACAGCTTGGGGCTATCAGTGGAGAAAACAAGCCTTTAAATCATAAGCTTCAGGCAGTTAAGTATCAGTATTTAGCTTTTTTAGAGGAGGATTAGCACCTTATTATTGTTTTAGGCCTTTATTTAATGTCAAGGGCAACTCATATATGAGTTTTTATATCCAATCAGTGTTTGAACACCTTTTCATCCATTTGTGGCCTCCATGTCACAGAGACATAAAAGCCCCACAGAAATATGAGTGGGATGGATTCTAGAGAAGTGAAAGTTTTGAAATGAGAAACGAACTTTTTCCCTTCTAACACCTTCACCAAGGTACAGACAGAACTAGCAGGGGAGACATACTGAGGTGGATCAAAAGTGACAGAAAGACAGCTGTGCATATCTGGCACACATTTGCTGGAATAAAGCAGCATCTGTATACAATAACCCTTGCAAAATTTGGTTTTGGGAAGGATTCACTTTTCCAAGTTTTTTTGTTTATTTCTCAGTGGTGGTTCTAACAAGCACTGGCTGGCAAATCAATGTATTTCTGAAGTTGGCAGATGTCTTTAAAGCATATTTTTATCCTGGAGAGAACTGGACTAGGTCTTTATTTCATAAATATTATAGTCATTTTTTCTGCATTCTCCTCAGCCTAATTCAGTGAAGCATAAGTAAAGAAGGCTGACAATGTGGCACAACTCACCTTGAAATAAAGAAATGGACATTTACTGACCACAGTAGGAAAAGTACTTGTTCTTTAAAATAATAAACATAAAGGGTCATATTCTCTGATAATGCCAATGGACATAGCCCCGGTGATTCGTATTATCTAAGAGTCTGGCTGATATTCCCAGCATAGGATGGGAGGAGTATATTTTCAATGCACTTTTCCAAAGACTGAAAAGTGAAATTAAAACTATAGAAACAAAAGTAGTATTTTTTATGTAAGTTCACCATTTGTTATTTATTCACCATCATTATTTATTCCTCTCAGCATATTTTTAACTTGAGAAGGGAATATATGTGCAAATTTTAGGGACCCTCTAACGGTGACAAGAGCTAATTTTTGTGAAGAATGGTGAAAGATACCAGCTATCCTTTGATTCCTTAAAAAACTGACTGATGTGTATAAACTTGTGTTCAGAATATACATGAAAACAAATATATACACATGCATATTTTTTTCAGAACTTACAATCCTTTCTCAGTATTTCCTCTCATAGTATTATATTATTCATAGATGTAATCTTGCAACATGCCTACCATCACCTTGACATCAAAGGGAACTGCCTATAGTTACCAACTTACATTTAAGGTGTAACATTATAATTCCTGTGTATTATATTTTTGCTAATAGGACATTTTTCAACATAAACTGTTTGCTTCCCTGTTGCCACCAAAATTTAAATTTCAGAATAAGAATAGGGGTGGTAATAACCATCAGAAAAAAAGAAAATAAATTATTAATGGGTACTAAGAAGTAACAGAAGGTACACAAAATGTCAAATCAAGATTTCTCTTAGCTGAAAATGGAGGTTTTTATTAAAACCATTTTCTTTCTTTATTTACTCCTATGAATTCAGCAATGGTTTATCTGTCTGTTGGCATAGGGAACCAAACTTCTTTCTACCAAATTGATTATTATGTTATATGTGGTAGAACAAGAGGTTATAATTAAATTTCCTGCAGCTTGGGATATTTCTGAATGCTGTATTAAGACATTTGTACATGCTGTGCTGCATGGATGCTGAAGAATCATTAGGAAAGTCTGAGAAATCTGTTTATTAAAATGATGATGATGATGTTAAAGAGTCCACAAGGAACTGAACAGCGCACTCGGGCGAATAAGGACCCAGGCTGTTCTTTTTTAATATAAAAATGGAACACCTACTGATGAAATACCTGCAAGAAACTTTCACCCTTTCATCACATGGCCTTGCTGACTATGGAAAAATGTGGCGTGAGTATGGGCTTTTTCTTTGCTCCTATTTTTGTTTTTCAAATGTGACTGCCACTGTCATTTATACAAATGTTATTCCTGCTCCTGTAGTAAGTTCTGCCTTGGTCTAGAAAAATGCATCCTAAAATAATATTACATAGAGGGATACAATGAGTACTCAAATTCTGCAAGAGTTAGGATTCGATAAAAAAAGTTGCTTTTTCAAATATACATTTTTAAGCTCAGAAATCTTAAGTGGAAAATGTAACACAAGATGAGTTTTCGTGTAATCAGGGAAAATGCTTTGCAGCATACTATTCAAATATTTGTAATGGGGGCTGATCACAAGACAAAGGAGAACAGACTTGTAGACAATGTTAATTTTACACAGATGACTTTGATGTAAGTTGTAAAAGGTTGAACAGTTACATAGGAGAAATATTTTGTGCTGAACAATTTTGGCTGAGAGAAGAGAACAAAATGATCACAGTCCCATAGAGCCCTCCCACCTTCACCTGGTGAATGAATGCCAGTGAAGCTAGGAATTCTTTAGGTAAAAAGATTACCAATGGGACAGTGACTAAAAATTCCAGATTTACTTTTTTAATGGTTTTTTTAAATACAATGTAATATATTACATATTTATTATGCCTTAAATTTCCGTGTAAACAGCACAGCAAACTTTGAAGAGAATAACACTCTTGTAGGTGTCTGTTCTGTTGTCAAAATATGTGTTCAACAGCTTTCAGCAGCATGTTAACAACTCGTCTGACATCGAAATCATGTTTGCTCTCGTGTTGAACCTTTGTCTTGAATCTCCACTTTTAACGAAGTGCAGGGCAAGAGGATTTAAGAGTGGCTGGTTGCAGAGGTCAGTAGGTGGGAGAAACAACAGTCCTATAATTCACCTTCAGTCAATTTAACTGCAAGACAAACTCAGGGTGATGAGAACTGTGCCAACCACGTATGTGTGCTGACATGTTGCAGAGTGTGTTTCATGATTCATCAGCCACACCGTGATTGATTGGCCCAGCATCCTGGCAGAGCCAAGAAATTTTTTACTTGTCTCCAAACCTGTTCCATGATTCTTCAGGCAATCTCTGATTGATTGGCATGTGGGCTGAACCTAGATTTATTTTTTCCCCATGCACTGAAATATTTGTTTGATGATTCATCGTATATACCTATTGACTGGCACATTGGCAGAGTCCAAAGTTTCTTTACAACATAAAATATTGTTTTATGATTTGTCAGGTAAATTGAGTGTTTCCTGCTGACACTTGTAGATATTTTCTGCTAGTGTGAACTGGAGAGAATACAACCTTAGCTTACAGGTACTCAGGGCACTGACGGAAGATATGGTCATATTTTTTGGCATGAGAGAACAGCTTCTTTTGCTTGAATGTAGAGTTGGTCATCGCACTTTTTAAACAGCTGAAAAAGACCTTATCTTGAAGAGACTGTGTTACAAAATGAAAAGTAATGGCATTACTTTTACACATTCAATCTCGTTAATATCAGTCTGGTAACTATGCTGAATAGGACAGCCAAGCATGACTAAAGCAAATAAAGCCCTTATCCAAGTCTGTAAAGAGAGCAGATTTTAATGAAACTTTAAATTGTGCCATTTGCCTTGCATCACCAAATCACATCACCATTCTCTAACTGGCTTTTAACCATACACATATTACTTGAAAGTCAAAGCAGAGATTTTAAAATCTGGCAACAATGTTTGCGCTACCAGTTCAAAACAGGAGTGACAAATCAGATTCTCTTCTGAATACTTGTAGACAATTATTCTTAGGTCATCCTTCTCTGCCCTCCCCCCCGATGAATAACATTTATCCAGGGTGATGGATTCTCAATTTGTAATTCAAAAAATGATTTATTTAGCATTACATGTCATTGTGTAAGAACTGACTCTGTGACAAAAGTTTCTGGGAAGTTGATCTTTTCTTTTGTCCAGGAAGATGGATGCACTTTCCAATGTCGGGTTTCCTCCCACAATTATTGAAACACAGAGACTATCACCTAGAATGTATCCCTTATGAACCAGGAAAACGATACCCCATACGTTTCTGCACGGTCTGTTCATATTTCTCCAAACTCTGCCCACACTAGGATATTTCCACATCTACAGAAAATATTTTACAGCCTGCTTGGAGTCATTGTAGAACCTTCTTTTCCAGGCAAAATTAAGCCTGAATTGTAATTGTAACTCTTGCTATTCCAAGAAATAAATATTAGTCTTAAATGTTTTCAACTCCTCTGCCCTCATAATTAGCCCATTTTTTATGTCTACTTTAGAAGCAAGGAAAGGCATAGACTGAGCAATGTATCACACAGATCTATTAACAAAATTGGTGCTCCTGGGGTAACCAAAGGAATATAAGATAAGGAAGAAGAAAAAATAAAAAGGAAGAAGAGCAAAACATAGGGCTTTTGCAATGCAGAGGAATGGAAAAAAGGACCTTGACTCTCTTCTGAGCGGACTGTAAAATAAAGGCATTAAAACCAAAATTATGTTATGAGCTGAGAAATCATAGCACAGCAATAAAAATCATGGAAGAATTGAAAAGGAATTATTTTGATGAAAGTCACAACCTAGGTAGTGTTAAGCTCTTTGCCAGGAAGAAGAGGCTATGGGGAACATTTCCTAACTAAGATGGCTTCCTAGATTAGTTAAAGTGGTTCTCCTAATTGAAGGAGAACCATTAACCTTCCTTCTTTTCTCCCTTCCTCCTCCTTCTGTGCAGGAGTTCCTTCTCTGGGCTCACCTCCAGGCACCTCTGTCACTGGAAAGGGCTACCTCATTCTGCAGTTCAAATTGCAAAGAGATCAGCCAGCGAATGAAGGTCTCCTTTCCTCCTTTCCAGCCTCCCTCTTGGCCTCCCTCCCTCCCTCCCACTGAATGTTTGCATTTATATTCCTTGTGACCTTATGCAGCTGAGGCATCATATGTGTCACAACTTCTGCAGGTCTCTGACATTATTGTAGGGGGCCGCTTTTTGTTCTTTTATAGTTCTTCCTTCAGTTAAGAAAGGATTGGTATCAATTCCAAGCCAAGTGTTTTTCTCCTAACCCTGGTGGCATTGAAGATGTCTACCCAGCTTTGTTAAGAAAGTGGATTAGAAAAAATCAGTTTCCTCCTCAATGGATGTACTTCTCTTTGGATTTTGGCTTACAATAATTAAACTTTTACTGACTTCTTCACTCTAAGAAAGGCTCCTTAAATCTTAAATTCCACTGCACAAGAGATTTCATCAACTTATTTACAATTGGTTTTAAAAGTACTAACTTAATGGGAACTGCAAGTACTTCTTTTAAATCTTTTTTTTCTCTTGTAGGAAAGATCTTCAATGGTATAAGATTGCTTTCCTTGCTTCTTGGCTTATTTGAATATGTAGAAATAATCTGACAAGAAATAATCAATATAATCCAGATGAGAGAGATGTTGATGGGAATGAAAGCAAAGAAGCCAGTTGTGCATTTTTTAAATAACTGGGCTTCAGTTTATTACAAGCCATCACATTTTTTTTTACCACATTAGGAACTAAAGCCTGAGATGCTATTTATGAGGCTGTAGAAACTGAACAAAACCCCAGCTATTGTGTTGGGGCCCCAGGACGTGCTCATGTTGCCTACACACTGGTCTAAAAAGACAATGTGTAATATGTAATGTGCACTGATTTGCATCTTGTGAAGCCACTTGTGCACTTGCCAAGAGCAAAGTACTGGTGTGTAAACACTTTAATTTTACTTGGTGTTTTTTTGTCATCTTGTAAATTTTGTGGCCATTTATGACTGTTCAAACAGTGGAAAATTGTTCTCATAAAACCAGAGAAGATTTTGAAGCAGGATTATCACAAAATCCAAAGTCAATAAAATTGGGGTCAATTGAAACAGTTTAAAGATACTGTTTACTAATAGAAGACTCAGCCTAATATAAACTAAACCTTTTTCTGAATCAGACTGACAGATGTCAGCACTGAAATACTGTATTGTACATACTATTTCCTGATATAGTTTATTAATTTTGTAATCTAATTTTGTAGTCTTTTGCCTGAAATGGGTTAAAAAGCACAACAATTTAGAAAGCATGTATATTTTCATTAAACAGTACTTCATATATTTCTAAACTTTTGCATTTTAACATAAAAGCAGAATACACAGTAGAAACATCATACCAAAGAAATGATTGTATTTGTATGCAAAACCAAAACCAATGACAACCCCAATTTTATTCATTACTCATCCTGTATACCTTCTGCATAAAAATCGGAAAATAATATAAGAAAATCTAAATGGAGCCAAATTAAAGCAATTTTGGGGCTTTACTTATTTCTGGTGTTGCCGTGGAAGAACGTTTCTTCGTTTTAGTTTACTTTCCCATCAGCTGAAGAGATGGCTGTAACCCACCATTCTTGAGAAGCAGCGATGGTCCCTTCACCTGTCACTGTAAAAAAGGCTCATCATGGAGACCTCCCACGTCCAGTTTTGCAGTTACAGTTGGGATGAAGAGCAAGCGGCCACTCCTTCTCCAGGCATTTCTCTACCTGCTTCTACACCTCTTGATCTCAAAGGACAGTAAGGTGTCTGTGGTGTGATTACATGCAGATAAGGAATAACAAGTAAGACAGCTGATAACCCACAGGCCATTAATTTTTTTCTTTTAGTGAAATCCAGATAAAATCCTTGGTTAATTTTCAGATTCTTAGAGGAATGTAGTTTTAGTTGCAGTTCATTTATCCTTGGTCATTCTAAAAAATATTACTATATAATGAATAAACCTGGCGGCTGCAATGTGAAATAAAATCAGTGTATTCGTGTATGATAAAATGTGTCCTGACATTATGACTTGACAGCTATTGAAGAAGGGTCAGACAAAATTATTTTTTGAGAGAGTCTCAGCTGTATAACACTTGGCATGCTTTGTGTTATATGACCACCTATGATTGATAGTCTGAGCAGTAGTGCTGGTACTTTGTGTATACACAGGCATGAGGAAAGCACAGGCCTGGATTACCCCTCCCTTTCCTGAATCATGGACACTGTCATGTGCATTTATGGCTTTGTGTACCTAGAACCAGCCATTTCTGCCTCCCGGGCTGTCAGACTGGAGTTCCTCTGCTAATAACACTCCCAAATAATTAATACCGCATTATCACAGGAACCCTGACTCCAGCCCTGTATCGGGCTGCATGTTCACTGAATGCAGTCTGTAATTTATAGGTTAGGTTTTTATGAGGAAAAAAACAGCTCTATCTGCCTGTCCAGAGAGAAAATGTTTCAAAACAGCAAACAAAGCAGTATTTTCCTAAGGGCACCCCGTGGCACTAAGGGCAACACATCCCAGGCTGAACACAGCAGTGTGCTTCCAGCGACATGTAATTAGTAGCAAAATCCAACAGGTGGCACAAAAGTATTTGAATTTTATATTGATTTAAATCATGTGCCGTTAAATTACCAAATAAAGTACGGGGGTATTTTTGGTTAANCCGAGGCCCCGGCCCCGGCTGGCGGGAATGAGGATGGAGGGAAGCGGGGCGGGCGCCCTCCGCTGGCCGCCGCGGGGCCGGGAGCAGGGCCGGGAGTGGGGCACGCCGGCCCCTCGTCCCTGTGCTCCGCCCGGGTAAGAAGAGAGGGGATGGAGAGAGGGAGGGAGCGAGGGAAGCGCCTGCTAACCCCCTGCCTCTCTGCCCCTCTGCCCGCAGTAAATAAATACACTAGTAAAGGTTTCGGGCCTTCAAGGCCACCCGCCAGGCAGCACTGATGGTGGCTTTGAATCCCTGAAAAGGTAACTGAGATTTTTTTTTTTTTNCACCGCGCCGAGGCCAGCGGCTCGCTGCCTCTCGGGCAGCCCCAGGCAGCAGGGACCCCGGAGCCCTGGGGAGGTGGCACGGTGCTTCCCTCGCTCCTTCTGCCCAGCGGCGGCGGCGGCGCCTCGGCCGGCAGGACGAGGCGGGAGCCGGNAGGTAACTGAGATTTTTTTTTTTTAAATGGGTTTGTGCTGGAGGTTTGTGTGGAGAGGGAGGAGAAATGAGGGTTCTCGGACACCTGTGGAAAGGAGCATTGTAAAGACACATGATGCCTGGAATAGTGACACCCAGGAGTTGCAAGCACAGCTCTGTCTTTCAGCTTGAAGTGTAGTAAACACCTCTAAAGGGGCTTAAAATAAGAAAGGGTAACTCCTTGCACAGGGAAATAATGGTAGGACAAGGAGGAAGGATTTTAAACTAAAAGAGGAGATATTTAGATTACATGTTAGGATTAAATTCTTCACTATTAAGGTGGTGAGACAGTGAAACAAGTTTCCCAAAGCAGCTGTGAATTCCCCGTCCCTGGAAGTGTTCAAGGCCAGGTTGGATGAGGCTTTGAGCAACATGGCCTAGTGAATGGTGATCCTGCCCGTGGCAGGAGGGTTGGAACAGGATCATCTTTAATGCCTCTTGCAATCCAAACCATTCTATGGTTCTGTGTTTGAATGAACATCAGTTGTGGAAATACTGAAATGTTGGTCTAGGCCTTATGAATAGATTCACAACTATGTGATATAAGTTACTTGACTGCTGTATTTATTTGCTACTAAATTATTGTAGTGAGTCAGGTGGAGCTTTATTGACATTTTTGTTTCCAAATATGAACATAAGAGACATACAAATGGCTTAAATTCTTATGCCATGGTACACTTAAACCTGAGACTTAAGTGCAAGTCAAAGGCATACTCAAGAAGCTGGTCAAGATGCCTGGTTTGCTGCGTTAATAAAGAGTGAGGCATAGAAAGAGAGGTGAAGGAGAAATTGGGCAATTGCCATAAGTCTAAAATGGAGTGTTAGTTTCACATAGACATTTGCAGCAAAGGTCTGTAAGAGACTTGAGCCTGTGATAAAAGATACTAATTTGTGCCATTTTACTTTACACATTTATTCCTAATTAAACAAGTTGTGAACCCATCATCTGTGACTTGTAATAGAGCCAACTTACAGATAGATAAATGTCAGACAGCTTCTTAGTGAAAAGATCCTATGCAGGTGCTTGAAACAGGATCCAGTTTCTAAGGTGCCAAACTGATGGTCTTTATTTTATTTATGGTAGGACCAAGCTGGAGTAATCATGGTAGCAAATGGCTAATGTATTGCCACTAACCAGAGAGGAGCTTCAATTTGAACTCAGAGAACAATCAAATCACACCACTATGCAAATGAAAGAGGGAAAAAAACCCAAACTCAGTTGGTCTTTTTGTGCAAAACAACAAAAAAGAAAACAATCACTTGGACAAAAAAAACATACCTGTAAATTTGGGTAGAGCTGACATTCACAAGTGTCAGATATGAAAAGTCATTCAGTTGTTGGAGAAATGGAAGGATATAAAATAGAACCAGCAAATAAAATTGCAAGGGTGAACCTAAAATTTTATTTCTGGCCTAGACTGCTGGAGAGCAGTAACACAGGTTTGGCTGTAAAGTGCACTGGCGTGGTGACTCTGGGCAAGGAAAGCTTGTATTAGATGTGGTAAAACTGAAATCCAAGGAGTAAACATGTAGGAAATAAATAGAAACTGCAAAATATCAGGGCTCTGAGAGCTCCAATATGCTGTAACTGCTCTCACCAGCATCCCATAGGGCCTCTGTCCACAGCCCTGTCCATGGACCCAGAAGCCCCACTTCAGCTCCAGCTTAGGACTTCTAGTGTGCTCTTTACTCCTGGAGAGACCTCAGACCTGTGTTGTAGGTAGCTTATCTTCCAAATGGATGCCTTTAGATGTTCTTTATTGACTGTCTTCTGTCTTTGTTGTCTGGGTTGACTTTGGACCTGTGTTGTAACCTTATTTCCAGTTCTTTCTCTTGTTCCTGGCTGGAGAGCCTGTGTGGTCTCTGGACCTGGTTCATTATTTTGCCATCTCTGGGACTGTTCCCAGTAAGTAGTGTGATCTGTGTCCTGGGTTCAGATGTGGGACACTGCTGTGGTCAGCGAGGGCACCGCCTGCACTGGGTCATCCTCACCTTGGGGCTTGCACTACCTCGGAGCAGCCAGCCCTTGCTTCTTCCTGACACAATGTAGATGCTTCTAACTCATTGAAATCACTTGGGTGGTGGTTGTTAACATGCATTTAACCAAAACTGAGCTAAGTGAGCCTGGGTATTTGACCTGTGAAATTTGACACAGAAAGCTGGAAAGCAAAAATACAAGGGATGAAGTAATAGTTAGTTTGAATTCCTATACGATAAATAACTTCTTAATAAGTGTCAGGAAAAACATCCTGAAGTTTCATCTATGTGAGTTCCTCATGCAGGTGTGGGCTAGATGAGGGAAATTGCAAGAAAGCGGTATGCTTTCAAAGTTGTTTTTTTCAGTGAATGATTCCTGGCTCCGGGGATAAAAACCATAATGGCAGCTAGACATAATGAGTGGGAGCTCAGTGAAGAGGAGGGATTTGTTGAATCTTGTCTTGAAACTTTCTTAATGGGATGAAATTAGCAGAATTCCTTGAAATAGAAGCAACTCCCTGACAGTTTTGCTAAATAACCGTAAAAACCAGCAAATACTCCACAAAGGGGAGGGTTGCTGCATAGCATGAAGCCATGAATCTGCTAGAAATGTTACTAGGAAAAAAACACAAAGGGGAGCAAGAAACTCTTGTTCTAGAACATTGCTAATACTTTTTAAAGGAAAAGAAAAAGCCAAGATAGATGTTATGAATGGGGTTAGCATAAGCTGTTTTCTGAAGAATACAGAACCACTCAGTAGTCCTCTGACCAAGTAACCCCATCAGAGAAGAGAGAGTTGGTGGAGAGGTCATTGAAAATCTATCAAGAAACATGCATGTTCACTATCCCTGACTCCTCATTGTAGTTTCTTTCTTCAGCATGAGCTGAAACAGGTAGGGTAATAAGACATACAGTGTGGCATACTTGTATCTGTATTTATAGTATAGTATGACTGTGTTGTGTAGAAGTAACTTTCAGAACTGAAACATTACTAATAATCTGTGATAAGTTTATGGCCAACAAACTGAAATTAAGCCCACATAAACTGGAGCTTCTTCAAAAAGAAAATTGTGTTCTTTTGGCCTGTGGTCAAGGAAGAGGGAATTCCTCCTAGTGATGACAACATATACTATACAGGGATTACTAGTACTGTAAGTACTCCCAGATGTGTACAGTTTTACAGTTTTTAAAAATAGCTGCTTTTGTGCAAGGAGAAGGAAATCCATTTGAATGTGACTTGACACTGACATGGTTAAAACCATCTGTGTTGGCCTCCTTGGGTTTCAAAACAGATTCTTGCATGCATGAGCTTGGATGGTCTTGAAACAAACAAAAAAGCTAGCAAGATCAATGGCTCATACAAAAAATCTGAGCTCTATAAAAATAGAAATAAATGCGCCACTGAGTATTGGGTAAGGAGTATAAGGAATCTCTGTGACTAAGTCACTGTCTGCATTTGGCTCCTTGAAGTCAGCAATCCTCAGACTCCTGGCCAACTGGAAAATCTGTGGAGTGATGATGTCATGGTATCTGCCATGGATGTCAGATGGAGATATGGATGGTGCTGCTGAAGTGTGAGCCACTATAGACAATGGGGAAAAGTTAATTGCTGGTTTTTTTTTGAACTTGGAGAGAAGTTGCTGGTTTGCAGTAAGTGTATATATAAATTCTTTGAAAGTTTGCATGGTTGCAGGTTGTGTAGGCACAAATGGGATTTGATCACTTTAAGCAGATGAACATGGCTGTGGCAACACAGAACCCAACTCAAGTTATAAAATTCAAGTCAGGTTATCCATGAACCTAAATTAAGGTGTTAGCATCCAAGTGAAGCCAAGATATGTAATACTAGAGTGCCTGAGATGGCTGTCTGAAAACTTATAGGTTTGACAATGAGTGGTGGTTAAGTTATTTATTAGAATTTACATAAAAGATTAAAAAAATAATATAAAAAGTCTGAGAAAAGAGATACCAGAAGAGGTATGTTTGAAAGAAAAAAGGAAGAGATGACTTGCATGGTTAGAGACTTCTTGATAAAATCAAAAAGCTTGGATCTTACTACAGTTTAAATAATTGTTTTAAGAACTAGGAACAATTAGTGATTGATTAATATGCTTATTGGTGCAACTGAAAAGAGGTTTCCAAGGTTATGTCATGATTCAAAGTCACCTGACTTCTATCTGCCTCCTACATAGGGATACCAGTAGCTCATATGAATTGTGATTGATTAATGACTTTCTCTGTGCAAATGTGATCTGAAATGTGTTATGTGCTTTTTATCAGGCTCTTTATTCCTTGATCCTAATGTGTGTGAATCACTTCAGAGATGCTTCAATTTGTTCCAAGGTCCAATTATGGTCCTTAGAAAATGTAGTGCATAATCCTATCAGTGTTACTTTAAGCAGACACCGTATAATCAATTGACATTCTCATAGCCAAAGTAGTCCGTCTACAGGATCATTCATTTAAAACTAATAATTTAATATAGAACCAAAATGTCCATTGTCAAAAATGGCACACTAGGTTCTTTTAAGATCAAAGCCTCCACTGGAACCATTTTCTAATTGCTGTTTAATTGTTGTATGATTCCAATTTGTTTAGAAAAGTTTGAAAAGATCATCCATCTGGTGAATAAGTAGGAGAGTGAGAAACAGAGGTGAATTTACTGGTAGACCAGTAAACTCAAACATCTGGAAGATATAGTTTTTCAGGAAACTCGTCTGAGAGATAAGAGAGCCAAAGGGATGCAGATATTTCTTGAATACATGAGGAGTAAGGACATACGTTATTTTGCATTCAGTATAAAAATAAGAAATATAGTAAGATAACCAGCTTTTAAAAATTGTTCTTCATTTACATCAGTTGAAAGAAGGACACAGGAAAGGAAAAGATCAGGTTACTCTCAGAAGCACCGCAAAACTAGGAAGATAATGGCACAAAATAGAAACAAATTGGACAGGTAGCAGGAAATAATCGTCTGTGTGCTCTAGCATCAAGAGAAAAGTCAAGGAAATTGTCATCAGTGGAGGGGCAAATTTGCTTACTTTGGACAAATAACAACTGGGATGTAGATGTCATTAATGTGTTTTTTTAAAATCAGTCTTCACTAAAATGACCATCTGCAAGAAGTAGCTAATTCAATGCAGTCCAGTGAGAAAGAAACGAGAATCTCAGCCTTGAATGAGGCATGTACAGTTTAGAGACAGCTAAGATAAGATAGATACTACTGAAATGGCTGAGATTGGGGTACCTCCAGAATTAACTGCTGTAATCAACTGCCTCTGCAGCCAGACCTGAGATGGGGTGGTTGCTCGCAGTGCTGTAGTGCGTGAACTCTGTGTTGGCAACTGAAATGAAAATTGTGTTGGAATTTGAAGTAATTTTGTCTTCTGCTGTTCTGTCACTGGAGAGTGACATAGCTTCCTATCCTACAGAGTTATTCCAGTTTTCCACCTGTAATTAAATTCTGTGCAGCTCGCTCTCCTGCATCTAAAGATATATGGCTGCCACACTAAAGGACTTTAGAGAGGGTTTGCTTATAGTAGTTGCTAGTTTAAAGATAGTTACTGAATTTTAGGTTTTACTTGGGCTGTTTGTGTAATTTACATCCTTGACAGATGGGAAAATACCAGTTTCTGTGAATTAATTCCCCGACTAGGTTTAGAGCACGTAATAGAATAATTCTAATTCTAGTCTGAAACTGGTGATATATTTAGTTAAAACACATCAAATGAAGTGCTCATGAAAGTAGTTGCTTTTGTTTTCTAGGCAGTGTTGTGCTTCATTGTTACAACCTGCCTCTGAAGACAAGTGTAACTGTGGTTCTTGTTAATACATCCCTTGGTGTGGATTAGAGTGAAACTAAATTAGAGTGGATTAGACACTGAATGAGCAGTGTTTATATATCTATCTATATATCTATCTCTATATATATGTATTATGTATATATGTTCTTATATATATGTATTATGTATATATGTTCTTATTTTAGAACAGTTTGCTTGCAATGGAAAGAAGGTATGTAGCTGTGCTGTTTATTATTGTCTATGGAATTTAACAATATAAAAGCAAAAAGACATCACTTAAGAAAATATATGAGGAAAAGAAAGAAAGAGGAAGGATAAGAGTAGATAGTGGAGAGGAAAGATATCACCACCCATGGATCCAGCAATGAGGTTTGATTGTTGCAATTTAGATGTCTGTTGTTCAGAGTGATGGTTACAGTCTTGACTCATTGATGGCAGGGGAAGCTCCCACCACAGGAAGTTCAGTGGGTTAATATAGGTTCAGTTCAGGTGGGAACACCTAGGTAGCTTCTCTAGGGATGAATTTAACACTGTCTGTTGTAACGCTGTGCATCATGCACAGTCCTCAGGTGGAAGGCCCCAGAAATGAGTCTGCAGGTATTTTGGGAGTCTTTGATAGTGTATGACACCCTCCAAGACATGACAGCTACCTCTCACAGCAGCGTAGTTGAGCCAATTATGCTCCATCAGAAAGGATGAACACCTTCAGGCCTATATGTGAATAGGAGGGGGAGTTGTCGCACCTGAGCCAGTTGTGTAGGGGAGGACATTGGCAAGAAAAAAAGCATTATCCCACCTAATGGGATTTGCTTCTTATCACCCTTCTGATCAACCCTTATCTGGCTCAAAACCTGGCTTGTTGCTAAAAAAGGTTTGGTTTATTCAGGTCATCCTCTGGAGGTGGGTGTGCACCCTCTCTATCTTACCCAGATCAGAGATTTTTCCCACACACCCAAAAACCTTCTTCGCTCTGGCTGGGGGGTGCAAGTCTGCTTTCAGCAAAGCATTCTGCTTCTTTTGTAAATGGTTGATTGTTTGAGTCATTAACATTTCAGTCTCTCACATATAGAAGTAAATTAGATAAAGTTTTATTTTTATGGTTTAAAAAATCAACATCTCAGAGCTATTTTTTCATAACAGAATCATACCTTTTTTTTAGGTTTAAAAACTCTGGATAAGACTTTTGTCCTCTGCTAAATTATGAGATGTTTGGGTAACATTGTGAAAAATATGTATGTGTTTGTATGATGTAAAGACCTCTGTGCAGAGATGCTGGATAGATATATAGCATCTATATTTATTTTGTATATACACACATTTTCATGCAACAAAGATACATTTCTGTAATAGAGTTTTGTTGATAAGGAGAACATAATCCCATAGATACCCATGTAGGGCAAATACAGAGATACTGTAGAAATACAGTATTTTTT
>VZTX01023523.1:0-39012 GCA_013400915.1 Pardalotus punctatus
CCCCGCCGCGCCCGCTGCCCTTGTCCCCGGCGCCGGCCCCGGGGCGGCGGGACCGGCGCGCAGCCCCGAACCGCCACCCGCTGTTCCCCCAGTACAACTACCAGGCGGAGGTGGCGGAGAACCAGCCGGCGGGGACGGCGGTGCTGGCGGTGGCGGCCCAGGACCCCGACGGGGGCGAGGCGGGGCGGCTGGTGTACTCCATGGACGCGCTGATGAACAGCCGCTCGCGGGAGCTCTTCAGCATCGACCCGCTGGCCGGGCTCATCTCCACCACCCAGGCCCTGGACCGCGAGAGCATGGACCTGCACTACTTCCGAGTGACGGCAACCGACCACGGGGCACCCCGGCTCTCCGCCACCACCATGGTGGCCATCGCCGTGGCTGACCGCAACGACCACGACCCCGTCTTTGAGCAGGGCGAGTACCGGGAGACCATCCGGGAGAACGTGGAGGAGGGATACCCCATTCTGCAGCTGCGGGCCACCGATGTTGACTCCCCCCCCAATGCCAACATCCGCTACCGCTTTGTCAATGAACGGGCTGCTCATGATGTCTTTGAGATTGATCCTCGCTCTGGCCTCATCACCACCAGTGGGCCGGTGGACAGGGAGAAAATGGAGAAATACTCCCTGGTGGTGGAAGCCAACGACCAGGGCAGGGAGCCGGGACCCCGCTCCGCCACCGTCAAGGTCTACATCACGGTCCTTGATGAGAATGACAACATACCTCAGTTCAGTGAGAAGCGCTACATCGTCCAAGTGAGGGAGGACATACGGCCCCACACTGAGATCCTGCGCGTCACTGCCACGGACCTGGACAAGGACAACAATGCACTGGTACACTACAACATCATCAGTGGGAACAGTCGGGGCCAGTTCTCCATCGACAGTGTCACTGGGGAAATACAGGTGGTGGCCCCACTGGATTTTGAGGTGGAGCGGGAGTACGCCCTGAGAATCCGGGCTCAGGATGCGGGACGTCCTCCTCTTTCTAACAACACCGGCATGGCCAGCATCCAGGTGGTGGACATCAATGACCATGCCCCCATTTTTGTCAGCACCCCTTTTCAAATCTCCGTCCTGGAGAATGCTCCCCTTGGCCACTCTGTCATCCACATCCAGGCCGTGGATGCAGACTATGGCGAGAACTCACGCCTGGAGTACAAACTGACAGGGGTCTCGGCTGACACACCCTTTGTGGTGAACAGTGCCACGGGATGGATCACGGTCAGTGGGCCCTTGGACCGGGAATCGGTTGAACACTATTTTTTTGGGGTAGAGGCTCGTGACCATGGTTCTCCATCTTTATCTGCCTCAGCCAGCGTCACCATTACTGTCATGGATGTCAATGACAACCGCCCCGAGTTCACCCAGAAGGAATACTTCATCCGCCTGAATGAGGATGCAGCTGTGGGGACCAGTGTCCTCAGTGTCACGGCAATCGACCGGGATGTGAACAGCGCCATCACCTACCAGATCACAGGAGGCAATACACGGAACCGCTTCTCCATCAGCACGCAAGGTGGCACGGGGCTCATCACTCTGTCTCTGCCACTGGACTACAAGCAGGAGAGGCGCTATGTGCTCACTGTGACAGCCTCTGATCGCACCCTGCGTGACAACTGCCACGTTCACATCAACATCACTGATGCCAACACGCACCGGCCTGTGTTCCAGAGTGCCCACTACTCTGTGAGCATCAATGAGGACCGGCCTGTGGGCAGCACTGTGGTGGTCATCAGCGCCACAGATGATGATGTGGGGGAAAATGCCCGCATCACGTACTACCTGGAAGACAACGTCCCTCAGTTTCGCATTGATCCAGACTCTGGGGCCATCACTCTCCAGGCGGAACTGGACTATGAGGACCAGGTCACGTATACGTTGGCTATCACTGCCAAGGACAATGGGATCCCCCAGAAGGCGGACACCACGTATGTTGAAATCATGGTGAATGATGTTAATGACAATGCCCCCCAGTTCGTCAGCCCTCATTACCAGGGCATGATCTCTGAGGATGCACCTCCCTTCACCAGTGTGCTCCAGATCTCTGCCACTGACCGGGATGCCCACACCAATGGGCGAGTGCAGTACACCTTCCAGAATGGGGAGGATGGGGATGGTGACTTCACCATAGAGCCCACATCGGGGATCATTCGCACTGTACGCAGGCTGGACCGTGAGAACGTTCCTGTCTATGAACTGACTGCCTACGCTGTGGACAGGGGCATCCCTCCTCAGCGAACGCCTGTCCACATCCAGGTTACTATTCAGGATGTGAATGACAATGCCCCTGTCTTTCCCGCTGAAGAGTTTGAGGTCTTGGTGAAGGAGAACAGCATTGTAGGCTCTGTGGTAGCCCAGATAACAGCAGTTGACCCAGATGAGGGACCCAATGCCCAGATCATGTACCAAATTGTGGAAGGCAACATCCCTGAGATATTCCAGATGGACATCTTTTCTGGGGAGCTCACAGCCTTGATAGACTTGGATTATGAGACAAAACCTGAGTACGTGATTGTAGTGCAGGCCACCTCTGCCCCTCTGGTCAGCAGAGCTACGGTCCACATCAAACTCATTGACCAGAATGACAACAGCCCTGTTCTGAAGAACTTCCAAATCCTGTTCAATAACTACGTGTCCAATAAGTCCAACACCTTCCCCTCGGGGGTCATAGGGAAGGTCCCAGCACATGACCCAGATGCATCTGACCGCCTCTTCTACACCTTTGAGCGGGGAAATGAGCTGCACTTGTTGATTGTAAATCAATCGAGTGGGGAGCTGAGGCTGAGCCGTAAGCTGGACAACAACCGTCCACTTGTGGCCTCCATGCTGGTGACTGTCACAGGTAGGGAGTGAAAATCATTAAACCTTCAGTGCAGTACCGTCGGGGTCTCTGCGAGGTTCCCCGCGGGCAGCCCATTGTGCATTGGGGATTGGGTTGGGGACTGGCAACAAGATTTGAATTCAGAGTCCCTTCTAGTTAGGGAATACTACTGGAGTGGTGTGAAGGGTGGCATGGGGGGCAGGCTGTAGAGCAGCGCTCTGTAAAGGGTCCAAGGCTGGAAATGGTCTGCAGGAACAAAGCATCGTTACTGAGCTGTGAGATCGCCTGTAGCTGCTAGTGAGGCACCTTTGGAGGTGCTGTGGCCAGTCAGGCTGTGTTGTGTGCCATAGGGTGCTGGCCCAGGAAGGAGGTGGTTCCAGGATGGCCAGGCTGCTGGCCCGGGGGCTGGGTACACTGCCTTGCTCCCAAGCCCAGGTGACTCTTCTCTCTGCCGGGACTGAGCGCTTCCCTGGCTCTGTGCGGGAGGGAGGGAGCTCAGTGCAGAAGGAGCCCTCAAACACCCATGTGCCAGTAGCAAACAGTTCAGTCTGGATTCTGGTTGTGACACGAGAATCTAACACCTGCACTTTGTGGGGTGGCTTCTAAAGCCTGGTACCACCTTTCTGCAGCCAGCTTAGTGTTGCAGGGGACAGCTGTGAGAAACCTGAGCACGGTGCCTGGAACTGTTTTATAGTGTGTGTTGCTTCGGTGTGCAAATGCAGATGATAGCAGTAGCTAAGGGTGGCTTTGTGGAGTGTTGGGGTCCC
The DNA here is from genome assembly GCA_013400915.1 of Pardalotus punctatus. Taxonomy (NCBI): domain Eukaryota; kingdom Metazoa; phylum Chordata; class Aves; order Passeriformes; family Pardalotidae; genus Pardalotus; species Pardalotus punctatus. The sequence goes on from VZTX01023523.1 coordinate 3,594, forward strand.
CTCTAGCCCAGCTGAGAACAGGTCAAAGATGGACCTAGGGGCTTGCCTGTGAGCAAGCAGGGTTTGGACCTGGAGGTCCCAGAGCCTGAGCTTTGCCTTCGCCACCAGCCTTTCTTAGCTGGTGGGTGCATGATCTGAAATGGAGGCATCTGTCCATCGCTGAACCGTGGAGTGGCTCTGGGGGAGGGAGGGCAAGAGCCCTCTCTGGAGGGGCCAAGCACTGAATTGCCTGGACTGCTTGGGGAGCTGTACGCTAAATCGTGATGCTCCCCTGGCCATCGGCTACCAGCTGCCTTCCCGTTTAGCTCTCTCGATCTGGCTTATTCCGTGAGAGGAGGCTCTCTTTCAAAAGACAGTGAGCGCTTTAAAAGGATACCGTTCAAGGCAGCCCTGCATGAGCAGCACCAGCCCGGCAGTGGGCTGGGGCTCTGTGGGGGCTAATTGTAGCCGCAGGGCTGGCCGAGAGCGGCTGCAGCGCACACATGCCCATCGCTGGAGGAGGGGGCTGGTTTTGACCTTTCCTGCTTCTGCCCCAGTGTGTTTATGCAAGCCCTGCCTCCTCACACACTTAACCCTGCACAAAGGCAGGAGACAATCACGTCCTGAAGTCCTGTATCGAGCCGCCTCGCGGCAAGGGGGCCCTTGCAATTAGAATGTCGTCATCTTCCAGCGGGAAGGGAGAATGGCAGAGGTGTGCTCATGAAGGAGGGGAGAAGATGGAAGGGGAAGAGCCGTTCTGGGGAGGGAAGTGAGACGCTGGAAAACGGGCCTTTTGTTGGCTTTGATACTGGCTGTGGAGGTGGAGGTCTAGTTAGGTTTTTCAGTCTTTGTTGTTGGCAGCCCCCCGCCCAGCTGGCAGCTCCGCCGGCCCCACGCTGTCGCTGTGTGCAGAGGGAGGCTGGGTTTGCGGAGCTGGCAGCCAGGACATTCAGACCCGGCTGCATTGTCTGCCCCAGGCACTGTGCCTTGCCCGAGCATCTTGCTGCTGCTGGAAGGCAGCAGTAGCACCTAGGTGGTGACCCCCCAAGGGTCAGCATCCTAGGGGGGAGTGGCTTCCTGTCTTTATGGTCCGTTTGAGGGAGGCTGGATTCCCCTAAAGCACAGGGCATGGGGCCTTTTTGCCTGCCTGTGAGTTGTGTGTATTCTTAGCTCAGCCCCTTATAGAAGGCAGAAGACTTGGGCTGTCACAAACCAGTTCCTTTCCAGCAGGGCTGATAGCCTCAAAACTGATCCCAGCTTCTCATAGGCGTTTGGACACTTCTGGCTGCTAAAATCTGCTCTTGGCTGCCGAGGATGCAGGATGGCAGGGTGGAGAGATTGTGTCCGTGGCCAGCAGCACTGCAAAATTGGGTCAGTGTAGGAGACTGACAGCATATTGACTTTAAACCATTTCAGACTGGTTTCTCTGGGCCTGGTGGCAAGGGTGGAGTCTCAGCTGCTGAATGACATGCATCCTCTGTGCTGGGTGACAGGAGCCTGATTTGCTTCCCAGATCTCTTAACTGGTAAAGTATCTTCAAAATGTTGAGAGGTCTGCCAAAGCCCTTCAGCTGTGGTGAGAAATGTTCACCATACCCAGGCCTGTCTCCTTTCCTGACTTCTCTGTCTGGACATGTTTTACTGCTCCTCAGGTGCAAACATGGAAGCCACCCAGTCTGTCCCCAGGGCACCCTTGCTGTCTCTGGAGTGGCCATTACAGTCAGAATAGTGGCTTTTCCTCTCTTGGACACTGTTGCTGTCACTCAGAAGAGGACATGGAGCTCTTCTTTAGCTTCGCTGCTTTTGCCGCTGGTAATTGTCAGTCTTGGAATTGGAAACACAATGACCCAATGCTGTCCAGCATGAAGGCTAGAGCCCCTTCTCCCTTTTCCTTGCTCCATTCCCTGTAGCCATGTTTCTAGGACTCCTCACTCTGCTGCATGAATATTCACCAGGCACCAGCTCCAGCCACAGGATTTAATCAGAAAGGCTGAGCATTCCTGATTAAAATGCCTCCCATGGGGGGTCAGTGCCTCCAGCCAGCTTTGGGCTTTCTTCTGGTAGCTTTATTTTTTTTCTTTTCCCCATTTGCAGTGGGTCATTCTCTTAACCATCTGCTTCCCTTTACATGGAGCTGAGGGAGGAGATAGTCTTGGCTGTGATGCTGAGGTGGGACAGTGTTACAGGGGAGCTTACTGAGGGCTGTGGGGCTGGGCCTGGCTCCACGGTGCTGTGGAGAACTGGGAAAGGGCAGTTTGGCTTTCCTGCCATGGGCTGGGCAATGCCAAAGGCATCAGGTACTCTCTGGCTCACTTTCTTCCCCAGGCACAGGCTCCTTGCTCCTGGGAGGCATTGCTGGTCTCCAGCCTGTCCCAGGACCCAGCATCATGTCAAGCAAGGCCTAATAACAGCCATAAATCAGGCCGATGTCTGCCTGGCTATTGCTGGGCTCTTAGCAGCCCTTGGGGAGAGTGAGAGCTGTCCCCAGGGCCTCGTGGCTGCTTCTGGGTGAGCTATGAGCTGAAGACAGGAGAGGAGGGAGCTGGGCTCGTGCTGAGCTCATGCTTGCCTTGACCAGAGAGGCCAACTGCAAGGAGGGGACAAAGGGAGAGGAGAGGGAGCTGGGACATGACCCAGCTGTGTGCTGAGAAGGGAGCTGGTGTCACAGTGATGGCATCCTGGGATGCTGTCTCACCAGGTGGTTCCTCAGGGAGGGATGACAGGTTGATGGTGGCTTGGGGAGCATCTTATGCCAAGTGTGGCTCGTGGCTTTCCTCTCACTCCTGCCTCACAAGGTCTGGGTGATCTCAGTACCCCATGAGCCTCTTGCAGAGAGAATGTGCCTTGGGGAATGAAGGTGATGGTGCCAGTTCCTTGCACTGAGTCCAGGCAGGTTTAAATCCCCTGGCACAGCCATCCGGGTGCTGGATGGAGCTGTTTTGTTGCTGCTCATGCTGCCCTCCATGCTGGAGTGGGCAGGGTGTCACACCGAGGGGTGCTTTCTCACCTTGCTTCCCTATGAGGTGAGAGCAGTTTGGCTTTAGAGAGAAGCAGCCCCCCTTTCCTCCAGGAGATTAGCTCCTGGGTGACTGTACTGACGTGCTGCTCCCCCAGCCTGGAGCCAGCCTTATCTCCAGAGCACCAGTCCCAGTGCACAGGCTGCTGCTTGCACGGGAATTTGCAGGGTCACCAGAAAACTTTCACCTTCTGAAGTGTAGAAGAGAGAGGTGGAATAAAGGGAGATGTTTCAATTTGTAAATCCTCCTCAAACTTCAAACAGGGCTGAGGGAAATCAAAAGGCCATGCAGCGCAGCAGCCATGGGAAGAGAGGAACAGTAAAGGCAGCTTTGTACATGAGGCTTGGAGCTGGGGCATGGATGAGAAACGAGTGACTGGAATTGCACCCCTGGTCCTTGTCAGGGCTGGGGCTGACTGGGGTGCCAGGAAGTCTGCTGCCCCTTGTGCCTCCTTGCGCTGGGCTGGGGGAGGTGAAGCACATAGGGGAGGTTACAGTAAGGCTTGGGATGCAGGATTAGTCCTGGGAGTCACCAATGAGATGTGCTGATGTAAATATTGTGTCGGTATGATGATGGAGAGCCAGGAGAGCCAGGCTTCCAAGGAAATGTGAGGGTTTGGGGCTCTCAGGTGAATGTGGGGCGGGAGATCAGAACAACAGACAACAGCTGTGGGCTGCTAATGCCCATGGGGCACCCGTGTTGGGGTGCTGGCAATGGGCTGGAAGATAGATTGCCTCGTTTCTGGAGCAGTGAGGACCTTGATGAGCCCCATCAAGCATTTCTGGGGCCACCAAGGTTGGCACAGTCATGCTTTGCCATGCTGAAGTCTGGGTCTGCCTGCTGGAGCCTGTGCTGGAGGCCCAGAAGGAGGGGACCAGGTGAGAGGAGGCATCCTCCTGGGGATCAGCAGAGAGCTTATCCCAGCCAAAGCTGCTAGCAGAGGAGTCTGGGGTATCAGGATCCCTTGGGTCTCCGGGAGTTGGGTAGGCGGGGTGAGGCAGGCGCCCGTGATCACAGAGCTGTCGGGGTGGAAGCTGCGCCATTGCCCGTTTGGGCTGGGCTGTGCTGCCCGTGCCTTTGCAGCCTGAGCCGCTGGCTGGGAGTGCGTCTGATCCGGGGCGGGTGAGCTGCTGCTGCTGCTGGCCAAGGTCCTGGAGAGAGCAGTGACACGCTCCGAGTGTCCCTGCACGCTCCTCTGCTCCGGCCTGGGAGATCGCTCGTGTGGTGCGGGATCCCAAAAGGGAAGGAGTTTTTTTCCAAGGAAAATAGAGATTAAAGAGAATTAAACAACCGGAGATGGGCTGAGGGAGGAAGAGATGCGGAGCAGATGGTGAGAAGGGGGGAAGCAGGGAGACCAGCACAAAAGCCTGGGAGAGCCTGGAGGAGAGAGGAAGGAAATGGCAAGAGGAGAATGCAGGGAAAGGCAGCAGAGATAGGGGGAGGCAGACAGGGCGCAGCAGGGAAGAAAAACACCCCAGGCCCTGGCATCAGCTCCTGTGTTTGCCAAACCTCCTGCTGGGACTTCCTTCTTTTCTTGAGAACCTTTGTTCCTGAGAGCTCAGTTTGCTGCCGAGATCCAGGACAAGGAGAAAACCTGAGAGTTCTCTCAGTAGAGAGCCTGATGGGGGGAGAAGGTGCAGCCATACTGGCCACTCCCCCTTCATCCCAGGTGACCCCCTGCTAGCCTCTGGGGCTGTGGCTCTAAGCTTCCTTAGCTGAGAACTCAGACCTGTTGGGGGCCACATTGGGGTGCAGGGCTCTGCCCTGGGATGGGAGGGAGGAGACCCTCTGAGCAGCAGGCAGAACCTGCAGCGTGTCCATGTTCCCTCCAACAGACGGGATCCATAGTGTGACAGCCCAGTGCGTGCTGCGGGTGATCATCATCACCGAGGACATGTTGGCCAACAGCATTACGGTGAGGTTGGAGAACATGTGGCAGGAGCGGTTCCTCTCCCCACTGCTGTCCACCTTCCTGGAAGGAGTGGCCACCGTGCTTGCGACACCCAAGGAGGACATCTTCATCTTCAACATCCAGAACGACACGGACGTGGGTGGCACGGTGCTCAACGTCAGCTTCTCGGCCCTGGCGCCGCGGGGCGGGCGCTACTTCAGCTCGGAGGAGCTGCAGGAGCAGCTGTACATGAAGCGCATGGCACTGACGGGCGCCTCCATGCTGGAGGTGCTGCCCTTCGATGACAACGTGTGCCTGCGGGAGCCCTGCCAGAACTACATGAAGTGCATCTCCGTCCTCAAGTTCGACAGCTCCGCCCCCTTCATCTCCTCCCCCTCCACCCTCTTTCGGCCCATCCACCCCATCACCGGCCTGCGGTGCCGCTGTCCCCAGGGCTTCACCGGGGACTACTGTGAAACAGAGATCAACCTCTGCTACTCCAACCCCTGCCTGAACGGTGGGATCTGCACCCACAAGGAGGGGGGATACACCTGCGTTTGCCGCCAGCACTTCAGCGGTGAGTGCTGGGGCTGGGGCCCTGGGGGGCTGGGTGGGCAGGTCCCTTGGCATTGCTGTCACCATGGCAGGTGCTCTTCCCAGCAAGGCAGTGGGTGTTAGAGCCTCTCTGTGCCCGCAGAGGTCCAGCTCTGCTCCCAGCTCTCCGGGTTTCCATGGTGCTGCATGTGCAGGGTTGAGGTTGCCATAGAAATCTGTCTTGTAGGGAGTTGGCATGGAGGACCCCTGGGGACCCTGGCCGTCACTTCCCACCCCTTTTCACAGAACAGGAGGACTAAGCTGGACTGTGCTAGGCTGGGGCACAGGAGGTTTCTCAGCTGTGCCCCGTGCTAGGAGGGTGATGGGCTCTGGGACCGTTACAGTCCGTCTGCTGGTTTCAGCCTGTGCCAGGCTTTAGCTGGTCTGGCAGAGGTGTGGAGCCGCACTGGCCCCATGTGCAATGGCTAAGCTACAGCCCATCCAGAACAGATGGGAAGGCTGGGCCTAGGTGCCCCACCAGGCAGGATCTCATCCAGGTAGATCTGGTCCTAATTGGGAGGTGTGGGAGTATTCACAGTCCAGCCAGTGTCCTGTTGCCACAAGTTCCCAACAGGCTGTGGAGGACTGGCAACCGGGGGGTGAAGGGAGGTGGACTGTGGCTGCTGAGGAGGGATCCCCTGCCTTGCTCTCACTGCCAGGAGGAAGCATGGCAGCAGATGGCTGCCTGGAGCTCTCCTGTCGGTGACTCCTGGTGAGATAAGCAGAGTCAGTGGTAATTAACCCCCAGCATTTGAAGTGTGAACAGCCATTAGCAGAAGGGTTAATGAGCTCATTTGCCTGTCACTTCATGCTGTCTTCTCATCCTCCTTGCATATTATGGAGAAAGTAATGGAAGCAAGGCCTGGGGCATAGGACTGCACCTGAGTGGTTCCCTGAGTGCTGTGGGGATAGCACAGGAGAAGGGCTGACAGACACCCTGACTGCACTATTGAGCTGGCATGGGGCATCCCTGTTACCCATGCCAGCAAGGTGCAAGGGTATTTGTTGCCCCTCACGTGGCTGTTTCCCGCTTGGCTTTTACTCCTGCATGCAGGGTTTGGAGGCTCCTGGTGCTGTTGGTGATACTTCTATAGCTATTGACAGGGGAGCTCAGTGGTACTGGGCTGTCCCCACACCCCAGAGACAGGACAGATGCCTGTCCCAAGTCTCTGTGGTGGCAGGGCCCAAGGAAGTACTCTCGGCATTACCAGGACTTCCTGGCTTGCCTCTCTGTCCTTAGAACTGTGCAGCCCAGCTGTGGCCAGTGCCCTCCTGTCCCATTCCCATGCCAACTGGATCCAAAGTTGCCCGTCCAGCCAGAGCTGGCATCACATGCAGCCCAGTGGCTCATGCAGGCTGGCAGTGGTCACTAGCTCACTGGCTACTGTAGGGAACACCTGGGTAACACTTGAGTTGTCATATCCTTCGCTGGCCCCCAGCTGCTCCACAGACTCCTTCCCCTCAGCTGCCCTGTCCTGAATCCAGGCTGAGGTCTGCATTCCCAGGACAAGGATCACATGGGTGGCTACTGTGTACATGTCCCAAGCCTGTGGCCTTGCTCCTGCAGGCGAGAACTGTGAAGTGGACAGCCGTGCGGGGCGGTGCGTGCCCGGCGTGTGCCGCAACGGTGGCACCTGCACCAACAGCGCCGACGGCGGCTTCCGCTGCCAGTGCCCCGCGGGAGGCTTTGAGACGCCCTTCTGCGAGGTGTCCACGCGCTCCTTCCCACCGCGATCCTTCATCATGTTCCGGGGCCTGCGCCAGCGCTTCCACCTCACCCTTGCCCTCTCGTGAGTTCTCTCTTCCCTCTGCTGCACACCAGCATCCTCGGTTCGCCTGGCCCTGCTCTGGTGGCTCATGTGCACGGCATGCTGGGCCAATCCAGGAACTGCCTGATGCTCTCCAGGCCCCTGTGTTACTGGGTTTGCTTCCCTGTGGGGCTGCCCTGGCACCTTTAGCCAAAGGGCTCTAAAGCTGCACTGGCATCAGCTCATCCCTTCCTGCAGTGCCTCTTCCCTTCCCTGCTGCCAGCTTTCTGCCTCCATGCCAGGCCGCCATGCTCAGGTCTCAGTGTCCCTGTGCTGGGATGCTGGTGCATGCCATGGGAGAGGGGGGATTTTTCATGTGCTCCTTGCACACACCCTGCCCTCCTTCTTCCTCCCCTGCTCCAGGTTCAGCACTGTGGAGCCCAGCGGCCTCCTGCTCTACAATGGGCGCTTGAACGAGAGGCATGACTTCCTGGCGGTGGAGATCATCCAGGGGCAGGTCCAGCTGAAATACTCCACAGGTATGCTTGGCCCTGCCTGTTGTGGGATTTGTGTCATGGGAGCTGTGAGAAGGCCTGTGCTGAGTGGGGAGAGCGGAGTCCTGCCTTGGATGGAGCCTGTGCTAAGGGAAGCAGGGTTGAGAAGTGTTGGTGATCATCAGTGGACAGCACAGGGGATGAATTGTGTGTCTTGGGACTCTCTCTGGGCTTAGGAGTGCGGTTTGTGAGCACAAACCAGGACAAATGCTGCTGTTCTGTCCTGTTATGTCTCTATGAGCTTCACAAGGCAGCACGGTGGGTTTGGCACCTCAGGAAGGGTGGGAATGTCTGAAGGCTGTCTGGCTTCCCTCAGCCTGCCATCATCCCTGTCTCCTCAGGAGAGTCCAGCACGGTGGTGAGCCCCTACCTGCCCGGGGGTGTGAGTGATGGGCAGTGGCACACACTGCAGCTCCGCTACTACAACAAGGTACGTGTGCCCCAACTGTCCCCAACATGCATGGCTCTCTCTCCCCACCAATGAAGGGGCCGGCTCTCCTGTTCTCTGCTTCTGTCCCATGGCAGGGGCTCTGGAGAGAAGGTAGAGGAGGTTTTCAGCCCTTATGGATGGATGCAGTAGAGCAGACAGCTGGGTACAGGGGCAGATTGACACTCAGGACCTCACGTGGAGGCTGCAGGAATGCACTCCATGCAGTGTCCTTGCCCATGTCCCTCTCTGGTGCTGCTTGCTGGGCTTGGCTGGAGGTTTCCTTCCTGGATTGCTCACACCTCCAGGAGCACAGCTGAGTCTGGGCTGTGCTCAGGCCTTTCCTTGCTGTTGTGTGAACCCTTGGGTGCTTGGGTCTGGGGCATGTGTGCTCCTGACAGCCCTGCATTTGCTTTCAGCCCAAGGTCAGCACCCTGGGAGTGGTGCAGGGCCCCTCCAAGGACAAGGTGGCCATCTTGACAATAGATGAATGTGATGCCTCGGTGGCCCTGCAGTTTGGCAGTGAGATTGGAAACTACTCCTGTGCTGCAGAAGGTGTGCAGACCAGCTCGAAAAAGTGAGTTCCTTGGAACTGCTGCAGTGGGGAACTGCTGCAGTGGGGAGAGTCCCCTGAGGAGCCAGGCCTGCGCATCTGGGACCTTGGCTGTGCATGCCTGTCCCTGAGGATGTCTGCTTCCCAGCCCCATGCACTGGAGCTGGCTGGGCAACTGTGAGGTCGCTGTACCTCTTAAAGTCCTGGGCTTCTAATCCTGTAGGTCCCTGGACCTCACAGGTCCCTTGCTCCTTGGAGGGGTCCCCAACCTGCCGGAAAACTTCCCCATTACTCACCGGGACTTTGTGGGATGCATGAGAGACCTGTTCATCGACAGCAAACGCATCGACCTGGCCTCCTACATTGCCAACAACGGAACTGCTGCAGGTACCAGTGCCTCTGCCCCTGCCAGTCCCTGCTGTGGGAATTGCTTCTCCTCACACAGCAGTGCTGCTGGGCTGTAACAGCATCATGGCACCGCTGCTGGAGCTGAACAGCTTCTCACAAGAATAAGGCCTTCAGGTCCCCCTAAATCATCCAATGCCCACTTCAGCTAATGTTCTGCAAATACCCCTGATCCCCAGTGCAGAGCATGTAGAGCTGGCTGATCTGGTATAAGGAACTGCAACAGCCTTGAGCCTCATCCCTGAACAGGCAGAGTCTGTGTGGAGAGACTGAGCAGCTGGGCTTGCTCCTCTGCCAGCCAGTGGGCAGTGGTGCCTTTCCATGTGGGCTGGGGGGAGGTGGTGAGCTGGTTGAGGCTGATAGAGGTGACTTTGATACCTCCAGGTTGTCATGCCAAGCACACGTTCTGTGACTCCAGCCCCTGCAAGAATGGCGGCACCTGCTCTGTCAGCTGGGGGACCTACTCCTGCCTCTGTCCTGTTGGCTTTGGGGGCAAAGACTGCCGCCACGGTGAGTGAGTGGGCACTGCTGGGCAGAGGCAGAGTGGATGTGTGCAAGGCTGTGCTGAGGTTGCTGTGGAAGCAGAGTAATGGATCTGTGTGAGATGAACTAAATCTGCTGTACCTCCACCTAGTGCTCCCTGTGAAGTGCCCATCCCTTCTCCTCACCTCCACTTTCCTTTCCAGCCATGCACCATGCCCACTATTTTCAGGGCAACAGTGTCCTGACCTGGGACTTCAAGACAGATGTGAAGATCTCGGTGCCGTGGTTCCTGGGGCTGGCGTTTCGGACACGCCAGCAGGATGGGGTGCTTCTACAGGCCCATGCAGGCCAGTACACCACCCTGCTCTGCCAGGTATGGCCACGGCCTCAGCCACAGCACCATGGCCCAGCCTCTCCTGCTTTGCTGTCTGCCCCAAGAGAGCAGGGGAACCCTGTCCTCCCTGCTGGCTCCATCCCAAGCAGAGGGTAGTTGCGGGGAGAAGCATTAAGCAGGAGTGAATTTCTCTCCCCGTGCTCTGATGGGGGATAGGCTGGAAGCAGCCAGAGTTGATGAGGTCTTTGCTCACTGCTAGTGTTGCTGTTCCCTCTCTGCAGCTGGCTGGGGGCCTGCTCTCCTTCATGGTGAGCAGGGGGTCCGGGCGCAGCACCAGCCTCCTCCTGGACCAGCTGCAGCTCAGTGATGGGAAATGGCACGACCTCCAGCTGGAGCTGCGGGATGTCCACAGCGGGCGAGACTCACGCTACGTCATCACCCTCACCCTGGACTTTGGGCTCTACCAGGTAGGTGCCGCTTAAGACCCTGGCACCAGGACAGGAGCTGTGGGGGATGCTTGGCAAACACAGGCTGGGCTGTGCCTCTGCATCCCTGGAGAGGGCTGGGACAGGGCTGGTGCCCATTGCCTTGCCTTATTCCCTTCCCTTCTGCAGGACACGGTGGTTGTGGGAAACGAACTACATGGCCTGAAGGTGAAACACCTGCATGTGGGGGGAGTCCTGGGCTCTGGCGAGGTGCAGAACGGGCTGAGGGGCTGCATACAGGTGAGTCTGTTGCTCTGAGCCTTCCCTTTTCAGTGGGTCTGTTACGTGGAGAGTTGGAAACGCACGTGACACCAGCATCAGTTCCTGCTGGTGTCACTCTCCCTCTGGGCATTCCAGGCTCTGAGGTGCTGTGGGATAGCATTAAATAGGGGGGATGGGAAGTGGCTGCTGTTGTGGGTTTGTGGAGGGCAGGAAAACTGGAGCATCATGTGTCTGTCCTAGCTTCACTGTGAGTTTGTCACCTGCACTGCAGGGTGTACGACTGGGTGACAGCGTCACTGGGACCGTGCTGCCCAAGCCCAGCCATGCCCTGCGGGTGGAGGCTGGCTGCAGTGTGCCAAGCCCCTGTGACTCCAGCCCCTGCCCAGCCAACAGCATCTGCAAGGATGAGTGGCAGAGCTACTCCTGCATCTGCCAGCCAGGTAGGACCTGCAGCACCCTGCCACTCCTCTGCTCTTCGGGCCTGCTTATCTTCTCCTCTTGTGCTGTGACTCCCTCCTGGCCTGTGACTGCTCTCCTGTCCATCCCTTGGTCGAGTCACATCCTTGTCAGACACTCATCAATTTTTATGGAGGGCAGAATGCCTCCTGAGCCCCCTGAATTCACTCTTTGGTACTCTGGCATCTCTCAAAGGAGAAGGTACTTGCTTTACACGGTACTCTCTGTCCACACCTCAGGGTACTATGGAGGGGACTGTGTGGATGTGTGTCACCTCAACCCCTGCAAGAACAAGTCAGTGTGTCGCCGCAAGCCAGGCTCACCCCTGGGCTACGTGTGCGAGTGCAGCGGGAACTTTTTTGGGCAGTACTGTGAGCACAGGTGAGATACAGGGCAGGACCGTGGCCTTCATGCCTGGCTCCACGCTGGCCTCTCATCCTGGCTCTGTAACCAGGGACCTCTCAATGCCACCCACCTCCTTAGAGCTGCTGAGCAGCTGGACTGGTGGCAGGACAAGGCCTGGAGAATTTGGTTGTTGTAACATCAAATGTGTTTCTCTCCCTAGGATGGACCAGCAGTGTCCGAAGGGCTGGTGGGGAAACCCCACCTGTGGGCCCTGTAACTGCGATGTGAACAAGGGCTTTGACCCCGACTGCAATAAAACCAATGGGCAGTGCCACTGTAAGGTGAGGGGCAGCTGTGCCAATGGGGACATGGACCATGGCTTGCCTGAAACCCTGCTTATTCTTTATGCTATTCCTTTGTCCCTTCCAAAGGTCTGGCAGTTGCCCAGGCCCTGCTTTGTGTGCCCAATTCTGGGCTGGATCCCTGCTCAACTCCTTGTATGGCCCTTCTGCCCCAGCATGGTGTTGATGGGGGCAGTGGGATGCTTGCAAGTCAGGAGAGCCTTGACCTTCTCTGGCGTCAGGGATTCCCCAGCCAGCCTCGGCTGCTGTCCCGGTGGGCACTCTGATGACCGTCCCCATCTTCTCCCAGGACTTCCACTACCGCCCCAGAGGCAGTGACACCTGCCTGCCCTGTGACTGCTACCCCGTGGGCTCCACCTCACGCTCCTGTGACAGGGAGACGGGCCAGTGCCACTGCCGGCCCGGGGTCATCGGCCGCCAGTGCAACAGCTGTGACAGCCCTTTTGCCGAGGTGACGCCCAGTGGCTGCGAGGGTGAGTGTGGGCGCAGGAGTGTGGGGTGCTGGTGTCCTAGGGCTTGGTGTCGGTGGCCTGGCCCTATGACCGGTGTGTCTCTGCAGTGCTCTATGACGGCTGCCCCAAAAGCCTGAAGGCAGGTGTGTGGTGGCCCCAGACCAAGTTTGGCTTCTCGGCTGCAGTGCTGTGTCCCAAAGGCTCCTTGGGTGAGTGGGGGATGTGATGGGGAGGGGAAGGGGCAGCCTGGCTGTCCTGTAGCAGCCCTGGCAATATCACTCTGTTCTTGTGCTACCCCAGTCCCATTAAGCTGTGCTTGAGTTTTGGGAGAAGGAAGTTGGAGGAGAAAATGCCACAGCCTGGGGAGGAGCAGAGAGTGCTGGCCATGGAACTGGGGCTGGGTACAAGCTATAGGGTCTAAGGCCCATCATCCAGCCATGGGGCTGTGCTTTTCCATCAGTCTTGGTCCCCTTCTTCTTCCTGCTGCTTTTTGGCTTCACCAGGCTTGAGGCTGAGGTCAGGCCTGCCACAGCACTCAGTGCCTTGTTGTGGCACTACCAGCCCCATCCCCGTGTGCCCTGCAAGGGAAGTGGGCCACAGTGTGCCGTCAGGTGAATGTTGGGTAGGAGTCAGCATCCCAAGCTGGAGGAGGCAAAGCTGTCCTCAGTGATAGAAAAGGTGTCAGCAGGGTGTCTGGGAGTGTAGGGCAGTGTAAGCCCCAGGGAACAATACAAACCCTGTCCTTCTCCAGCCGTTTGCCCCAGGAGGAGGCAGGTTCGGCTCCTAACTGTTGTCGCTTCTCTCCCCGGTTCTCTCGCCCTCCGTGCTCAGGCTTGAGGGGTGCAGGTAAGGTTGTTCCCATCTTCTTCCCCCTGTGCTCTAAGGGCTGCACCACACAGCTTTCTCTCCCTGCTCCCTGCCTGACACCCTGCACACCCCCGCGCTTTCCCTGCTGCTTCTGGAGCTGCCAAGAGTCTTCCCAATGCTTTGCCTGGCCTCACTGCTCCTACACGCTGTTCCCTGCACCCAGCTCACTAACCAGCACAAGCCCAGCTGCAGCCGCATGCAGCCCCTGCCTCCCGCTGTGCTGAGCCTGCAGTGTGGGCTCTGGGTGGGTCCGCACTCTGCTCCCTGGCTGGGATGGATGCTGGCTCTCCTGGCTGGCTCCTTGCTTGCTTAGGCCGGGAGGGGAAGGAACTGGTGGTGAGCAATGGAGGGTGAGGCCAGGGAGGAGTGGCCATGGGGTGGAAGAAGGGGAAACTCTTTGGGTGGGCGGTGGTAGGATTGGGGGCAGGAGCTGATGGGCAGGCACAGCACAAGGTCCTGTTCACTCTTCCTGGCTGGCAGGGGAAGGCACAGGGACCTGGGGATCAGATCCTGCCCAGATCCACATCTGAGTCAATCCCAGTTCTGTGCAAGGGGAATGCCATCAGTATGGAGACTTCCTTGTTCTTCCTGCTCCCTGCTGCAATGGCACTGGTCCCTGTGCTTCTGCAGCTGGGAGAAGGGTGCCTGGGAGGACTGCTAGGAGCTGGAGGTGGTGGGAGGAAGCACGCTTGTCACTGGGGTTTTTCTGAGGAGCAACTGGAGTCTGCTCCAAGCTTCCTCTCCCTGCCCTCTCCCTGCTACCCTCTCCCAGCCATGGGCACCTGGGTGGGCTTCTGTGCTGTGATGCTGTCCCCAGGAGGACCTGCTCCTCAATCCTGCTGGGTACACTGGGGTTGCCTGGTTTCTCTTGCTCAGAGTGTTTGTTGTGACACCCCCAACCGAGAACACTTTTCTCCATGTTGGCTTTAGCAGAGGTTTTGGTGGTGGCTGACATCTCATCCCATTCAGTGTTGGAAGCTCCCTTCCTGTGCACAAATGCTTATGCTCCAGCCAGGGATTGGAGGCTGGTTCTGAATACTGAACCCACACTGCTGGATCCTCCACACTGGGGTTCTCCATCCCACTCTTCCATCCCCCATGGGCTCATTTCAGGGGCTGGTTTTCCAGCCCCACACACAGCAGGGCTGTTGTGCTCCTGGGGTGGTTTTGCCCTGTAGAGAGAGCAGGACCTCAGCAGGCATTGCAGGCTGTCAGCTGAGGGATGCCTAGAGTTGCTTGGGCTTCTGTAGCTTGGGGTCAAATGTGCCTAAGGACACAGTCACATCTTCTGGGGCTATTCCAGCCTAAGTCCTGCTAAGTCACCTAGTCCTTTTTGCAATTCTGTGTGATGACACCTGGTGTGACGCAGCCCCAAAGCATACATAGGCACCCAGCTCCTGGAGGGAGGGGAGGAAGAGCTTGCTGAGGTATTATAGACCCAGAATAGAATGGGTTGCACTGGTGCAAAGCAGGACAATGGCCCTGGGGTGTTACAGGCCCTCCCCATCACTTGCCAGTGCTGGTCTTTGGGATTAGCTGGTGCAGAGAATCCCTGCTGGGGGGATGCAGCAGGGCAGCCATGTATGAATTTCCAATAAGCCCTTCCTTCTTGCTTTAGGTGCAGCCATCAGACACTGTGATGAGGAGAAGGGCTGGCTGGAGCCAGATCTCTTCAACTGCACTTCACCTGCCTTCAAGGAGCTGTCTGTGCTGGTAATCCTCTCGACTCTGCATCCCTGACAGAGCAAGAGCCCTCTGAACAAGGGCTCACAGACAGAGTTCAAAGCACTCAACTTTCCAGGGGTGCCTGGAGTACAAGAGAGCCTTGTCTCTTTCCCCAAAACCCATCCTGTGTGACCAGTGGTCTGATCTTAAATTCACTAGGCTTCATTTAATCTATGTCCCCCTCAGAAATTACCTGTGTCCTGCCAGAGTATTTGAGAGAAAAATAAATAACCCTGAGCAAGGCTGAGTAGTTTGAAGCTGGTGGTCTCCTCCATGGGACCTCTGTAGCACCCAGATTCTGTCAGGGACAAATGCCTTTGAAATACTCAGGCAAGTGTTTCCAGCACTTACATGTCATCTAGGCTGAGCTGAAACTGAAGCCAGAAGAGTTTCCAGGGAAGTACTGCTGGGGCCTTGCCCTGTCCTTTCATCTCCTTGGCTTCTGTCCTGTATGACACTGGGTTAGCTGGGCCAGTGCAGACCCTGCTGTGTTGCTGGAGGCTGGTTGTCTGCCAGATGTGCTCCCTGATCTAGTGGCCACCACTGTGAGTGTCCATGGCTTCTTGGCTTCAAAAATAATCTTTGTGTCCAGCAGGGCCTGCAGCATCCCAGTTTCCTGGTAAGGAACCTACTGAATTATTTAACCCCCTCTTTCTCCCTACTGGCAGCTGGAGGGCTTGGAGAAGAACAAGACTGAGCTCAACACAATTGAAGCGAAGAAGCTGGCCCACCGGCTCCGGGCTGTGACAGACCACATGGACCACTACTTTGGCAATGACGTGCACATTGCTTTCCGCCTGCTGTCTCGCCTGATGGCCTTTGAGAGCCAGCAGCGTGGCTTTGGCCTGACAGCCACACAGGATGCCCACTTCAATGAGGTGAGTCCTTCCCCCAGATCAGAGTGGCTTCTGATGCTGCTTCTCTTAGCAGCCACCCTGTGTTTTGGAGGGGATTGAGGATGTGGTGGGACCCTTTCAGGAGCACTGGGCTCCTCAGTCTGCACAGGCAGTGACCCAGGGGAGCAAGACCCATGGAGGTCATCAGCATGGTCAGGGCTGGAGCAAAGAGTGGATAAGGAGAGACAGAGAACTGCGTTTCCTCAGCCTGGGGAAGCAGAGGGAGGTCTTACTGCTGCTGGCAAGTCCCTCACAGCAAGGGTGCAGGGAAGATGTGTCTTGTAGGCCACTGGTTGATGAGGCATTGAGGGTGGGAGCCCATCATAGTAGAAAGTACCTCTCTTCCCAGAGCCCTTATGCAGAGAGCACAGTGCTGCAGTTTGGGGGTGGTCAGGAGAGGCCCAAAAGCAATGCTTACTCTCTACCCTCATGTCTCTCCCATTCAGAACCTGCTGAGTGCAGGCAGCTCTGTGCTGGCGCCTGAGAACCGGGAGCACTGGGCCATGCTGCCACACGGGGAGCACGGCAGTGCCAGCCTCATGGAGCAGCTGCGGGACTACTCGGGCACATTGGCCAGCAACATGAAACTCACCTACCTCAACCCCGTCGGTGTCGTCACCCCCAACATCAGTAAGCAGGAGCTGGCTGGGGCTGGGGCTGGCTGGGGTGGTGCAGAGACACTTCTCCATCACACCTCATTCCCTTCTCATCTCACTGCATCTCGGGGAGCGTGCTGATAATGTCCTTGGTGGCTCTCAAACACGGGGAGGTGTTTGTGAGAGATGTCCTGGTCCCATCCCAGCCTGGACTAGCTGACCTCTAAGAGCTGGCAGAGTCAGGAGAGTGCTGCCTGCTTCCAGTTACTTCACAGTCTCTAGAGAAAAAGCAGTTGGCCTGTTGGCAGAAGTAGTCTGCCCCATGGCAGAGCAAGGATCTGGGCTGGGAAAGAGCACTGGGGGTACTGAGATTTTGTGTCATGCCCATACACAGGTCATAGTCACAGCCCAGCCTGTGGCTCATATGGTCCCTTTGCCAGGGACTTGAATCTTGAGGTGCTCTGGAGCACAGCTGCTCTCCAGGTGTCCATCCTAGGGCTGATTTTCACTGCCTTGCTCCTCCGCAGTGCTGAGCATTGATCGCATGGAGAATCACTCCCACATCCGCCGGCGCTACCCTCGCTACCACAGCAGCCTCTTCCGGGGCCAGCCCGCCTGGGACCCCCACACCCACGTTGTGCTGCCGCTGTCAGTGCTGAGCCCTCCGAAAGCCGAAGGTGAGCATGTGAGCATCGCTGAAGGAACAACACGGCTGGGTGGCAGGAGAAATGTAGAACCACAGAATGATTTGGGTTGGAAGTGACCTTTAAAAGCCATCTAATTTGCAAATACCCTACTGAGACCTGGCTCTGTCAGAGGTCCAAGAGCCAAACCTGAGAGTCTGAGCTTTAGACTTCACCACATCCCAAAGGCTTCTGATGGCCTTACAAATTGTCTTCAGAGCAGCATGTGTGTGTGTATGTGTTCTCACCACCCCCTTTTGTGCCCCAGCTGTCCCCACAGCAGTGCCCACGCTGGCTGGGGGTGAAGGGAACTACACTGTGGAGAACTCCTCCCCGAGGCAGGCACTGCCAGAACCAGAGCCTGCTCTCACTGTGGTCATCCTCATCATGTACCGCACCCTCGGGGGGCTGCTGCCTGCACGCTACCAGGTGGATCGCCGCAGTGTCAGGTATGTGCTCTCGCCTTTGCACTATCACCAGTGGGAAGGGGCTGGCTGGACTCTGTTCTGTTCCCTCTGGCAGTTTCCGAGACTGTCTGCAATGGCAGAGGTTTGGTTCCCAGTCGGGCAGTCCCTCGGTGTTCTGCCTGTTCCCCACCTTGGTGCTGCTCTGTGCCACGTTTCCCAGTCCCTTGTGGACTGGGCAGAGCTCTTCCTTCTGAGATGTCAGAGCAGAACATCGGAGAAATCCCTGGGGTTCTGCAGCTGCAGACAGTGGTGGTAGAGCTCTGTTGCTCCTTGCAGGCTCCCCAAGAATCCTGTGATGAACTCCCCCATCGTGAGTGTGTCTGTGTTCAGCAATCACACTTTCCTGCGAGGACCTTTGGACACCCCTCTCGTGCTGGAATTTTACCTGCTGGAGACAGCCAACAGGAGCAAACCTCTCTGTGTCCAATGGAACCACTCCAACCCGTGAGTCGAGCACGACTGGGCCACTCTCTTTGAGTTGCTTTCCCCACACACCTCCTCATTTCCCAAGTTTCCCTGGTTGTGACTTCCTGTGTGCCTGAGCAGCACTGGGATGTGAGGGTTTCTGTAATCTCCCATGGGATTTTTTTCTGCTGGGGGGGCACAGCAAGGTCACAGAATCATTTAGTTTGGAAAAGACCTTTAAGATAATTGAGTCCAACTGTTAACCCAGCACTGCTGAATCCACCAGTTCCCCCCTGTTGTCACTGCAACGTCCACACTCTGGCTCCAGTACTTCAGCTGTAGGAGTGCAGTTGTATCTGCTGGTAGAAGAGCCTTGTCAGTCACCCCTTTTCTCTGCAGTTCCTTCTCCACACACACACTTGTGTGTCTTCTCTCCTAAGTGCACTCTGCTTTTTGGTGGCTGCAGGACCAACCCCTCTGGCTTCTGGACAGCCAGGGACTGCGAGCTCGTGTACCGAAACACCACCCACGTCCACTGCCAGTGCTCCCAGTTTGGTACCTTTGGGGTTCTGATGGACAGCTCACACCGAGAGGTAACCTCAGCCTGTGGGGCTGTGGGTGATGGTGGGGCTGTTAGCTGCTGGGTCCCAGCACAGGCAGAAAATGTCCTGGGCACAGGCAGAAAATTCCTTGTGGGACACAAATACAGTTTGAGACTTCTGCAAGCTTCCTATGTCTGCTTCTAACTCTGCTTTTTGCCTTTGGTCCTCCGCTGCTGCAGCAACTGGAAGGTGACCTGGAGACATTGGCAATTGTCACCTATTCCTTGGTGTCTGTCTCCTTGGTGTCTCTGCTGCTGACCTTCTCCTTTCTAACCTGCCTCAAAGGCCTAAAGTCCAACACACGTGGCATCCACTCCAACATATCTGTCACCCTCTTCTTCTCTGAGCTGCTCTTTCTACTGGGTATCAACCGCACTGAGAACCAGGTCTGTGGGCTTGAACAAGTTCGCCTGTAGGGGTGAGGGTGGGGTGTGAATGATGCCATTAGCGTTGGCACAGTGGGACCATCTCTGAGTGGCTTTTGTCTCTCCAGTTTCTTTGCACTGTGATTGCCATCCTCCTCCACTGCTTCTTCCTCTCCACCTTCGCCTGGCTCTTCGTGCAGGGCCTCCACATCTACCGCATGCAGACTGAAGCCCGCAATGTCAACTTTGGGGCCATGCGTTTCTACTACGCCATCGGCTGGGGAGTGCCTGCCATCATCACTGGTAAGAGCTGCTTGTGCTACAGCCATGCCCAAGCCAGCTGTGCTGCTTCTCAGCAGCCTCCTGACCACCTCATGTTGCCCAGCTCACCCAGTGTGGACAGCTGAGGGTGGGCTTGCCACAGTCAGCAGTGTTGGTAGCAAGCAGTGCTGTGGTGGTCAGGGGACCACATATCAAGGGCTGTCATTTTGCCTCCGAGGGAGAATTTCTCAGCACATCTCCTCAGGACTTATAGTTAAAAGTCTCTGGGCTTCCCAAGCCTGCTTATTTGGGTGACTCATTGCTGGCAGTGAATGCCTCCTGGGCTGGGCTGTGTCAGGGACACCTGAGGAAAAGGAAATAAAGTCCCTGTTGCTGAGTCTCACAGTGCTGAATCCTTCCCCCCTGTGGTGGGGAAGCCTGTGCTTTGGGCAAGGAGTAAGGAGAAAGTCGCTTCACTGCTGACAGTGCTGGCATGGGATTGACTTGGTTTGGACAAGTCCAAGGCTGCTGGGTCTGGACCTGACCTCTCCCTTCCCCCTGCAGGGCTGGCTGTTGGCCTGGATCCTGAGGGCTACGGGAACCCTGACTTCTGCTGGATTTCCATTCATGATAAGCTGGTCTGGAGCTTTGCAGGCCCCATTACTGTCGTCATTGTGGTAAAACCCTGTCCTGTTTCACCCAAAACCCTCTCCTGCCTCCCTTCTCTGCACCATGGGCACTCACCCCTCCTTGGCTGCCCACTGCCTGTCCCATTCTCTGTGTCCCTCTCCCTCAGTTAGAGGCCCTCTTTTTGTCCCTCCTCACTCCAGCCAAACCTAGGGGAGGCCATGGCTCGGGCATGAAGGGGAAAGGAGGGGATATTTGCAGGGCCTGGTAGACCTGGAGTCTGCCCCCATTCTGCACTGGGGAGGTCAGGTCAGAGCTGGCTCTTGGCACAGCTTCTAATCAGTGCCAACACTTTCAGATGAATGGGGTCATGTTCCTGCTTGTGGCCAAGATGTCCTGTTCCCCAGGCCAAAAGGAGACCAAGAAGAAATCGGTTCTGTGAGTATTAGTGGCCAAACTCCCAGCAGAGCTCTGGCAGCTCGTGGTTTTTAGCATTTTCAGTGACCATCCTCCTTCTTCTACCATCACAGAGGGCCCCTCTGTGCATCAGTGTCAGCCTCGCAGCCACTCTCCTCTCCCACACCTGCCAGCCACATTAACCCTTCCTAAACTTTGTCCTTTCCTCTTGTTCCTACATCCCCATCTCCACACTGACCTACCAGCTGGTCCCCTTTCACCACCTGCCCTCACAGCCACCTCTTGTGTCTGCTTGGATTCAACACTCAGCCCTTGTCAGCTACAGGCACCTGCTTCTTCCTCTCCTACATGCTCCTGAGACCTTTCCCCACTCCCTCTTGAGCCAGCCCTGGAGCGTGGCTCAGCTCTCTGTGGCTCTAAATGACCTGTGTCATTTGGGCCCCTGTGTTTGCCATGTGTGATCCAGAAGGGAAGGCCTGGGAGTCGGGGGAGCTGGGTTGCTGTGCAGGGATGTGCCCACAGCACTGGGTGCAGCAGGGAGGTCTCTGCAGGAGCTTTCTTTCCCCTCTGGATCTCTGTTCGTGAGCACTAGACTGTAGATTAACAGTACGCACTAACCTCTCGGTGTGTGTCTGTGTCCCTGTCTGTCTGTCTGTCTCTCTCTCTCCAGCATGACGTTACGGAGCTCCTTTGTTCTGCTTCTAGTTATTAGCACTACCTGGCTCTTTGGCCTCTTGGCTGTCAACAACAGTGTCCTGGCTTTCCACTACCTCTACACTGTCCTCTGCAGCCTCCAGGTAACTGCCCGGCCTCTGCTGGGGAGGGCACGGGTCAGCCCAGGAGAGCATCCCTGTGGTCTCCCCAGCCATCTGTGGAGAGTGGGTACCCTGTGCTGAGCTCCCAACATCTCACTGAGCTCCTTGCCCCTTCTGCTGTCACCTCTGTGGCACTGAGTGACTCCTGCAAGTCCTTGCTGCTGTGCTTGTGGTGAGCAGTCACACGGAGCAGGAGGTGGCTGAAAGGCATTTGGTTCAGAGGTGACATCCCAGGGATAGCAAGGACCATCTGGAGGGAAGGTGCCTCCGTGTCCTAAGAGGGCAGAGCAAGAGAACAGCATGTGACAGAGGTGTTGGACACCCAAAATATGGTCCACAGCAGCACTCTACCAACCTTTTCCCACTGCTGTGGCTGGTGTTGCTGCAGGGGAACCTGCCATTTTCTCCTTGGCCACTGCCAGAGAGGAGGACACCCCACTCTTTCCTCCCTTATCCATGGCCACTATGGGTGTTAGCTGTCATTGGTATTGGGGGGTCTTTGGTGTGTCCCAGTCCGGTGGCCGCACTGGGCTCTGGAGGAGCCAGGGACTGTCCTGCTGCTGGCACTGTGGGCAAGCAGCTCAGCTGGCAGTGAAGGGCTGTCTCTCATGGCATCTCTCCCCACAGGGCCTGGCAGTGCTGGTCCTGTTCTGTGTGCTGAATGAGGAGGTGCAGGAGGCGTGGAAGCTGGGCTGTCTCAGCAAGAAGGGGCAGAGCGAGGAGGCCACGAGGAGCACACAGGTGGGTGAGAGCAGAGCAGCCCAGGGTGAGCAGCTCAGGCTGCATGTCTGGGACAGGAGCTGACAGGGATGTCCCCACTTCCCCTGGGCTGCTGTGGCAGCTCCTTAACAGGGCACATACCCTCTCCCACCCCCCCAGGGCCCCAATGCCTACAACAACACGGCGCTGTTTGAGGAGAGCGGGCTCATCCGCATCACCCTGGGGGCCTCCACCGTGTCCTCGGTGAGCAGCGTGCGCTCTGCCCGCACCCACTCCAGCCAGCGCGCTTACCTCAGGTAGGGAGCGGCCGGGCTCTGGGGGCCCGCAGTGCCTGGGTGGAGCCAGAGGCTTCTGCCACTGTCACAGTTTGGACCTCCTCTTTTTCAGAGACAACGTGGCAGCACGTCAAGGCTCAGCCCTGGATCACAGCCTGTTGGCTCATGCCGGCCCCACAGACATCGATGTGGCAATGTTCCACCGTGATGCTGGGGGAGGTAAGGCTCAGCCCCATTGCTGGTTTGGGAAGTTCTTCCCTGTGCAGGCTCTGGCTGTACGGGTACATCTTCCACCCCACATTCTGTTGTGACTTCCAAACACATGGTGGATAGTAGGGAGAGGCAGCCATTGTGTCATTTAGCACGGCCTCCTCCTAGACAGATGGCAAAGGGCATAGCCAGTCCCCAAAGGGCTAAAAATGGGGGAGGCAACAAGGGGACATTCATTGGCTGTTGTGGGATCTCTGGGGATGCTGGGCTCCCCAGTACAGCACAGACATTTGACTCACTGGAGCTAGACCAGCTGGGGCTGGGGCATGGGATAGGCAAGCAGAGACTGAGGGACGTGGGTTTGCTCAGCTTGGAAAAGGAGGCAGAGGGGATCTTAGGGCTATTTGCAGCTGCTTTACAGGGAGGTGCAATAAGACAGAGCTGGGCTGCTCTCACAGTTACCTGGTGATAGGGCCAGGGGAGCTGGCACAGGCTACTGCTGAGGCAGGGGCAGCAAGGGCTAAGGCACACTCACGAGCATGGTCAGCCTGGGGTGGTTCTGCCTTCCTGGTGCTGCCAGCATGAACCTCTCTCCCACCCTCATTCCAAATGTCTCCCTGACACACTGTGTTCCTACAGACCAGGACTCAGACTCAGACAGTGACCTGTCTCTGGATGAAGAGCGCAGTCTCTCCATCCCATCCTCGGAGAGCGAGGAGAATGTACGCCTGAGGGGCCGCTTCCAGCGCCAGCTCAAGCGGGCGGCGCACAGTGAACGCCTCCTCACTAACCCTGCCAACACCACTCCCAAAGGCAAGTCCTGGGACTCTGGCAGGGAAAAGGATGAGCTCAGCTCCCTGGGGGTCAGGCCATATCTTGTGATGGTTCAGTTTCTGCTCATGGAAATATTCTCTCCCTCTTCTCTGGTGCATGGTGTGCTGTGTCCTTCATCAGATGTGGACGGCAATGACCTCATGTCATATTGGCCAGCTCTGGGCGAGTGCGAGGTTCACCCCTGCTCCCTGCAGAAGTGGGGCTCTGAGCGGAAGCTGGGATTGGACATCAATAAGGATGCAGCCAACAATAATCAGCCAGACCTGGCTCTGACCAGTGGGGATGAGAACTCCCTCACCCAGACCCAACGGCAGAGAAAAGGTAACAATCTGGAGCAAACGGGCAAGGATGGCCTTGCCTGTCTCAGGTTGATGTGACACTGAAGGTTCAGCATCAGATCCGTGTGGCCGTGCCCTTGGGGAGGTGGCTTGTCTCCCTGGTTTTCCTGCTCTTCTTGCTGTTGTGCAAATATTTGACTTCTCTTTCTGTCTGGTGCAGGAATTTTGAAGAACCGCCTCCAGTACCCTCCGACTCTCCAGGGCTTGCCATCTGTTGGCAGGATGACCAATGAGCTGACGTGGTACAAGACGTCCACACTGGGTCACAGGGCCGTCCCTGCTGCTTCCTATGGCAGGATCTACTCTGGGGCTGGCAGTCTGTCGCAGCCAGCCAGCCGGTACTCGTCCCGGGAGCAGCTTGACATGCTGATGAGGAGACAGATGTCCCGGGAGCAGCTGAGCAGGCACAACTCAGGAGACTGCCTGGAAGCTGTGCCCAGTCAGCATGGGTCCAGAGAGGAGCTGGACACTATCCCCAGCAGGCATGGGTCTACTGAACACCTGGAAAGCATCCCAAGCAGACATGCATCTAGGGAAAACTTGGATCTACTCGCTGCTAGGCCCAGTCAGAGAGATCGCGGGAACACGCTGCCCCGGAGGCAGGGCTCCAGAGACTGCCTTGACACTTTACCTTGCAGATTTGGGTCAAGAGAGCAGCTAGACTGTGGGCCAGTAAGAGAAGTCTCTAGAGAGTGGCTAAACACATTGCCAAGTAGGCAAGTGTCCAGAGACCGAATAGACATGCTGCCAAGTCGGGATACTTCTCGAGAGCAATTGGATTTGCTTTCTAGAAAACAGCCTTCAAGGGACCTGCTAGCATCAGCTAGACAAGCTTCAAGGGAGCAGCTGGACTTTTTGTCCAGAAGATCTAATTCCAGAGAGCCTCTGGACACAGTGCCTAGCAGGCAGCCCTCACAGGACAACCTGGGGAGTCTCTCTCGGAGGCAGCTGTCTAGGGAAAGCCTAGAACCGCTGTCAAGGAGACAGCCTTCTAGGGAGAACCTGGAGGCCATTCCCAGCCGACATCCTTCCACTGAACAGTTAGATATCCTTTCTTCCATCCTTGCTTCTTTTAACTCCTCTGTCCTGTCCTCAGTGCAATCTTCCAGCACACTTTCAGGCCCCCAGACCACCGCCACCCCTTCTGCCATGCAGACCTCGACGCCCTCCGCAGCGTGTCCCTCGACACCTCGCTCTGCCACCTCCTACAGCATTTCAGAGCTGTCACCAGACTCAGAGTAAGTGTGTTCTCAGCCAGGTCTTGTTCAGCTGATCTTGTGTATGGTCCACCTGCATGGCTTCTTCCCAAAGGGGTTTGTTTTGGAGGGAGAGGACTGTGTAAGGGTGAGCTTCCCGGGTGAGTGGTAGGTGTCTCCTGGTCCTGAATAGTGACTGGGCAGGGAGAAGCCTCAGGTGTGACAGCTCCAGCTACTTGCAGTGCAGCACAAGCAGAAACCTCTGTGTGTGAGTCTGTCCACTCTGCTAGAGGTGATGGCCCTCACTTGTGGCCTATGGGGACTCAGGGAGGATGCTCTGTGCAGCCAGGCTGGCCTCCTGGCTGGTCCCTTGGTCAGCGCTGTCTCTAAGTCCCAGTGGATGTATGCAAAGGTTAGGCTGGCTGGAGAGAAGGGTGCCCAAGTCCCAGGGAAGCCCTGCCTGCCCCAGCCATGTTTCTTCCCAGGGAACCTGTTCCAGAATGTCATCTCTTTCCCTCTAGCTCTGCTCTCTGCTGGTATTGCTCCGGCCCCACCACAACCCACCCCACCCCATCCCTCCTTCCCTCTTCCCTAAACTCAGGGACTCAGAGACAGTTGTTCCTGCCTTGACACAGGAGAGGGTTTCTGCCCTGTCCCCATCTAGCATAGCGGGGGAAAGATGCTGGAGTCCAGGAGAGATGCCGTGGCTTAACGCTATTTTTCTTTCCTCTGAGAAGAATAATGAGAAACGATGGCCATTCCTGAGGGGTCGAAGCTGTCCACAAGAGAGATGGAAGAAGCAGGGCCCTTCACCAGGCACTGCCAGCTGAGGTTTGGTATCACCATGGAGCAGGGGCCAGAACTGATGGTTGTCAAAGGCCCAAAACCAACCCTGCCTTCCCCTGTCCTGTGGGCCGAGAGGCTGGCAGCCCACACCACCCACTGCCAGGAGCCTCCAGGCTCTTGGCTGCTGCTGTGTTCTCCGTCACCTGCCTGGTGTGACAGGTAGTACTGGGCGAGGGTGGCATCTCCGACTTCCTTGGGGCCAAGCTCTTTCTCTGCGAGCTGTTTGTGTGTGGGGTGTGCCTGTGTGTGTGTGGAGGGTGGGCAGCAGCAAGGGGACAGAAATGGAGCCCAGGATATGGGGACAGGGGAGGGTTTTCTACCTTTTTGTATCTTTGTAATCAGAGAGAAGAGAAATGTCTATGGTTATTTTTACGGATGGTCCGTTCCCAGAACCTGGAGCATTTGTTTCACCAACATCCCCTTGCCAGTTTCTCTGGGGCTACCAGGACCACAATCCCAGGGGACTGGAGAAACAGTGCTAGGCAGTCCTTAATGCTTTGTTGGCACTGCTTTGTCCTATCTCCACTGCAGGGCAGCTGGGCCTGCTGCCCCCTGCTCTCCCACCATGCAGCTCCACACGTCTCAGTGCCACCTTCCTGCCTGATGTCCCTCAGCCCTCTGCAGCCAGGCCTCCCTCTGCCCTCCTGTGGGACCCCCCCCTTTAGGGCTGCCCTGTCTGTGAGCTGGGGCTGTGTGCCACACGTGAATGGGGCAGCAAATTCGGCACTAGGAATCTGCTGGGGAGGTCACAAGCTCCGCTGTGCAGTCCTGTCCTGTACCAGGATTGTCCCACTCCCATCAGTGCTGGTTTCCTCCACTCAGCAAGTGAGCACTGTGTTTTTACCCACTGGGTGTTGTGCTCTTTAACCTGCAGGGCAAGGAGCTGGATGATCCTTGCCCTGCTCAGCAGCAGGCTTGGCTTTTCCCAGAGCTGGTGCTCACTCCGTGGAGGACTAGCATCCACAGGAGCATCATGTGTCTCCAGTTTCAGGATCCAGCATTGCCCGAAAAAGTTGTACCTAGCTGGTTCCCTGAGGGCTCTGTGTACACCTGCTCTCCCCTGAGTAGCAGAGGACCCTAGCTCACTGATCTGAATTTTGGGAGATGGAGATAAACAGCACTTTGCCCTCTCTGGAAATTAAGGCTATCCTGACGGTGTCTCTGCTCAGCCTGGGGCCTGACCCCAGGCTCCTACTGGCCCTGCTGTGAGATGACACTTCTCTGTGCCTACCCCAGCCTCAGGCCAGGGCATTTGGCTTGGGGGGCCAGCGTGTTCCCTTTCACCCCCATGGTGCTCTCAGGGCTACGTGACCATGTACTCCTTACTGCCTTACTACCACACTGCCGTGGCATCTTACTGTAGCCCACCTGACATGTTTACAGGAGAGGACTCATGCTGCTGTCCTCTGAGCCCCTGGGGAGGCCAAGGCCTCTTGGCTGCATCCCCGAGTCAGTGGGGAGAGCATGGAGGGAACAGAAGGGCTGGTGATTGGGGCTGCCAATGGGTCCCCAGTACAGCCCTGACAAGGCAGGCTCGCTGTCATCCTTTTCCCAGGGATGAGGAGAGAAGGGCCTGCTGACATGTTTACATGCCATTCGGGACCAGTGTGCAGAGGGAAAGCTTGCTGGTCCCACATGCTGGGAACAGCCAGGCACCTCCATGCTGCCCATCTTTGCCTTTGGGAACAAGCTTGTTTACAAGTTTCTCTCCGGCTGTGCAGTGCCAGCACCAGAGTCCTGGGATCTGGTCCCTCCTGTGCTGTAGGGCCCACGTTTCTGCCGAGTTGGGCACAGGGCTCTTTATGCTGGTGCCAAATGGAGAGCAAGTGTCAAGTGCCAAAAAGAAGAGAGCAGCGGAGCTGGTGGCCATCCCTGCAGAGCTGGTGGCCATCCCTGCAGAGCTGGTGGCTATCCCTGCAGAGCTGGGCCGGTCAAGAAGCAGGAATCTGTTTCTTGCAGACCAGTCTGCAGCTTGGTCCCTGATTGTAGTGCTGTGACCTGGGCTCTGGGGAGCATCCTCCTTGAGTTTGGGCTTTTTCCTTTGGGGGATTTGGTTGGGGTTTTTTTCCTCTCTCTGTCTCCTGACTCTGTTGGCAGGGAGTAGGGAGATGCCCACCCCTGCCTCCGGCTGTGTAAAAGTGTATCATGGAAGCACCAGATTTGGAAATAAAAGTCTATAAAATGGTGCTGGCCTCTGTCCCATCTCTCCATGTGCTGGGGATCCAGGGCCAGGGGTCTGGATGCAGTGCCTGGGCTTCAGCTGATATTGGGAGAGGGCTTGGGCAGGAGCTCACAGCCAGTTCCTAGGCTGACAGGGAGTCACTGTGGCCTGGGGCCAGGTGACCAGGGGATGGGGTCTTCAGGTGCTGTCAGTTACTTGAACTGGGCTGTGTCCAGGCTCGTTCACCCAGAGATGGGATCGGCTGTGGCGGTGTCCAGTGGCCCCAGCCACGGCTGACAGGGTTGCAGTGCCACAGTGGCTGTGGTGAGCTGTGTGGCTTGTGCCTGGCAGCTGCCAGCACCCCCAGCCTGGCCTAGGCCAAGGGAAGAAGATCCATTTTCCAAAGGCTGCATGACCTCAGCGGGGTCAAGCTGGCTGCCAGCAAGAAGGAAGTGTGGGGAGGGGAGGCTGAGCGTGATCCTGGTGCCCTCTGTCCCTCCTTTTTGTTGAAGAAAAAAGAGCAAGTGAGCAAAGGGCAGCATTGATCCACAGCGCCCTGAGCAAGGGTCACCATCAATTGTCATCACTCTGTCCCTTACGGGCTCTGTCACCTGACCAGCTGGGGGCTGAGCTCAGGGTGGCCTTTGGGAGTTGTGCTGGCAGTGCCAGGAGCTGTGGTCCTGTCCTGCAGCCCTTCCCAAGGCTGGCTGGGGGCTGAGGGCCAGGGACAGCCAGTGGGAGCGAAGAGTGGGCTGGGGCAGCGAAGAGGGGCCACAGGCAGAGTGACCAGCCTGGGGTGCAGGTGAGGGGCTGGAAGCTGGAGTGCGGGAAGGAATGGCACGGGTGGGGACAGGGAGCAGTGATAAGGAGGCAGTAAATGACACAGGGTGCTATTTGCTTCCGAGCAGGAGACCTGTGATGGCCTCTCATTCCCTGCTGGGGCAGTGGATAAATGATGGGGAGTGGATAAATGAGGAGGCAGCAGTCACATGTATGTGCCTGTGCTGGACATGCCTTTATTCGACCACTGATGGGCATGAGGGTGGACAGGGAGGGCCAGAGAGGGGGGAGAGGTTGAGGGCGCAGGCTCAGCCCCACTGCCTGAAAGCTGTGGGACCTGGGTTGTGCTCACCACAGAGAACCAAGGTGGCCACAGGCTGCCCCCACCAGGCACCAGGAATGGAGACAACTTGCTCCAACCCTGGAGAGTGTCACCACTCCTGCAGCTTATCAGCCCCATCCCACCACCCAGCAGACCCAGGACTCTCTAATGCCTGGCCCTGCCCATTGCCTTCATGCCCTACCTTGCTGCCAGTCAGACATCTGAGCCTGGATTTCCACTGCTGTGTCCCCATGGGCCTGGGCCAAACATGACTCAGAAATTCCCTGCAACCAATTCCAGGTTTTGATGGAGCCCAAGGAAGTGTGATGAGTTTAATGGGACTATAGTGCCCGCGGGACCTTTGGAACAAGATAACAGCTGGGTCTGTGCAAATTGTGCGAGACCAAGGCAGTCCACAGGGCACAGCACACCTGTTTCCAGCAGGTAAGCAAGGGTCTGGGGAAAATACCCTGTGTGCCACAAGCAAAGGCTGCAGGTAACTCTCCTTGTCCTGGTTACAGCTCCTGCTCCAGGACATGGGCTGGGGAGCAGACAGCCATGGGAGTTGTGGGGGCACAGGAGGGTGATGGTGGGACTCCAAGCAGTTCCCTGGGGAAGCAGCTGTTTGCCAGAGGTTACCACCGGGTTTTGCCCAGAGGTTACCACCGGGTTTTGCCCAGTGGTAAGAAGCCTCCTGCCCTGCCTCTGGCACAGGTGGTCAGGCACAGCAGCATCCTGGATATGGCTGCAGACCAGGAGCTGAGACTGTACTAGACAGTCCCCAGAATGGGATGGCTCTGGGGACAGTGGTGACAGTGCTGGGTCTGCCACAGCTGGGGAACCCAGCACATCAGGGCACCAAGGAGAGCATGGTGGGTGCTGTGCAGCAGTTGGGCTGGGAAGCAGGGCAGCTTCTTGACAGGGCAGGAGGAAGGGCAGGAGGCAGGGAGCGGTGTCTCAAAGATCATGGGCTGATATTAATAAATAGGAGGAAGCAGAGTGTGCACCTGATGGGCAGCTCGTGACCAGTTTTTCCACAGCAGGTAGGAGAGCTGGGGGTAACACAGGGGCTCAGGCTTGCACAGCCCCAGGCATTCAGTGAGGGGATCGTGGGTCCATTTGCAAGTGGGTGAGCACCTTAGGACTGAGCAGGCCACCAGCTGGGTGGGCTTGGCAGGATGGTGCAGCTCTCAGTGTGAGCCCTGAGCAAGGCCAAGCTGGGGATTTGTACAGATTCCTCAGTCGCACCATCTCAGCCCAGTGAAGGGGGAAACCTCAGCTCAGCCCAGCTCCTCTGCTCACAGACTCATCCTGCTCTGCACTGAGGTCAGGGCAGGGTACTGTTGGAGGGATGGTGAGCTGCGACATTTGCCAGGGGTTCACATTCCTGCTCCCCTCATGTGTAAAGGGACAAAGTCTGCAGGCGGGCTGTGGGATGGTTGGGGCTCTGCTCGGTAGCTGTGCTGGCCCACTGCCTTGCCTTGCTGCAGTACACGGAGCGGAAGGGTGGTTGGCACCAAGGTGGGTCCTGCATGGGCAGGTGGAGTGGGAGACCCCCTGGGGCAGCTCTGCTGGCAGACCCCACCCGTGCACTCCAGTGGGGCAGATGGGGCTGTTGTGGGGCAGGAGTGGGCAGCACTGACTTCTGAAGTGTCAGTTCCCTCCATGCTCACCTGCTGACTGCCTGCTGCTCTCCATTTTGAGCTGCTGCTGCTGCTGCTGTTTCAGGACTCCCAAAACTTGGCTCCTGCCTATCCTCTGGACTATTCCTGCCCACCTGGCCAGGATGGGATGGTTCTGTGGGGCAAGTGGAGCTGGAGGAGGGGCCGCAGGGTGGGTGGGCGGGCTGCTGGCTGCCCCTGGACATGGGGATGTGGCTGAGCTGTCCCTTGTGTCCCTGCAGTGGACTGGCATTCCGGAGAGTCAAGTGCGCATGGCGGCAGAGATGGCCCTGAGCCACCGAGTGTCCCGTGAGGTGCTGAGTGAGGCTGAACTGGAGGAGGTGGCACAGAGAAAACCTCCCACTAAGCCCTCTCTGTGTCCACACAAGATCAGGTAAGACCATGTGGTCAGGGGGATGTGCCTGGACCTTGCCAGGCTCTGTGCACCCCAGCCCCATTGCCACAGGGAGCTGCAGACCTGGGGGTTCATTTCCCTAAGCCCAAATATCCATGTCCCCACTCTGTTGTCCTGCCTGGGGGGACACCAGACTCCAGCGGACGGAGCTGAGGGTCCCACAGGTCCCACTGCTTCCCATGGGACCCCATCCACCCTCACTGATGTCCCCAAGCCCTCTGCACTTGTGCTCAACCTCAGCTCCTGCTTCCTCCCTGCCAGGTGCTCATGCTCTGCTGCCAAATCCCTGCTGTTCCGTTTCCTGCCCTTCCTGCGCTGGCTGCCCCGCTACCCCATCAAGGACTGGCTCCTGGGGGACATTATTTCGGGCTTCAGTGTGGGCATCATGCACCTGCCCCAGGGTGAGTGATGCCATGCCCAGGCTGCCAGGGGCTCCCCACAGGTGGGGTGGTCGGGGATTGGCCATTGGTGACGTTTCTCCCTGCTCCACCTTCCAGGGCTTGCCTATGCGCTGCTGGCTGGGCTGCCGCCCGTCACAGGTCTCTACTCCTCCTTTTACCCTGTTTTCCTCTACTTCTTCTTTGGAACGTCAAGGCACAACTCTGTGGGTGAGCTAAGGGACAACGTGCTTGCACAGCAATGGTGGGGAGGGAGCAAGGATGTCCATGGCACAGCATTACCACATCAGCTGTTGGGGGGGACCTTTCTTGCCTTCACTTCATTCCACCAAGAAGGGGGTTGGCCAAGCCAGAGCCAAAGTACAGTGTGTGTGCTTTGAGCCTGGACTAAGGAGAGAGGAGCTGACCCCTTAAGAGGTCCTCTCAGAGAGGTCCTGCTGCCCACCTTGGGCTCCCTACCCACACTCTACCTGTTCTCAGGTCCCTTCGCTGTCATCTCCGTCATGATCGGGAGCTTAACAGAATCCCTGGTGCCCAGTGAGAACTTCCTGGAGTCCGTCAATGGCAGCAATGCAACAGTCAATGAGGAATTGCGGGATGCTACCAGGGTGGAGCTGGTGGCCACTATCACTGTCCTGACAGGTATCTTCCAGGTAAGGTGGTTCCAGCCTAGTCTAGCAGAGAACAGAAAACCATAACCTGTGGGTAATTTCTGCCATCTCTCCTTCCAGGTGGCCCTGGGCCTCCTGCAGTTTGGTTTTGTGGTGACCTACCTCTCAGACCCACTGGTGCGTGGCTACACCACTGCTGCCGCCGTGCACGTCCTTGTCTCCCAGCTCAAGAATGTTTTCGGAGTCTCCCAAAGTGAGCCCTCAGGGCCGCTCTCACTATTTGTGGTGAGTGGGGGCTTGCTGGCACCCAAGGACCTCTGGTGCTCACCTGTGGGGCACATAGAGGCCTCCAAAAACGTGTTGGGGAGGCATCTCCTTTCCTAAGCACATTCCCACCCCCTGTGTTCTCTAGACCATCATTGATCTCTGTAAGAAGCTGAAGGACACCAATGTGGGCACCCTGGTGACTGCCATCATTGCCATAGTGGTCATCTTAATTGTGAAAGAGCTCAACCACAAGTTTGCTGCCAAACTGCCCATGCCCATCCCCATCGAGCTTATCACGGTACCCAGAGCTGCCCCAACTTCCTGAGGGGATGCAGCCAGGAATCCCTGGCATATCCCTGTCCCCTTCAGGGTGGGGAGGGGTGGGATGGGGTTCCTTGGCAAGTGCAGCCCCAGGGAATTTGTTGTGCCCTCCTCTTCCTCCACCATACTCCCTGTGCAGGCGGCCCTGCCTCACTCCAGTCATCCTCCCCCAGATCATTGTTTCCACGGGCATCTCCTATGGCGTCAACCTGAACGACAAGTTTGGCATCTCCGTGGTGGGCAACATCCCCAGCGGGTGAGCAGGGCCTGGTGGTGACAGGGGCTGTGCCAGGGCACCATGTTGCCTATAGAACCCCCATTTAAGCCCCATCTCTCTTTCTTGAATGTAGGTTGAAGCCACCTGTGGCCCCTAACATCAGCTACTTTGGGCAGGTGGTGGGAAATGCCTTTGCCATTGCTGTGGTAGGCTATGCCATCTGTATCTCCCTGGGCAAAATCTTTGCCCTGAAACATGGCTACAAAGTGGACAGCAACCAGGTGATGCTCTGAGATGCCCCTGCCCTGGCTGAAAGCTAATTTTGCCCTTGCAGCCAGATGAAAGCATGGTGCTCCCCTGCCACTGCTCTGTCCCTGCAGGAGCTGATTGCACTGGGCCTCAGCAACTTCCTGGGAGGCTTCTTCCAGTGTTTTGCCATCAGCTGCTCAATGTCGAGGAGTCTGGTACAGGAGAGCACAGGGGGCAACAGCCAGGTAGGTCTGGGCAGCGCTGCCTCCCTCTCTGGGGCTGGACCAGGGGCAGGAAGCACAGCAAGCAGAGGGGACTCAACCCTCGCCTCCTGCTCTCCTTCTGCACAGGTAGCTGGGGTCATTGCATCCCTGGTCATCCTGGTGACCATCCTGAAGATTGGAGAGCTCTTCCGGGACCTGCCCAAGGTACATCTAGTTCCACAGCCTCTGTGTCAAATCCTACCTCTGTGCCTGTCCCATGGCATGGTGATATATTAGGGGAACAGCAAAGAGCCACCCCAGACTTGCCCTCAGCTTCCTCATAGCTGCAGAGATTTCTCTCCTAGGCCATCCTGGCTGCCATCATCATTGCCAACCTCAAGGGCATGTTCAAGCAGTTCAGCGACCTCAGTATGCTCTGGAAGTCCAACAAGGTGGACCTGGTAAGGTGCTGGCCAGCCCTGGAGCTGTGCCCTTCTCCCTGGAGAGGGTCTCTCCACCCTCCCTGAGGCTTGTGGGTACCAGCAGGCAGGCTGTGCTGCTGCTGACTGTGTCCCCTCTACAGCTGGTCTGGATTGTGACATTCGTGGCCACCCTCTTGCTGAATTTGGACATTGGCCTGGCGGCCTCGGTGGCCTTTGGGCTGCTCACAGTCATCTTCCGCACCCAGCTGTGAGTACCCCAGGGCTGGGGCCAGTGCCACACTCCAAGGGCAGGAGGAGCCCGTGGTGACCTCAGCCCCTTGCTCTGCTCCCCGTAGCCCCCACTACTCCATCCTGGGGCGCATCTCTGACACCGATGTCTACAGGGACGTGGCAGAATACGAGATGGTAACAGCACCAGGGGTGTGGGAAGAGCTGCCTGCAATGGGGGACGGTTCAAAGTGCCCCCAGTAGTGGTTTGCTGGGAAAAGGGGCTGGGGGCATTTTGGTGGGAGGTAGGGAAGGGGTGCAGGCTCCATCCCTGGTGTAGCACCCTCCCCATCTGCCCCCAGGCACAGGAGGTCCCTGGTGTGAAGATCTTCCGTTCTTCCTCCACTGTCTATTTTGCCAATGTGGAGCTGTATGCTGAGGCCCTGAAGAAGAAGGTAGGAGAGCCACCAGACCCACAGTGCTCCCTGTTGTCCCTTCCTGCCAACAACGGGGTGGTGTTGGGGCAGCTGGGGACACAAGGCTGCCTCACTTTGCAGAGTGGCATTGATGTGGACCGCCTGATTGAGAAGAAGAAAAAGGCCCTCAAGAAGCTGAAGAAACAGCAGAAGAACTTGGAGAAGGAAAAGGCAAAGAGGAAAAAGGTGCTTCCCTGATGCAGGGGACCACACCTCCAGTGACATCCTGCACCTCTTTCCTGCCTGGCTCTGATGCTCCTGTCAGTGCACTGGTGGGGCTCAGTGGCCCACAGGGTTCCCAGTTCAGTTTAGGGCCAATGGGTGAGAAAGGCACTGGGACTGATCTGGGTCACAGCAACACACCCAAGGTCAGTGGGACAGCTGGGCTGTTAATGATTATGTGGCAGAGCCAGCAAGTCATTAACCTTTTAGCAAGTTAATCAGAATTAAGAGCAAGAGCAAAGGCTGGCCTGGTGCCAGCTAATGAGCCCAGCTCTACAGAGTGGTGCTAGGGAGAGGGGAGAATCTTGATGCATCTGGAAAGAGCCCAAAAGTGGGTAAAGGTGTGAGAGGGGCACCCACTCCCGGGGCCACCCATTGCCTGTGCCCTCACACAGCCAAAGAACCTCACCAAGCCCTGCTGCACTTTAGGGCAGGGTGAGGCCAGGGGAACACCTCCACGACTGGAGCCTTGGAGCGATGATGGTGGGTCTCCTTCCCTCTCCTAGAGCACTGAAGATGGTCCAGGCGTGGCAGTGATTGAGTTGAGTGCGGGGGAGAGCAGTGCACCCTCAGAGCCCACCCTACACAGCCTGGGGCTGCCTCAGCCCAGCTTCCACGCTGTCATCTTGGACTTCAGCCCCGTCAGCTTTGCGGACACGGTCTCCATCAAGATCCTGAAGAACGTAAGGGGCCAGGGAGCAGGCAGGACAGGAGCCTCACTGAGGATGGCTCCAGGGCCCTGTGGGGTGGCCCAATGGCTGCTGCCCATCCCTCTTCCTGGGTAAAATGTTTTTTGCCGTTTACAGATCTTCAGGGATTTCCGAGAGATAGAAGTGGACGTCTTCATTGCCAGCTGCCCGGGTGAGGGGGATCTGTAGAGTCATGAGCCCCTGCTGGGCATGGCCACCTCTTTGGCACACAGCTAATAGCCTGGGGTGTCCCTCCATGGTGCTCCCATCCTCAGGGTTTCCCCAGGGGACAGGTGCTGCAGGTTGTCCCATGGATCCAGCCTGAG
>VZTX01023531.1:1198-74691 GCA_013400915.1 Pardalotus punctatus
CGCCCCGGCGCCTCGCGGCGCCCGGTGCTGCGTCTTGTGTTTCTCGGATGAAATAGAATGTTTTTTTTTCTCTTTTGTCTGTCACGATATCGTCCCTTTTCTGCATCTGTGAGGCCGTGGGAGTGGCTATTTTTCACCTGTTAATGTCTTCTCGCGAAAAGTGTTGGGTTTGGGTAGCTAGGGGACAAGAAATCCCGAGTCCTGCCACCAAAGGGACCTCGAGAACGCGAAAGTTGGTTTTCTTTGTAAATTAAAAATTCTCCTTTAAAGTTAAAGTGAGTCAGGAAAGTCAGTATTAATCTTCAGCGGATCCTTTTTACGTTAGATAAGAAAGCAAACAGTTAGAATCTCCTTCTTTAAAATAAAATGGTTTCAAAGACAGTGAGGTAGCACAAACACAAGCTGTGCCATTGCTTCTCCTACCAAGGCTTATACCTCTGGCTACTGTGAAACACTCAGGGGTATTTCTTTACTTCCAAACCTAAAGTTTTCAGACTTTGCATGTTTCTGTGCATGAAGTAGCACATACTTTATCCCCCTCGGAATAGGCTACCTTCTCTGAAACACTTTGCTATTCTTAACACAGCAAAAGGCCCTCTAATATCAGTGGAATAATTTAGGACATGAAGATCAAAGATTAAAAGGTTTGTGTTAGACCACAGAGCTTCATGTAAGTCTCTGGCACACAGAAACAGACCACGCTCTAAATCAAGCACACAGTGCTAGATCTGCAAAATCTGTTCATATGACTCAAAGACATGAAAAAAAAAAAATGTACAGAGCTCAAGTTTGCAAGAGATGTGAAAGCACCATTCTATTTATATTTTGATGTGAAGCTGAAAATAAAAATCACAATTTCTGCTCACTGCTCTTTTTCCATGTTACAGATCAAGTCACAGCAGTTTCTGTACATAAAAGCTTTGGCTTTTAAAGCACAAAGTGATGCAAAGCTCTTTATCCACAATGTGGTAACTACCCTATTAGCACACATACATTCTTACCAGCTACAACTTTGTGTATAGTTTTGTGCCTCTGTCAGGAGTTCCTAATTCATTTACCTTGAAGTTTAATGGTCATCAGTAGTTTAGCACCCTCAGATTGCTGCACTTGTACCTGATGTAAACAAACTGCACTTACATAGTTTAGGTATGATGCTGACCAGTTATGATCAACTTCCCTGTTTCAACAAAATTAAAAATCTGAGAGTAGAAAAATACCACCTCACTCCTCTCTTTCATTCCACTAAAGGACAGTAAAATGAAACTCTTGAAGATTTTGGAAGACTTCATCATCAATTAATTCACAAAGTCCAATTGAAAAAATCCTCATACGGGCACTTTGACATTTTCTTGTATAATTATGGTAAAAAACACTTTAGGAAAAAAACCACATTTTTCTCCCACTTATGATTTCTTTCTAACTCCTCCTTGCCATCAAGGTCCCCTAGCTGAGGAGTTATAATGAGGCAGAGAGTGCCAATAAGTCAGCACATTCAGCAAATGTGGATCTGGGTTTTCGAACCATGTTGGAACTGGGATTATAGAGCAAGGTTCACTGCAAATTTTACAAAGGCAAGAGAACTTGACTGTATGACATTTATTCTATGTAGTAGTAGGAGTCATAAAGAATTGAATAGTGAAATTATTAACGTACCCTAAAGTTTCCTGCAATCAGGTCGGTGACTGTATGTCTGCTCCATCCCATCCAGATCTAGTAGAATCCTTGATGTCCTTTAAAAACTAAACTTATAACAGTGTCTAAGAAGGTTTTTATACTCACCAGCTCCACTCACCAATGTCAATACTTGTGTAGAGATAGAAGCATTTCTACCTCCCCCATTCTATGCAAACCTTATTTCACCAGAGTAATAATGCATCACAAGAGCACACTGTCCTCCAGCCTGTAACTTCATATTCTCAAGACTGTTTTCTTTATACACACATAGCTGGCACAGAGTTGTAGGTGTAAATCCTCTATAGCAGTGACAACTACAACACCAACCATCTACAGAAGAAAAGGTTCTCAGGATGTGCCACAGAAACACTGCAGTGCATTTTAGTCCTTGTCTCACTCCTCTTTTGAGGCTGTCGTTCTCTATCAAATGTTAAACTGAGCAACTTGAAGCTAAATTTTTAAATTATTTTAAGGACTCTTACTCTGGCAGAGTAACAAACATCTGCTAACAAATCCTACAGAACAATTTTTTTTCAGGTGATATCAATGTGAGCCAGCTTGGACTACAAGAGATCATATCTGAAAGTCCCCTTAGAGCACTTCCCAGACAGCATGAAAAGTATAGATTAGTATAACCAGTAACAGATGCCTACTAACTTGAAAAAATATATAGTAACCCAAACCAAACTTAGTGCCCACAAGGCAACAAAGAAAATTGCAAAATCAGGGTAGCTTTTCAATTATTGTATGTCCTTTTCAATTACTGCATGTCCCTTTTGTGATATTTAACCTGGCTCTAGGGGACAATGCCAAGTGGCCACCATAGATGACATTTCAAGTCCTAGGAAGAGCACCATACAAAGGTTCAGTGTTCAGCTGTGTCTATTCATACTGAGGATAATTCTTTTTGAACTCTTTCTCCTATTCCTCCCCTTCCTTATGACTTTTCCACATGACACCTAACTGCACTGTATTTATTAATTTCTCATTACCATGACTTTCCCAAACATGTAAAGCCCATCTGCATTTTGGAGATGGGAGAACTAAGAGTCCTTCACTATCCTTAAAAATACAGTTGCTTGGATCCTCCAATTTTCTACCCTTCTCCTGCTGAGGCTTAGCTATAGGAGTTAACGCTCAACATTTCCTGTCAGCAGAAAAATGGTTCAGAGATGATTAATTTAATTTCATATGGGGAAAAAAAAACCCCAAACCAACAAACCAAAACCTGTTCAAAATGCAATGAAATTGTCTGCTCATTTTCACTTTTAATTTGCCACAAACCTCAGCTCCCTCCCATACACACCCAGGCAGTTTCATTTCCTCTAAGGCATCTGGTCTTAAACTTCTGGTTGACATGCAGCCCTTGGGGTTCACCTGCTCCCCATTGGTGCCCACCCTGGTCAAGCAGAGAACAACTGCACTTACTTGTTATGAGCAACTAAGCATGTTAGCTCTCTCTGATTAATCTAGACACTTAAGAGCTATGTTTTGGGCTTGTTTTACCTCTTGAGTTTTATGGTACAGAATTTGGGGAAAGACCTGCTTACAGGAGAGCACTCACTGCATTTAGACACCTCTGCAACCTCCACAGAAAGATCCTGCGCTACTGTCTTTGTTCCTCTTTCACTAATCAATAGTTTTGACTCTTCTCTTCCACAATCAGTAACCCACAATGCCCAAACACAACCTGCAATCCCTCCACTTTCTGCAGAAAAGCCAGGAAGATAAGCCACCACCTCATAAAAAGAAGCTCATAATGGCTCAGAATAGGTGGACAAGAATCTTTGAGGGAGAAGAGATTGTCTTCTCTCCTGTCCCTGTGGTGCTGGAGGGCAGGGATTGAAGATGATGTTCCCTGCACTTTTCCTAGAGGACGCTGGGATGCAGAGTCAGCAAAGGAAAGGAGCACTTTGCCACAGATGTCCAGCAGCTGAAATGTTGCTCTGAGCTAAGAGCAAAAATAGCTGCTGGTATCAGTGCACCTGTGAAAACGGGAAATGCATGAAGCTGGGCAAGCACACATCTTCTGAGAAATCTAGAGGAGGAGGGATACTTCTGGTGGGTTGTTTTGCCACCTTATTTTTCAGCATATATAAGGTCTGTTATGTAAAATGCTTCGTTTTGGGATCCTGAATACATCCATGTCTCTTGTTCCTTTTCCACTAGACTGCTCTGGCAGTTTTGAACTGATGAACAGATTCTAAGATGTTTTTTAAAATTACCTGCATGAAGCAGTATTCTTTCCTTATTGCTGGCATCTATTCAAATGAGAATTCCTATGACAGCTGTCAAATCACTTCCATATTAATAATAATTTAAAAAAAGACATTTTGTTCCAGAAGCCTTACAAGGGAAAGATTCATGTTGGCTTACAGAAACCTTAGAAACCTTTTGTTTTCCAAGAAATATAAAGAAAAGAATGCTGTGGCATTGATGGCTGAATCAGTACTCCTCACATCAAGCTCTTTAGAGTCAGAAGTATGATACACCCTTAAATATGGGAAAGTCTCAACCACCAGTCTTGAAAGGGCCCAGAACAAGGAAATTTTAAATCGTGACCTGTATTATATAAGCTGTGCCAGGTCAGAGGGTAGCTTCACGGAGCAAACATTCATCTGAAACTAAAGCCACCTACATTCACCATTTGTTTCTGCCTAGGAGGCAATGATCAAACCATTGGCTTCCTCCCTACCTCTGTTTCCCTGTATATCAGGTGAGAACAGGTTCCTCCACAGTTCACTGAAATTGCTGCAGAACAGCAAGAGTGAGTTATCTGTAGCTTCATGTAGGTAATCAGAGGTTCTGGATCCAAACTGATGTGATTTTTGAGTATACATCAGGAAATGCATCAGCCACCATATGCTTCCCAAAATATAAAAGGTGGTGAGAAGTAGGCGATCTGATTATCAATGTCTACTTGAAATCTACTCTGCTAAGGAGGAAAAGATTCCTGCTGAGGAGGAGATTTTACGGAAAGAGATTACTATTTTCTAGGCTCCCTCATGGCCTCACTGTGGGAACACCTGCTGGTAGAACAGCTGAAGAAGGAAGTGTTTCGGGTGGAATGTTTGGTGTGCACTAAAG
The DNA here is from genome assembly GCA_013400915.1 of Pardalotus punctatus. NCBI lineage: Eukaryota > Metazoa > Chordata > Aves > Passeriformes > Pardalotidae > Pardalotus > Pardalotus punctatus. The sequence continues at coordinate 5,960 of VZTX01023531.1, forward strand.
TTAGAGGAAGAAGGATGCTCATCTTCAGACAACACTGTAAAGAGGCACAAAATACAGCAACATATTGAGACCCAATAGAGCTCCATAACAGCACCATGTTCAAGTAAGGGCTGACAGTAAAAGAACATATTCACCCTTTCTGTCCAGTTCATTCTCCAAATCTGCAGAGCTGCTTCATGTGTGAAAATATTTTGCCAGAGCTATACCAGTTCACTACAAAATGTTGTCATCTCATCTGAACAATCACTAGATCTCTGGTGTCCTGCAAATATAAAATAATACCCAGCCTAGAGGGGAGCCCTAGGATGCAACAAGAGATATTAGTCTCATAGATTTGGCTTAAAATCTGATCTTGGTATGAAGAACACATTTGTCAAAATTCACAAACACTCTTCAAAGCAGGTTTGTCAAATACAGAGACTTGATTCGTGATGGACATAAACACCATCCCAACAGCCAAATATCTCCTGCTGAATACTGAGTATAGTTTGGATGCAAGCAGTGGTACCTGTATGACAAATATTTGGGAGGTACAGAAGGCCACACTGCATGCTCACAGCCAGATGCCCATTTTTCTTTGGATCTAGATGAGATCCATCCCTCTCATGCAAGTGTTCTGTGGTTCAGAAGAGTTCCTAAGTCCTGCTGAAATCATATTCTCATCCACATTGTAAAACCACAATCCACATCCCTCCCTGGCTGTGAGCAGCACACCAGGAGCTTTTCAGCAGCACAGGAGCATAGACATACTGGTTTTAATTTTCTTCCCCAGGAGCTTACACATGGCATCCAGGGCTTTTCTCCTTCCTTTCACTATAACACAGGTACTGAAACAGACCACGACAATGCATCCATCTCTGGCTTATCGTAGGAGCCACCCATATAAAGCTTGTTATCGTCGTGTCATTCCTCATATAATTCCTCAGAGTACTGGGAAACACCTCTGACCCTGCAGCCTTCTGATCTTCTTTCCCACCTGTGTCTCAAAGCAGGGAGCTAGGGTGGAAAGCTGGATCTAGAATGTGGGTGCAAAGAGAGAATGGAATGAGTGCTAAAAGAGCCCCATTGATGATATTGCAAGGAGAAGGCAGAAACCAAAAATCCCTGTATGAACATGGGAATGACCTGATAGCTTGCTCCAGGGTTGTCCTCCGGAGCTGTCCTCCCAAGCCACATGGATGTGTCCTCTGATCAGGAATGGGATGGAGAGAGTGAATACGAGAGTTCATATGGTGAGGAGACAGGCTAAAGAACAACTTGAGAAAAGCTATCAGAACAGCTTGAATTGGACAAATAGCCATATGTAGCTTGTGAGGAAGTAAAGAGGAGATTCCCATCCACACAAGCACCTCTTCTGCATAGTACTTGCACGGCCTGCCTGTGATCTTGCTGTAAGCATGAGTCAGAAATGTGGTCATTGGTAATCTAAATCTTTCCTGGTGCAATTTAGGGTTTCCATTTCCCTAGAGCTCCAAATGTCATGAAAATCAAAGAAAATGCTGTTGTTAAGATGTTATTTTACAGAACATTCCTTGAAAATACTTTTCTTTTCTTTTTTTTTTTTTTTTTTTTTAATTTTGGAGGAGAATCTCCTCTTAAGCAATTTCCATTTGCCTGCAAAGCAGCTTCTGGCAGTCAGAAGGAAAGTGTAAGGTAGAATCTGTTCTGTGGTGGCCTCAGTGACAACAGGGTTTATCTTGACTCTATTCAACCTGGGAAGATACAAACAGCTTTACTGTTTTCTATAAAACTTGTCCTAGACCAAGTCAGCTAGACTCAAAAGCCAGGACTCTCTTTACTGCTTGTGTATGGGGCGGGTTAGGGAAAAAATAAAAAATAGATGAGGAAATTTTTTTTGTTTGTTTTCTTACTTTGGTTTTGGGGTGGGCTGTTTTATTTTTGTTGTTGCTGGCTTTTATTACTGGACTGTTAAAAAAGAGGCACTACCTGATCTTTTCAAGGACTGCATTTGATCAGACACTACCAGAAGAGTTTAGTACATATCCAAGCCTTTGTACTTCCCAAAATGATGCAATTTTTAGAAAGTATTTTTTGAAAATGCATGTGTTTGCAAACCACAGGGTCACATAGCAATGCCCTGCACTTATGGCTTCTGCTAATCTTGCAGGGAGTATCTGCAGGTGCAGGGAAGAGCATTTTCTCCCAGGTTTCCTTTCCTCCCTCCCATGTCCTGATAATTTGTTCATAAGGGTTCAGGAAGTGGGCTGAATAATAAAGAAGTCCTGAGTCCTGAGGCCTTCACACCAGGTAATGCCTTCATATTAATGCTAACAAAGGTACAAAAAGATTTATCTGGCTTTTAGTGAAGATGAATTTTCCTTTCTTCTTCTGTCTAAAAACACTGGCAAAAGATAAAAATGTTTCTGATTATATTTTCCAGCCCTTGTGGCTGCCAAGAGGAATCACCTTGCGGCAACTGTATTTTGAGAGTGGAAGACATGACCTGGAAAGAAAAGTCCTGGTGTCACAAAAATAATAACAACTTGAAGTTGTTTTGCTTTGTTTTAGTTTTCAGTTCAGACTCAGCCATTTTAAACTGAATCTTAGTCTCCCTGTGCTTCGAAGAAATTATTAGAACTCCGATGCAGTGATGTTATGGATAACATGCTTTCTTTGCATTCCCAAGTGCAGCTCTGTAAAACCATATGTTCTTCTGTACATGTCTGGCTCATACATGTGTTCCTAGCAAACCTGTGGGACACTGAATGAGGCAGGAAAGGGATAAAGAATTGCTCTCCATAATTTGTCACATATAGAGCAGCTGCCCGGAACAGATGGCCTGAACCAGCTTTTGGGGAGGCCTGGTTTTTCTCCTGGCTCTAGAGCAAGCTTCAGAATGTGAAGAAACGGTCTGCGTATGAACCTCTAAATAGGGCTGAAATTAGGTGAGATGCATCTCTATCTGAAGTTCAAGGTAACAGCTTTTAACTTTTCCTGGACTTCTTTAGGCCCTTGTGTCTCCGTCCTGTTTCTATTGTGCCAGATGGGAGACTTAGTCAATGTAATAACAGTAGCTTTTGAGCTTCCTAGGCAATCTCAGCCAGAATTTGACAAAGCAGCCAAGGTTTTAAAGACACTGGCTTCTTGAAAGTTTCACAAAAATAAGTAGTTTTGTAGGTGAGAAGAATTCAGATTCTTTCATCTTCCAAGAGAAATGTTGCCTTGTGAACTCAGCCATCAAGAAGTCCACTGGAAAAGGGACACAAGAAACCAGGTTAGCTAATTTCTACTTTTTACCAGCCTATTAGGTTTATTTGCAGTTCTGGAAATACATTAACAGTTCTCTTTTTTCCTATAGTCCTTGAGGGAACGGGCAGGCAGCATTGCTCATTGTGGTTGTGCTGAGAGAAAAGTCCTCCAGCAGCGCTGGTCTCAGCAGAACCTGCACGTGGCTGCACTGAGTTACGTCAGCTGTGCCACAGCCAAGGCTGGAGGCTTTTGGGATAAGTGGGGAGTTGTTCCTTTGTGCGTCACAGACGGAATCTTATGCCACACAGCCTGCACTGAAACATGTAATTTAAGCTGGCAAAATGGCAGCATAAGCTGCTCTGTTTAAATACATTGCAGAAATTCATTCTCCACGTCCAAATAAACACTTGATCTCTGCAAACACTGTGAACAGTGTTTTGACAAGGCAATTTAGGATGGTATTTTTGTTACATGAATGCTTGCTCACAAAGCAGGCACAGTCAGTGTGCTTGACTAATTTTCTGCTTAAATTGAACTAACAAGAGGTGTTCTCATCCCACAGGCTTTCCCATTTCCCCCCCACCCTGCTCTCCTCTTTGCCACTTTCTTCAAACCCAGCTGAAGTCCCACATATACCAGTGACCAGAGCCTGGAGCAGCCTGTCTCATTCTGGAATGCTTTAAAAAAATTAATTTGGATCTACTGGTAAGGTTACTAAAAGATGATGCAGCCCTTTTTGATCCAATTTGCTTTCTTTGTTTTAGTTTTGGCCTATTCTAGTTTCCACCAATTCAGAAATAATACCTTGCTGTGAAAAGTTAAAATTCATCTTTGATTCAATTGAAAAAGAAAATATATTAAAAAAAAAAAAAAAAGACAGCTTTCAGCTCCAGGATCCAGCAGTTAAGGTTGAGAGTACCATGCATGGCAGAAATATCCTGTTAAAAAGGTGGTACATAGGTGTAAATTTACTCAAATTTTCTTAGTTATTTGATCAAAACAATGCTAATAAAGGAAGTGTATATTTGAAACTCCAGCTTCCAATATTACACATTTATATTCAAATGTTACATCACAATAGCTGCAAACAGCTTCAGATCAAACACTTCTGCTATATATCCCTTCTGCTGGAAAGACCAGGAGCATAAAGACCAGTCCTTTCTGCCAAAATCCCCTGAAAGGAAGAGTGATAAGGCAATAAAACATCCTTCCTTCCCTTTTCTGGTCACCTGCTCCCACAAAATGCCCTCAGGCATTTCAAGAGGATGTGGCCAGATGGGAAAGGGTGGAGCAGAGGGTACCATTTTTGGCCAGGGTCACTGTGAAACACCTTCTGTGCCCCTTCCACCATCAAGCCCAAGTACTTCACAGGTCACAAAGAGACAGCAGCAGCAGAGGGGTTGGGTGAAACTGGGTATGCACCTCATTATAGGGCTGGATTATGGGGAAACATTCTCTTCAAATGGTGAAGGAGCCCAGGGATGATTCCTGTGAGAAACCATCCTTGGCTGAGACCAAAATCCCATCTTGAGTGAAGTGCAGATCTTTCAGTGGGCAGGAAAGTTTGTGAGGGAATACTCTAAGAAAAGTGAGTTGTCTCTCCTGCACTCTAATTTGGTCCTTGCCCACACACTGAACATCACACGCATTTCTGACAATATTTGGCAGCTGAGTATATTGAAAGCAAAGCACTGGAAAAGCAAAGAGAGGATCCAAAAGTATGTCATCATCTTAGGCTCATTCTAGACTTTTTTTTCCTTTTCTGAGTTATTTCACTTTTACCAAAACTTGCTGTCCTAGCAAGGACACATCTACAGGCACAAATTCTGATGCAGGTACAGTTACATGAAAAAAATGTGCCCTATTCTATTTGGGAATGTGGGAAAAGAACTCTCTGTCAACTGCAAATGCTTGCCAAGGCAGATAGGCTCCAATTCATGCACCCGCTTACTAAAACAAAGGGAAGGGCTAAAGTACAGTTTCCTTCAGTGTCAAAGCTCACCTTCCTGTCAACGTGCAGTATGTACAAATTGTAACAGACCACAACTGCATATTCAGGCATCTTCAAAATGATGTTTTCTCTTTTCATGCCTGTGACAAGTTGAAATCATTCATCCATGCTATTTATTTTTTCATTCATGTTTCATCTCCTGTAGGTCCACCCCTGACAAAACACTTGTCATACTCTTTTACACCTCTTTTAACCCAATCAAAAACAAAGCTGCCATTGTGAAATGAATAACCCAAGGCTTCTGCTCTCCTTACCTGCTGTCTCTCAGTTCTGGCCTTTTTTAAGGTCAGCTCCAGCAATTGTGTGGCTATGCATCTCAAATTCAACAGGAAAGCCTCACCGCTCAGTGACAGCTAGATAGCTTTCAGATTAGATAGGTCAGGGGAACTCTAGGGCACAATCAGAGGTTCCCTGTCAAGACAAATAGTCCTGAAGAGTAAGAATTCACCAAACAAGAAAGTAGATGTCCCATCTTCAAGCGCAGCAGCTCAAAAGAAATGTCCCCAGCACCACAGGCCCTGTGTCAATAGAAATACACACCACCTTGGTCTGCCATGTAGTGCCATCAAAAAAGTGATTTTTCCTCACCCCATCAAAAGAATCTTTCTTTGATTAAAACTGGCCCTGGTTCAGCATGGCAGGCAGCACTAGGAGTGGTACTTAGGCTGTTCCTCCCCAACACCTTCATCACTTCCCTTTGGCCACATCTGTATGGCACAAGTGCCAGGCAACAGCAGGCAGCAAAACAGGGGATCCAAATGATCCTTTCTTTCTGATTATTGATTGCTGGGCAAGCACCTTAAGAAAACAACAGGGTTGTTTCTCAACCACTGTGGTGCCCATGGTTAGGAAACAGAGTAAAACCACAGGGAGATCACTCCTTTTGCAGCATGTTTTTATGCACTGAGAAGGAGAAGGGATGGGAATTCAGAGCAATGATCTTGCTGTGGAGCTGCTTCCCTTTTATGGATTGTCCCAAAGAGCTGGGATTTTAAAAGTACACTGGCCTTGAATGGAGTAGCTGACTGGCTGATAGCTCCACTGGCTCTAGACATGTGGCAGAGGGAAACTTAAGTCATCAAGCAATTGGTGGCTCCAGCACGGAGTAAAGTCAGTTGCTATTTCAGGGAAAGGAAAGGCAACTGTTCCCTGCAGGGGATGTCTGCACTACCTCAGAGCCAGGAATAGGCTGCAGTTTTAAATTTTTTTTTCACCCTACACTTCAGGAAAAGCGAACACACAATGTCCATTTGCAGGGATCGTTTCCTGAACATGATGTGTGCTCGCTGTCCCGCAGGTCACTTTCCAGTGTGTCACATCCTCCCACACAAGGGAGAACAGGAAATGGCAAACTCCCAGTATGAGGCAAAGCATTCCCATCCCAGCAATTGGTCCACAGGAGCTATAAATTGGTCTCCTCCAGAAACAGATCAAAATTTGTCTTCTGGGACAGCGGCTGGAAATTGAAGGTAAGTTTGATCCAGTAATTTTTGGAGTCTCTCCGGGTACTCCATTAGGAAAGCGTTTGCAGGTTTTGGACTAATGTATACAATGTATACCTTTATTGTAGGGGAGATTTTTCTCTAAGATCAGGAACTGGACTTTTTTCCTTTATGCTGGCATTAATCAGTATCAAAGGATATACATCACTACATGGCCTATGCTATATATTGAATGATTGTTCTAATAATGCAGTGAGATAGCTGCTGTTGTTACCTGAGACAGTTCTCAGCAACTAAATCTTCAGAACAAATTGTTAAGAAGCTACTGGAACTGATATATTTAATGATCATCATATTGATCTGTTTTTAAGTTATTGGTGATATGCTCATTGTTCCTTTCAATGCTGGTATCCATTTAGATTATTGTTAGTTCTTGTGCTTCCAGCTTTATCTCTGATTAGAATGTAAAAATAATAGAATACTGTCTCCAGTTGAGCAAAGCACAATGTACTAAGTGATTAAAATGACTCAATGACAGTGAGAGAGGCTGGGGCATTTTCTGAATGGCATAGGGGGAGCTCTTAAAGGATTAGGACAAGCAAGTAGAAGGGGGAAAGATTGAAGTGAGAATTATTTATGTGCACACTTCAGGATGGAAAGACTATTTCTGGGACGAAGTTTTCTCCTTCTGAAACACGAGGATTGTGCAGAATGAAGCCCCAAGGATCCTTACTACACAGTGCAACTTTGTGAGGGACTAGGCATCTCCAGCTCCCACAGTGCAGAAAGCTTAGCAGTAAAAAAGTGCCTGCAGCAATAAATAGTTTTGCTTTGCTGGCTTTGTGACAGGGTCTTTCTGCTACAGAGACTCCTTTTGGCTGTGAGGACATTATGGACAGCAAACAGCTTCTTGGCTCTATGGCTGGACCTTGCTAGGTGCAGAGGCAGCACAACTTTGTGCACAATGTAATGTTGTGAAGCACAGAAACTCTGCTTCCACCACACAATCAGCTACATCACTCCTATTGACTCCCTTGCCTCAGGCTCCCCATAAGCAGGGTTAAGGATGCTGGCTTCCTTGTAAAGCATTTTACAGCCCTAGAGCAACCTGAAAATACTTATTGGAACATTTCTTTCTGGCCTTGTGACAAAGAACAGAGACAGCAAACAGAGATCATCTCGCATGGAAACCCTGAAGATTCATCTTCTAGAAGGGAAGACTCTCCTATCTTGCCAGGGGAGGTTTTCCATAGCCAGCAGTTTTCAAGCTTTTTCTATTCACAGGCCTCTGTATTTCCTCTGTTCCCCCATCCCCAAGGGAATGCACAATAAAAACGGGCCTGCTTTTCTGATGTGCTCCTCATGAACATTTTAAACCAGGTCCGCAGACCCCCCTGCCACTGTAATGGGGGATCCACGACCACAGGTTGCACTAAGAACCACAGAACAATGGTTCCCATCTTTGTTCATACACAGACACTAGTTTACAACAGGGAAAAAAAAATGCTGCAGGACCTTGAGTTACTTAAGCTTAAAGAAAGGAAGGATGTTCACAATACCTGTCCAAGGCATCAATAAGCTGCTCACCTCCTATATGGAAAAGCCAGATGTAGATTCCACTCAGCAGCTTCCCTCTGTCCTCCTTTAATGGGAAATAACTCCTAAATAACAACCTGGGTCACCTCCTTAGAGTCTGACCTTCCTTGTGAAAGATGTCCTTCTATATTGCAGATCCTCTGAATCCCATCAAGGGGACAACAAATTAGCTCTGGCAGCATTACCATTCTGGATATTGAGCCACTTAATCTCAGGGGAACTTCTGTCCCCAGGGTTTGAAGAGGCATTTTGTGTCTTCACAGAGATAATGGCAACAGCACCTCTGACTCCAGCCCTCAGGATATTTTAGACATTGCAGCGAATAAGAAAAACATTTAAAAGATTCTCTGTCTAACAGTTACAATGGAATATGCAATTAAATGTACATGTGCATATGGGTATGTGTGTATACGTGAGTGTGCATGTGTTTGCAGATGGAAAACCTTTCTTGTATCTGGGTGAATCAACAAAAATTTGGCTGGATGCCATCCCTGAAATGGTGGTACAGGATGAGCATGTCTCATGGGAGTTTTTTGACATAAATCCCAACCATGATTTTTCTGTTTCTGGACAGAAGCCATGGAGAGGAACAGGGCTGCCTTTCCACAATCAGCAGACCCCACACACCACTTCCACATAGCCCTGCTGGACCAGAGACAGAGGCTGCGTGGCCAAATTGCTCACCTTCACAAGGCAGCTCAGAAAATCAACAAGCTCCGTAAAAGATCCCTGATTGCCAACGTCAGCGGGAGCACCCTGACCGCTGCAGGAGCTGTCACAGCCATCCTGGGGCTGTCCCTGAGCCCTGCAACGCTGGGAGCCTCTCTCCTGGCATCAGCCGTGGGTCTGGGCCTGGCCACTGCTGGGGGGGCTGTCAGCGTCACTTCCGACCTCTCCTTAGTGCTCTGCAATTCCCGAGAGGTGAGGAAGGTGCAGGAAATTGCAGTGACTTGTCGGAAACAGATGAGGGAAATACTCGGCTGCCTGGAGTTCCTTCGCCGAGGGCAGGGCCCCGGTGACCCCACACTGAGGCAGTCAGAGAAGAGGGCATCCATCTCACTCTACAACTCTGTCTGCTTCATGGTCTTCTGTGGCTCCCACAGCTTCCTCGTGCCAGAATACACAAAGGAGGTCACAAAAGTAAGCCAGGCTGTGCTGAAGGCCAAAATCCAGAAGCTGGCTGACAACCTTGAGACCTGCACCAGGGCAATGGATGAAGTCTGTGACCTTCTTGAGTCGAGAACTGAGCTTTCCCCATGCACGAGGAGACTCAACTTGGGTGCTAAAACCACTGCTGAGATCCTGAGACCATCCAGCTGAAACAGTGCTTGGCCCATATTAAAACTGGGTCCGGAGACATTACATTATTAACTGTGACCATTAGCACCTCTACCTGTTTTACAATTCATGGTGCCAATGCACACAGGTACACGCATCTTGTGCTTCATCCATATCTGAACACAAACTCCTTCCCAACAGGAAGCAAAAGCTTACACACACAGCCCACCAAGTGACAGTAGCCCCCTGACTCGGGTTGGAGGTTCTGATGGACACACAGACTCTGGCATACACCGCAGCAGGTCTCAGAGCTTGAGGGCTGGGGTAGGCGGACGTTCTGCAGACCCGTGTTTCCCCGGCCATCTCCACTGCTTTGCTTCCCCAAGGCAGCAAAAAGAAGTAGGTCAGGAGGCTGATGAAATACCTGATGCTGACTGAACCTAGTTTGCAAACAATCTGTGTGTGGTACAAGGGCTGGAGTACCCTAAAAAATCCAGCAGCTGCCAATTTCCAGTACAGCCCTATTACCAAGGTACATCTGGAAATGCTGTAGAAAGAAGCAGCTCCAGATACAACAGACTGTATGGATAGCTCATCATCCCAGGGCGAAACTGCAGGGCCACAATTTGTTATCCCTTTCAACGAAACCTCTCCAGACTGATGTTTGTGTTCTATTTATTTACACAGAATTATTTTAACATTATGATATTGTATTTAAGAGCATATATTTTTTGTTTGTTTCTTTTAAAAAGGAGGCCTCTGTTCCAAAGGAAAGCAGTTATTTTTTTAGAGTAAAAGCAAGTCTGTGGCATGTGAAAGCAAGTTACCTGTTATTTTGCTGTGAGGGAGGGCAAGTCTCTGTAGGAAAAGGAAAGTTCGGAGTGCTGATAGTTATAAAATAGGTGAAATACAATCAGTGACAACAGATCTTAGGAGCCAAAACAGAGAGAAGAGTGACCCTGGGACCAGAGTCTGCCTCAGGGCACTGGTGGAAGAAAGCAGTTACACCTCTTGCAGCAGGAAGGGAAGGGTAGGTTGGTGTTACTGGTCTGAGCTGGAGCCCTGCTGGGAAGGGAGCACACCTGAGAGCTGGAGGTGCCACTCTCCATGCAGTCAAGCAGCCTGTGAGACCCACAGAGGACCATCTCTGAGGAAGGAGGCAGCACTCATGGTGAGCTACATGTACTCCTAGCATTGTTTTCCAGGGAAGGCTTCAGATGAGTGAAATATCTGCGGGTGCTAATCAAGAGAGGTAGAGAGGGGTAGGATGACTCAGTGGCAGAGTCCCTACAAAGCAGAAGCAAGGGCTGGGACCCTGTTTCAAGTGATTTTTCTGCTAAATATTCCATTTGTGATTTTTGTCCCATCAGTACCTCAGCTCCCTGTCTAAAAATTTGGGATAGTAGTACTTCCTTACCTCATAACTCACAAGGATGTTTCTGGGACAAATACAGAAAAGTGCTCAAGTACAGTGATGATGGGGATCATGTCAGTACCTGAAAGGGGTAAGAGACCCTGAAACTAGCTTGAGGCAACTAGAAGAGTTAATGCAGAGGTAATTCCCTCCACAAGCATATCCCAGAAGTTAAGGGAAACTTCCCTGTGCAGGTGCAAATCCAAATGATCAGAAAAATCGACTCTGTAATTCTGTTACATTAACCAAATTCTTAGGAAGGGCAACGCTCCATGTCATACAGCTTCAATTCTTGTCCTTTTTGTCTCTTCTTCTCATGATATCAACATTTCTTTTTATATGTAGGAAGAATAAAAGCTCTGGTTCCTCAGAGTGGGACTCACTCAAATGCTTGTGACAGCCATGCCTGTTTGCCAGAAATGAACAAGTACACTGCTGATTCAAATAAATGAATATGAAGCGCTTTTGTGTGGGTGTCTCTCTGCACATCTGGATGTGACATGCTGTACACATTGTCCATCTCAACTCATTATCTTTCCCTTATGAAATAGCTGACATTTTTTCTTCACTAAAGTTCTGCTGTCGATGTGCTCACCCTGCCCCTGCTAAGGAAGACTGAGCTGTAACATGCAACTGAGTTAGGAGCATATTGGGTTAAAAAACAAGTTTAAAAGCCCCAGAGCGAAAATTTCTAAACCCAGTATAATCTGCAGTGCCCTGTGCTGAAAAGCATAAAAAGGGAACTACTATTTAGAAACTGTATATTTATTTCATCACACATGAATGCTCTCAACAGCATTGAGGACAGGAGAAAACGTTCATTTAAATACATCTATTGACAAAAGGGAATTACACAAACTGAAATTCCACTAGAATAGAATTTCTCCACCCTGCTCCCCAGAAAACAGCACCATATTATAGGGGCAATGAGCTCAACAAAGAATGACAAGCAGTGACTTCCTGTCACATCCCTGACTCCATTTCCTGAGGCATCCCAGTAACCCTTACAGGGGTTCATGTCTACGTGCTGGCCAGGCTTAACCTTTAGCACTAATGATAAATAGCAAGCTCATGGCTCAGACTGCTCTAATTTTTGAAACATATGGTCACAAAAAGCATTTAAACAGGGTGGTTTTGGGTTTGGCTGTGGTTTTTTTGTTTAATTTATTACTGCTCCTGAGCACAGTGGGATGCAGCAGTTTCATTGCCACTCCTGCCCATGAATTGTTTCAAGTTTCCTCTTCTTTCGCTGTCACACAGAGAGTTTGTTCATATTTCCTCTCACTTTCCTCATTGTTCTGGGAGCAGAGGAAATGCCACGCTTGGAATCCAGTGACAGATGCTGAAGCACATCAGCATTTCCACTGAGAGCACACCCTGATGGCCTTCCCAGAAAAGAGGGAAGTCTGCTCAGAAATGCAGACGTGAGTTTCATTTTGCAGCCAGCTCTGCTGTCCTTTTGAAGCCCAAACATCTAACCCTAACATCTTCCATGTTAGCTTTTTCCCTAAAACAAAGCTCATCTAGCTGCACAGTTGCCCTGTTGCAATCAGCATTGGGACTACAGATCAGAGATGTTACACTCAGACTAGATGGAAACCAATGACTCAGGAACTTCCGTCATGATGATATTTTGCTGCTGTACTCCCTGGAAGGATATTAAATGCATATCCATTTTCACCTCTCATCAAGCACTTGCAGGCCTAAGCCACAACAGCAGCAATCAAGAGAGCTGGGAGAGTGTTTGCATCTATTCTCATCCTGTACTCTCTCATTTCATGATGTCAGTTGCCATGGTTCAGTTTATTTTGTATTTCTGGCACTTCAAAAATTCATACTGTCATTTACCATAAACAGGAAAACAATGCAGGACAATGACAGCTCTTTTCTGTCTTCCCATCCCAAAATGTTTCATACCAGCACTTCTGAAGCAGTTAATTTGTTCTTTATATGCATTATGTATGTAAGTTTATAAATATCATTGTCCTTTTATGCCTGTCCCGCTCATTTTGCCGTGTTCTTTCACAGCTGTAGAAGATATGAAACTGCCTGAGTAGTGCAGTGCTGAGCTGCAGGCCTGAGGCTTAGCCACTCGGGGTTACCTGGGTGGGCAGGCAGGCAGGTTTTCCCACAGCCAATTCAGTGTGCCCTTGTCCCAGGACAGGCGGCTGAAGATGCGCAACTTCCCCTTCCCTGGGCGCCTCTCGGAGTTGAAGGAAAATCCACCCGCTCCGCTTGGCTCTCTCTCCGGAACTACAACTCCCATCGCACCCCGAGGAGGACTACAGCTCCCAGAGTGCTCTGCGCTACACCGTGAGGGGACGGGCTAAGATGGCGGCAGGAGAGGAGGAAGGGTCGGCGGTGGAGCCGGAGCAGGAGCCGGCGGTGGAAGAGCCACGGAGCTTCAAGGACTTGGTGAGGCTGAGCGGAAGGCGCTTTTGCCCCCGGAGCTCGCTGTTCTGTCCCGAGGAGCCGCGTCCCTCTCACCCCGCGCAGATCGGGCCGGGGGAGCTCCACGCCAGCGCCGTGTGCGCGGGGCAGACACGTGCGGTGCCGGGCCCGGGCAGGAGCTGTGGGCGTTCGGGCCGCTGCCCCCGGGGTTGGCACTGCTGCGCCCATGGCCGCTCCGCTGCCGGCCGCTGGTATCTTCAGTTGTGTTAACTCGCCGTGGCGTTTTTTGTTTTCCATGGTCATGGGTCACCCTGAGGTGAAGAGAGACAGCTGTGTCTGGGGGGAAGTTCTTTGTGTGAACTAGGGAAAAATCTACGCTAAAATTTTCTTCCTTGTGACAGTCATCTCTAAGAGATGATTTTGAACAAATCCTGTGAAGTTACTGATGGAGGTGGGGATCCCTGTGAGCAGTCTGCCCTTTCAGAGAATTGCACTAGGGGCCTGGTGGGGTTTGTCTCTGCTAGAGACAAGCTTGGCTCTGTTGCAGCATGTATTTAGCTTAACTCTGTGATTTAATTTAGGTCTTCTTGGTGATGTCTGTTTCCCTTTTCTCTTGTCACTAATGTTCAGGGAGTGACAGATGTCCTGTGTGAAGCCTGTGACCAGTTAGGATGGAAGGTGCCAACGAAGATCCAAATTGAGGCTATTCCAGTGGCTCTCCAAGGTGAGCAGTGTTCTTCTTTGATCCTGAATCAGGGAATATGCCATGAGCTCTGTATGAATGAATTTTGCTGAGTGAGAAAGATCAGGGATGAGAACGTTCCAGCTTCTTCATTGTTGAGGATCTCTGTCTAGAAGTAGTTTTTGTGTTCATTCTGTGTCTGTCCCAGGTGGAGCTTGGAATACTAGTTTATCCTATAACACTGCCTGCAATCACAAACTTTCAAATGAATGCAGACATTGTTCCCTGAGTGGTCACTAGAGTTGTGTAGTTCTGACACTCTGTGTTAAATAGAATTCTTATGCATCATTTGAACTGCTAGTCCACATTGGCCACTTTATTCCTGAAATACCTGAGGATACACAGGAAGCTTCCAATAGATTTTGAACTATGCTGCTTCTGAAGAGATCTACAGACTGTGTGTTTATGTGTGTGTGTGTATCTGAAAATGAAGATGCCATGACTGATTTGGAGTGTGTATAAACTGCTTTGCTGTGAGCAGGCAATTCTGTGAAATTAAATTCCTGAAGTGAGTAATAACCAAACCACAGTGACTTTCTGTAAGAATTCTGGAACTACAAAAAAATAAATTACTGAATTCAGCTGACATTTCTGCCTCTAGAACTCTTTTTTTTTAAACAAAACCCCCCAAAACACTGTCAAGGAGGAAAAGAACAACGTAGTGACAGAATGGGAACAAACTTTCAGTATCTACTCTGTCCTAGTATTTAACACATATAATATTCTCTTGGGGGGAAAAAGAAACCAAACACAAAGGTGAGACTGCATCCCTGAGAAATTGTTTCCAGTGTAAGGCCTATTGACAGCATGTTATTCTTGGATGTATGAGCTTAGGAGGTCACTGTGCATTCTGCTGATGAATTCCACTGTGTTGCCTGCATTTTTTTGGGGCAAAGGACTTGCTGTTCTACCCTTCCTGCTGCAAACTAGTTTAGCTTACTCTGTTAATCAATTGTGGCTTGTAAAATGTGAGTTTGGTAATGTGTTGTCCTGTAGTTTGTGTGACTGAAGTGTCAAACACTGCAGTCTCTTTCCTTGTAAACCTGTAAACAGACAATGTTTGGACTAGAATACTGAGATAGATAGAGTCATTAAGCTGTAAACTGATGTCTTATTTGAGACATTATAAAGTAAAGCTTATTTTGAACCTAAAGTTTGTATGAAACCCTGTGTATTAGCAGAATTTTAACTAGAAAATTGGCTATTGTGACTGTAATCATTGTATAAATAAAATCACCATCTAAAAATGCTTCAGAGAGATTCTGAAATTCTTAGGTTTGCCCCTTTGTTATTTTTTATCTTCTGTGTGTCTGGGTTTTTTTCTGTCTTCGGGCAGTTCTTGTGTTTTATTGCACAGTGCTTTAAAGGCTTCTTTGTCTGTTCCAGCTATATAACAGTTTTTGCCCTCCTTGCTCCTTCTCCTAGGCAGAGACATCATTGGGCTGGCAGAAACAGGCTCTGGAAAAACAGGAGCCTTTGCTTTACCAATTCTTCAAGCACTGCTGGAGACACCTCAGCGATTATTTGCTCTTGTCCTCACACCAACAAGGGAGCTTGCCTTTCAAATCTCAGAGCAGTTTGAAGCTCTTGGGTCCTCCATCGGTGTTCAAAGTAGTAAGTAGCTTTATTGTATTAGACCAGTTTTTCTGAAGACCAGTTTGTCAGCTCAAGATTGCAAAAGATAAAAATAGAGGATTTGTTGGGGGGTTGAACAAAATGTGAGAAAAGCTTATGACAGTGGAAGAGAGAGATCTGGTATCAGGTTTGAGAAAGAAAGACTGCATGGTCTTTCCTCATAGAGTAGTCTGCAGCTCTCATGCATTTTATGTCTAAACAGTTAAAGGTGGAAGTAGAAGAGAATTTTCTCAATAGTTGGTTTGTGTCCAGTGGAATTGCACAGAGCTCCCTGCTATAGTGTGATGTAGTTTAATTTTTCCTTCAGACTGTCTGTATTGATTCTTTAGATAATCTCTTAAAAAAAGCTTTGAGGGTATTTCTAGAATTCCTAGATTTTTGCAGCTGAGTTAAGCTGCAAGGAATAGATTCTGCTTATAGCTCTTCAGCTGTGAAAATAAAGTACTTGTGGCCAGTGAGGAATTAATTGTATGGCTCAAGAAGCCTAGAAAGGTCAGATATGCTAAAATAAAGTGAATTCTCATAAAAATAAGTAGCTTTTCATTTGTACAGAATTGCTGTGTGTGGTGGGCAGTAGGAGTAAACAGTGCAGTGCCAGGGGAGGGCTGGTATATAATATACTATAATGTATAATATTACAGCATGTTATAATGTTAAAATATTATAATGTTTATATTATATTATATTATATTATATTATATTATATTATATTATATTATATTTGATACACTGAGGTATTCACTCCATTTGTCCTGCAGCCGTTATTGTGGGTGGAATTGACACAATGTCTCAATCGCTGGCCTTAGCCAAGAAACCGCATGTTATAATTGGTAAGTTAATGCTTTGGTGATGTGGAGTATGAATATTATCAAACTGCAGTTAATCAAAGAAAGGAGAGTACATGCTTCATTTGTTTTTGTCCCAAGCTCTCAGTAGTGGCTTGTTAATTTTTCAAAAGTATCCACCAGTAACTTCATTGCTACAAGCTCATTCCAAAGTATTCCTGCTAGACCTAGAGTGCCTTTGGCTTGTTTTTTCATTCTCATCAAGTATTTAAAATGCTGGTCTCATCCTTCACAGTACAGCTTTCTACAGTCTTTTTGATGTCACTTTTTTTAGGGCATTCTTCAGAGAGTCTGACTCAATCTTATTTCAGAACTCTCTGAAGATACCCTATGAAAGAGTTATTCCCACACAGCAGTCTTTACTTTTCTTGGGCAAAGAATCCTGTGTCTATAATGGACAACTCTCCTGCCTGTTTGGATATTTTCCTTTGCTTTCATTCTGAATTTGCTCTCATGATGCTGTTGGTAGCAACCCCTGGCCGTCTGGTTGATCATCTGGAGAACACAAAGGGCTTCAACTTACGAGCTCTGAAGTTCCTAGTGATGGATGAGGCTGACCGGATTCTTAACATGGATTTTGAGACAGAGGTAGGAATCTGTTGAAAGAAGAGTTTGGAACACAGACGAATCCCTTTAAAATCACTTCATATGGTCACGTAGTAAACACTGAGCTGTTCTGTAGAAATTACTAGCAAATTGTAACTAACATCTAATAATTACACAAAAGTCTATGGTGGGATTAGAACATAGCATAGTTCTGCAGAGCACTGCTAAAACAGTAGGAGGCACTTTGTCTCTGAAATCCACTGGTTTCTCTGGAGTGCCTACTGTAGAATGTAGTTAGTGTAGAACACAATCACATGCACATTCCTGCCAAAACATTGCCTGATATTTGCACTGTTGTTGGACTTCTGGAGTTCGCACTCCCTAATTATAAACAAGATATCAGGCTACACCTTTCCTTTAGAAGAGAAAAAATTTATTCCTACTGTATAAACATACTGTAATATATGGTTACACATGCATTATTCTTCGTGTGGATGGTCATTCTCTTTGTGGGAGTCTTGTGTCTTGCTTGTTTGTAGTGTTCAGTATTTCTATTTCTGTTTTTACAGGTGGATAAGATATTAAAAGTGATTCCTCGAGACAGGAAGACATTCCTGTTTTCTGCCACCATGACCAAGAAGGTGGGAGCAGACTAATCTGCTTTAGTTCTCCTTCCATCAGGCTATCCCTGTTGACTAGACTGTATTAATACAGTTTTCTGACAAGATCTCTGTCCTAAATTTCGTTGATCTTACCAGGTTCAAAAACTCCAGCGTGCTGCTCTGAAGAATCCTGTTAAATGTGCTGTTTCTTCCAAGTATCAGACAGTTGAAAAACTACAGCAGTACTACATTTTCATCCCCTCCAAATTCAAGGTAATGCCACTTCTGTTGCTTCTCTCTTATTGTCTTTTCTTGTTCCCACATCTGTCCAATATCTTGTCATCTTCTGAGGCCTAGACTTACTCTTTAATGCTGCACATGTGATTATCTCTGTGTTTTTTTTAATTCTCTCTCTCTGTTTTTTTACAGGACAGCTACCTGGTTTATATCTTGAATGAACTGGCTGGTAACTCTTTCATGATATTCTGTAGTACATGTAACAATACTCAGAGGACTGCTCTACTGCTCCGCAACCTGGGCTTCACTGCCATTCCCCTCCACGGGCAGATGAGTCAGGTATGGGTATGACCCCACAGAACAGAGTAGACAGGAGACCTGGGGCTTGGGAAATGGGCTGCATCATACTGAGTCACAGCTGCCTTGCAGAAGGAGTATTTCACAGGTAGTGGACTGGACTGATCCATAGAAATTTACCTAATGTGAATGCTGCCACTGATTCTGTAATATTTCAAAAATAAATTAGAGAAGTGAGATTTTCGAGTAGTTTCTCTCCCAATTCTTTTGTACCAGTATTTCAACAAAAGAATATTAACTAGAATGAATGTTATTCTCTAATTCCCTTTTTGTCCTTTTCCAGAATAAACGTTTGGGCTCTCTGAACAAGTTCAAGGCAAAAGCACGCTCTATTCTGCTGGCTACTGATGTTGCAAGCAGAGGTCTGGACATCCCACATGTCGATGTGGTGATAAACTTTGATATTCCTACACACTCTAAGGTAAGCTTGTCTGAGTGCCAGCTGAGAGCTTCTGGTCACCGGGAACAGATAGACAAAGAACGTAGACAAAGGAACAGGGACATCTTCGTTCTGCTGACTGGAAGCCTAATTCATGATTCTGTACATTGAAAGGTATAGTTCAGCCTCTGCAATTGAGTTGGTATCTCAGTGTGCTTGTATGGCCTCGTGGCCTCATCTGGGTTGTAGAAGTGATCCTGTAAGTGAAGAGGGGAAGTGAGGAATGTTCTGTGTCTTTGCATTTCTGCTCAGACTATATGTTTTACCGTATTACATTAAATGGCTTTGAAAACAGTTTTAACATATTACTAGTTTCATGTAGTTATCTCTGTTCCTGTGATCTAGGTCTGCCTTCATATTTTAAACTATGTTTAAAAAAGTGAAAAAATTAAATTCTCTCGTTATGATGTTCATGAGCATTTGGTCAAGAAAGTATGTTTCACCTTCATATCACGAAAGTACAGCAAAATGAAGTGAGTTATTAACTCTGCCTTATGGAAAGTATGGGGTTCTCTCAGGAATGTGACTGTTCTCCAGCTTAGTTCTAGAAAGCATACCATTAACATGCACTTCAGGAATTGCAATGATTAAAGATACTCCACCGTGCAACAGAAGAAAGTTTGGTGGGTCTTTTGAAGGCATTCCTTTTACCATTGTAAAAGGACAAAAGTAAAGAAAACATGGTGGGGGCAGCAGCTTGAATGATGTTCCTGCAGTCTTTGTGCTCTTCTCTCTCATCTGACCCACAGAACACATCCTTTCTTACGATCCTCTTTGTACAGATCCTGTATTGGAGAAGGGAGTTTTAATTCCCATAACGTAGTATAAAACCTGGAAAACAGCCTAGAACCATATTGACAGAAGATGTTCAGTAGATCAGGCTCTTAAATTATCCTCAATCATCCTTTCTTTCACTGTGCTTACCAAATTTAAATCTACTTGTCAGAGTTTCTCTGGAAAATGGACTATGCAGAGCGCTAGATCCCAAGAGTGAAAATGCAGGCACGGGCTCACTGTCTATTAGCTTTCCAAGGAAGTGATAGAGAAGTCTTGGCAAAGTCATGTATTGCAGCTTTTGTCCTGCAGTCTGGAATAATTTGAGTTGGTCTTCTACTTTAGAAAGAGAAGAATTCAAATGTTAAAACTGAAGTTATGCCTCCATTTATGCCTCTTCTCAAAATCTAATGTTGCACACCCTCCTGAACATTTAATCCTGGCTGTTGGTTCTCAACACTCTCTTGTTCTTTCCTAAAGAGAAACTATAGGCTGATCTGCCATAAGATCTGTTCTGTGTTAGATGAGCATACATTATTGCTTATCAAGAAAATTCTTTCCAGGATTACATTCATCGTGTTGGGAGAACAGCTCGAGCTGGGAGATCTGGCAAATCTATCACCTTTGTCACACAGTAAGTGATAAAATTTGACAGACTTACTCTTTCCAGCTGCATTTCAGAGCAGAAAATACCTGACCTCATCCTCCGTGAGAATAAAAAACTGCTTTTCATTTTGAGGTGCCAGTTGGTTTTACTTAGTTAAAGGGGAGAGAATTCAAAGCCCAGGGTCGGAAGGGAGGAAGGTCTAGGTAAATTCTAAAAGCAGGCATGTATTGAGCAGAACTGTTTATAACTGGACTCTACAACATATATGCACTTTTAAAATACAGAATGCAGGTTAAGTAACTGTGGGGAGGGGTTTATAAATACTGAAGTATTAGTCTAAAAAGAAAATCTTTGCCAAATGCTTCTGAACACAGTTGAGCTGAATAAATCAGGGAATCCATGTGAAATGGCATCATTTGGATGCAGCTGAGTTGCTTGTGAGACCATCAGCACAAACTAACAGTATCTGCGGGCTGGAGATAAGGAGTGAAGCCTGTGAGTGGTGACAGCTGAGGGCCTCTCAGGAGGGCTGATTCAAGCTGGTGTCTTGTCTTTTCTCAGGTATGATGTAGAGCTGTTCCAGCGTATTGAACACCTGATTGGCAAGAAGCTGCCAGCATTCCCCATGCAAGAGGAGGAAGTCATGATGCTGACAGAGCGTGTAGCTGAGGCCCAGAGATTTGCTCGAATGGTGAGTACTGGCTTTTTTACCCTGTAATCGCTGTTACAGTCTGAATTTCTTCAGGTGCCAGAACTCTGGGTCAATCTGTTGATTGCATTGCAGGAGCTGCGGGAGCAGGGAGAGAAGAAGCGATCTCGGAATGATGATGATGACACAGAAGAAGCTATTGGTGTCAGGAATAAGGTGGCAGGTGGGAAGAAGAAGAAAAGGAAAGCCTTCTAGTTTGGTATTTGAAGAGACTTTATTTTTCTCTTTATGGGTGTATATGAGCTGTCAGAAATAGTCTACCAAGCCATCTCCAGTGGATTTTTTTTTCAGAACTATATATGATACTTGGCAGTCCATGAGGAAAAAACCTACTTTTCTTCTTCACCAGCTACAGAGTGAGCTTGGCCCAAACTGGTATTGTAGTACCAGTTTTCCTTTCAGAGACCATCACCTCTGGACCTGGAAGCAGCTGTGGTCTGACCCTGCTCATTCACAATGAAGTTGATTCCAGTATGCAAGTGTGACTGCAGCTTTTGCACTGCCATAGGCAGTCTCACTATCCACTCTTACTGAGTGCATCTGGAGTCAGATCTGTTGGAAGAAAGAGGAAAAAGTTTAAAAAAGTAACTGAGTTTTCAGAGCACAGCTGTGATGTCCTTGCCTTGGTGAAGGGATGTGTTACATTGAGAACTCAAAATATATTTTGCTTAATTTTAAAGCTACCTGGTTTTCCTTGTCTTGTCACTGGCCTGTTCTGTTCACTTTGTCTATCAGCTCTGCCAGAAGGTTTTGTACTTGAGTCAATTTTAACAAGTCAGATGTGACATCAGTACCTTAGATTTGTCAGCTGAAGAGTGGGCCAGCACAGCGAGAACCGTTTTCGGCATGATGAAGCTATTCACTGCCTGGAATTCGATCCCATATCTGTTAATGATTGACACCATCGAGGATCGGTCTGGGTTTTGGGTGGGGTTATTGTGGCCGGTTCTTGTAGTGCTTCTAAATGAACACAAGAGGGGGGTATTTACGTGGGAAAGCAGCTCACAATCTGGGAGGTGAAGAAAAACAGGCATCCTGGAAAGTTCTGTTTCCCTAGGCAGGGAACTTTGTTACTCTTAGGCAGAGTTCCATGCCAGACAAGCGGACTTTTGCAAGAATGAGATAAATGTACTTCGTATCAAGCCAGAAGATTACTCCTAGTTCTCATTGACAATAATAACTTTCACACTGGATGTTCCAGCTGGTGGGCAGAGAAGAGTAGGAAGCTCCTGCATATGAAATTTACTCAAAACATGAAAATTTAATGCCCATTAGAACCATGCATAAACTGGATTTTCTGCTACATGAAAAACAATGTTCAAAATAGTATTTTTTAGATCTAAGTGGAAAGTAGAACCTATTGCAGTAGTCAAGATGAGCACAGTGGTTATTTCACATTGTTAACATAAATCTAATATACACATGTATGCTAGTCAGAATGCTTTTTAGACTTTCATTAGGGGCAGCACATTTTGCAAAGAAATGCCAAAAAGCATAGGTCTGTTTTTTCATGAGGAGTAGACATACTCTTTGGTGCAAAAAGTGACAGTGTTCTCACTCTGTTTTTATTTTGTAGCATTTTACTTAAATCTCCCAAATATCTTCAAGTTTGATAGCTCTGAAATGGTCTTAAGTCAGTGGCAGATAGCAAGTGTACAAGTCTTGTGTATGTTGACTAAGAGCATTCTTGTAAAGCAGAAAGAGTGTGTACCTACCCTGGGTCCTAGCACAAAGGGGCAGGGGAGAAAGCCCAGAAATGGGAACATGTTCCTTCTACAGGACCCTTTGGTAGCAAACCACACAGGTAAGAGAAAAAAGCCCTAGAATGCACCAGAGAGAGAACAAAATGAGTAATAGCATGGGTGGAGATGCAAATACTTGTTCCCCATGGAGCAAGGGAACACTCCCAACTGTCCTGCTGGGTGCTTGAACAAAATTTCTTATTCTTTGCAGGCAGGATAGGGTTGGTTCCAGTATCAGCAAAGGAAGCTTAAATCCCTCTGAGGGTCCTGGATCCCTGGAAAACCTCTGGAGTGTTATCCCCAGCTATGTAATGGATGAGATTCAGAGTCAGTCTTGAACCAGTCTTGGAAAGTGATGTGAAGGGCACTTTGACTGCTGGAGGAGGTAGGGCAGAGTCATTCCTTTCAGAAGTAGTGAGGCTTGCTTTAATAGATTGTTGGAGTCTAGCATCTCTGTGTTCTTCCTATGTGGAAGCCTGCAACAACAGAGGGGATGTCTTTCCCCTTGGTGGAGTCAAAGATTATCCCTCCTTTGGAGTCTAGCATCTCTGTGTTCTTCCTATGTGGAAGCCTGCAACAACAGAGGGGATGTCTTTCCCCTTGGTGGAGTCAAAGATTATCCCTCCTTTGCAGCTGCAAGAATATTGGAGGAGAGAAATAGAGCTACACCTTGTGAAACAGTATAGAGAGCCTCCTTGAGAGGAGTGAGTAGACAGCTGGCCACCTCCCTGGATTTGGAATGACAAACTGTAGAAGCACTTGGCATTAGAAAAGCAAAGGTCTCACCACACCCACATTCTCACTTGTGCCTCACCTGCCACAGGTATGTGCATTCAGTTTCAACTAAAAATATCTCAACAGGTTGGAGGGGCAGGAAATGGGGTTTTTATTGTGGCTACTCCAGGAGGGCTGGGTCAGAGGGTGTTTGTATAACTGAAGTAGATTAGGGAGTGTCCAAAGATGTATTTGGGCAAAACAGAATTTGCAGCCAGCCTAAAACAAAATCTCTACCTGATCTAATGAAACATGAGGGGAAAAGAATGAAGTGAGACCTGTCTCTCTGAATAAATGTTCAGAAAATACCGGCACTGGTATGTGTGTGGCTGCATACTTTCGTACAACAACTGCTGCCAGTGTGTTTGTTCAGTCAGGAGGGCTTTTGAGGGGCAGCTCTGAAGCACACCCCTGCACGATCTCAAGTTTCACACAGCAGGGAGCTGAGTGGAGTATTAACCTTAGTGTGATGTAAGGTAGGATTGGGCTATCACAATCTGTCATATTTTTATGGTTGAAACTCAGGTGAAGTTTCAGTGAAAGCTGTGTTGTCAAAAAATGTTCAGTGGGGATGTTTGCAGTTTGAAACAATTCTGCACTTCCCAAGTCTATCATGAGAAGGTGATTATTTATGTATTTGTAATACATATTTTAAATTATGTTTTATGGTTTTGATTTTTAGTCCTGTGTAGGAGTACTTTGGGTAAAAAAGAGTAAAAAAGAGTAAAAAAGAGGGATAGTGTTAATTGACACTGACAGCCCACCTGTCCCCCTGCCCCCAAAAGGGTAGAGGTAACTGAAGAGGGAGAGCTAAATACCGTGACTTTCTAGCAACACCACTAGCTTCTGCTGAGAAGAGTCCCAGTTTAGAAGGAATTCTCAGAAGTAACTGGCAGTCTGGAAGGCCTTAGTTTACAAATCAGGACTGAAGTTAGTAAAAATTCCCAGTTCAACCAAGAACAGAAGAAAGAAAATATCCAACATACTTAAAAGCCCTTGGACATACTTGAGAAGGAATGGAATTTATTGCATGACCTGTGAAAGACCCAGGCATGAACCAAGCATTGTGGTGTTGTATAAATGTGAAGTTGTGGTTTGCCTGCAATGACATGCGAGGAGCTTCTGTAAACATTCAAGTGAGCAATTAATTATTGTAAATGTTGCAGAGTAAATGCTGTTAAAATCCAGCTTTGGTGCAAGGCATATAGGTCATGTGGTCATTCTGAATTCTTATTCTTCTTCCTTTTGTACCTGGTAGGTTTTGGGGGGGAAAAAATCTCCCACCAATTGTAAAAATGGAGAATCAGAATGAGTTTCTGACAGAATCCCAAGATTTGGCATTAACTCCTGAACTTTAAAAAAAGAGGCTAAAAGATGCTTTCTTAGTTTTCAGACAGCTTTTTCTCCTGATCTGACTAGGAAAGCTCCTTCTGAATAACAACATTTAAAAGGGAGAACTAAGGATGTTTTGTTCCTCTGGCACCTAAGAAATGGAAATTGTTACTTGATCTCTAGCCCAAGGATGAATACAGCCATGCCTCCAGTGCTGTATCTCTTCCTGAGGACCCTTCAGATATGGAAACTTAGGATGATGACAATAATACTTTCTCTCAGCTTCCAAAGCCCCCCTGGGGCACCAGTGTTTGCCTTCCTGAACATGGTAATGGAGTACATGTCATGTCTCATGGTAGGATGTGTGTTGGACTGTGCCAAGGTTGTGCCCAGTTGTGCAATAGAAGACAGTGGCACTGTGCAGTTTTTAGATGTTGATACTGTAGGTCCTCGGGGAGGGGTGGATGCCTTTGGAGCTTGTTCAGCACTTTTTCAGGGAAGCACCTATGAGCCTGAAGCTGTGTTTCCTAGAGGTTAACACAGAGTAATTTTGCATGCCCAAAGGGAAGAGAACTCTTTGCCTTCTTTTCTGGAGGATCCGCAACATTGCAGAGATGTACATGCAGGTCTGTTGCCTCTCTCTAGAATAAAATTAGGGACAGGACTTGTGTAAAAAGCTTCTGCCTTCCTTTGGGCTTGGTGCTTGCGAAAGGTTCCTGAGGAAAGGGAATGTAATGTAGGCTTTCTATGCAAAAAGAGGGAAAAGCTTTTTTTCTTGCATCTCAGACACCATCACTTCTGCCCATCACTTCCTCCTCCCTTTTTGATATTTTCAAGGAAGGTGGGGTTTTTGGCATGTATTCCTATTTGGACTGAAGTCCCCCTTAATCCTGCTCAAATTTTTCACTCACAAACATGCCTCTGTGTAAAGGAAAGCAAAAAAATACTTGCTCTGCAAGTTATCTGTCATGTAGAGGGAGGACTGTATGATAAGGTTGAACTGCTTTGGTTATGCTGGCTTTCCAGAAAAAGAATGAACTCCTTTGTGTGGTTTTCACTGTGCATTTGCTCCATCCCATGAACAAGGCTAAAGCATGAAGTTTCTTGTCTTTGATGGAGGAGAAAGTATTTTGCACAAGAAGAGTTGGAGCCACAGAAGTACATCCTTTCCTGCAGCAGCAATATAAGGATCCATGGAGTAAGCCTTGGAAAGAATGCGTGGAGGCTCATTCAGTTTTATTTAAAGCAGCAGAAATTAAGGTACCCCAGTCATGCATGTAATTGTATATACTCAGTCTTCTACTGTCTTTATTGTAGCTCAGTTGAAGGGAATTTATAACAGGAAATACCCAGCCTGATCTCCCCTTGACAGCTTCTGTGCTTGGTCTGTCATCAGCAGGGAAGTAATACTTCTTATCCTTCAGTATGTATTCAGAATGATAGATTTGCCACAAGTGAGTGATTTCCTATTACTGCTGCTCATGTGCATGCTTGCATGCTTGTTAAGCCTTTACCCTGGTGCCTGCCAGAGGCTGTCTTTGGTTGTTAAGGATTAACCTTCTCCAAACAGTCAACAACATGAAGCAGACAGCCTCACAGACTCCTGACAAAGCAGCTTTCCATGCCTGTAGTTGCAGGTCTCAAGATGCTTTTTCGAGACCCTGCAGAGCTATCAGCTGTTTTCCACTGGATACACTCACTCAAGGCATGTATGTGTATCTCAGTTTAGTCTTTCTACACCCGTTGGTGAGAATTTCTTCAGCATTATCTGGGAATCTTGGAGTTGCCTTCCCAATTTTCAAAAAGAGTTTAGATAAAAGTGCACTTTTAAAAATGGAAAAAGGCCGTGCTCTCCAAAATGGATAACATAGTGAGGAATGGTTATAAAAGATCCACAGAAGGAATGTCAGAAGCAGATTTGTTACTATGTTCTCTTTAAGATCAAATTTAGAGATAAGCACAGGCAGGTGTGAGGTTATCTGGCAGGCTGGGGCTAGGCCTGCTCATCTTGGATAAGTTTGTTAGAGAGCTTTTCCTTGTAAAAAATATGCTAGTGTTTTGTGACCCTTTAGCTCTTCCAAAGCTGCCACTCAGATATGATTTCTTTACTTTAAGGATACTGCCTCTGTCTAGTTCAGAGGATGAGTTTTTGAAGATCCATTCTCTGAATACAAGGGTATTCCCTCCTCTTTCAAATGCTGCCATGTGGTCTGTCTGTTGAACAGTTTGTCATTAGTGTGGAAATTCCCTCTCCATCAGGGTTGCATTAAGCTGGTGGAAGGGGAATCACTGTCACTAGTCTTGCTCTTGTACTTGCACGGACTGTTTGTGAGTATGTGACTGCTGTGGTCCTTTGAAAATCCTCTAGCAGAAAGTTGTGCCTCTCTTGGATTTAGTAAAGCAGCAGATGTAGGGGAAGACTTGAGAAATGCAAGGGCCCTGTTAGCCTTCTGTTGTTGATAAACCTGTTGTGCAATGGGAAGGCAGCTTGCTGGAGAACATGGTATCAATTAAACCTGTGGTGAGTGTCTTTATCTCTATCTTACACACACAGCAAATAAGTATTTATTTTTTTTTTTTCCTTTAACTAAAGCAGCCCTTTGGATGGCTAATTGCTCTGTTCTTTCTTGAAAAAGAAGGTAGAGCCCCTGAACCAGTGTGTCCTGTGCCAATCAGGATAAACAGATTAAAAATTTTGAGAGCTCTCCTCCTTTGTCCTGCCCTTTATCTTTCACTGCCTGGGCCTGGGCAGCCTCAGCTGGAAGTGTTCACCTTTGTTAGCCATGTCAGCCCTTTGTTTCTCTGATCACCTGAAATCTACAGGACTGCATATTACCAATTTATATGGGCAGCACAGAAAATGTGCAGGTGGGGATGCTTTTGTGTCTTGAATGGCTTGTGGGTTAATGTCCAAAAATATGCTGAAATCTGTGGAAAAAGTGCTGTAGCTATTGACATGTGAAAATACAGGGATAAAGAGGAGGACTGATGGGTGGAGAGACCCTCTTTTCAGCAGGATGGTGAGTTTGCTTGAAGCTGCTATCTCTCTTGGTGGGAAAAGATCTTTGACAAATAGAGATCTGAAACCAGCCATGGTTGGGTGACCTTGCCTTGAAGTGGCTTCTGTGATCTGGACACTGATTTCCTTTGCCTTGATGATGGCAAGACAAATACATAAATTTCTGCTTGCTTTGCCGAAGTAAAGCCATGAGCCTTAAAACCAGAAGCCATGAGCCTTAAAATTAATCCTGTATAGAGGGGAACAGCTTGTGAGCTTCTGTATGCTCTGGAAGGCTTTTCTCTGCGACTGAAGTGGGTGATAGGCTGAGCCTCGTGGCAGAAACCAAAATTGCCTGACATACAAGATGCTGGTACACTGGAGCAGGTGAGCCTGCCTGTTCTGCAGACTTTGCAGCTTTCTCTTCTTCTGAATTGTCTTGCAGGATTGCATGATCACCCAGTCCGCTCCCATCATTTGATCAGATAAGGCTGACCAAGGGATTCCACTAACCTTTGGAAGCATTCAGTGACTGGTATATTGGGACAGCGATGCCTGCAGGTGCACGAAGTTGGGGAACCTCTCCTGTGACTGAGGGAGAGGGAATCTCCCTGTACAGGCTGGGGTAGGGAAGCCCCTCCACCCGCAAGTGCCTGGGTGCAGCTACACTCCCTGCCTTCAGGCCTTTCCACATGGACTAACTTATTCCTTTGGAAGCATTGGCCAAGGGCTCCCTTTACATAATTAACTGACAATGATGTGCTGTGTTTCTTCAGCTGGCACAGACCTGCTGAGTTCATCTGAGATCCTTCTCAGGCAAGATTTCCTCTTGCTCAGCATGTGCCGGAATGTGTTGCATTAGTAAGCTTCCATTATTTGGTGTTTTTTTGGAACCTTCCATCTTCTCACCCCACCTTTAGCCTCTCTGACATGTTTGAATTCCTTCCTTCACCATGAAAGTCTTGTGTATGCATCCATCCCCTTTTCTAAGCACCTTCTGCACTCTCTCCTGCTTACTTTTGCCCAGCCTTGCTGCACCAAATAGCCTGCAAACAGACCCCCCAACAGGGCTGGTTCTTTGCTTTGCTGTTCATTCTGCTTTGCAGTATGGTCCTGCAGGCTCTTCTCCTGTCTAACAGGTGTCTGCCCAAGCTGTTTGCTTTCAGTTCTGTTTTGCTTTTGTTTTCCAGAATATAGGGAGGATGGGAGCTGCCTCAGCAATTCCCACATGGCTCTTCCTATCTTAATGTTATTTTAGGAAACACTTCTGTGCCTTGAAGCCTCTTGCCAGGGGAAGCTACTGCAGCCCCTGTGCAGGTAGAGGTTCCTCCGCTGCACATCTGCAGGCACATGCCACTTCAGTTGTTAAGGGACTGGCTGGAATCTGTGTTTCCAGGTGCTCTAGAAGATACAAAACAAGTAGGTATATGACAGAAAGTAATGGAGATCCTGTTGGGCTCTCTGGGCAAGTCTCTTGTTAATTAATGTAGCACTGCTTATTAGGAAAAGATGGTTTATTTATATTCAACAACTTGTTTCAAGTCATTAATTGTAGTAGTCAACTCTTTTTGATAAGTAAAGAGAAGGATGATTAGATTTAGGGCAAAACAATCAAAATTTTGTGCTGTCCTGCAAGGTTAGGATACATCCTAACCAGTAGTAGTTTCAACAGTGTCATTGTTGTTTGATGATTATAAGTGAGTAGTTAAGAGAGTCAGATTTCAATTGGCCAGCAGAGGTTTTAACCATGCATACATCTAGATTAACCATTCTGGAGATTGGGGATTAACAACTGTTACATAATAGCAGACTTTTTTTTTTTTTTTTAATTGGAACAAGACTGTTAACAGATGTTGTGTTTGCTAAAGAAACCAGATTGTCATGTAATACATCCAGAGTGTGTGCTTTGTTTGGCAGAATCATGCATGTGGATTGCTGCTTTTCTTTGCCTTTACCTCTAGTGACAGCGCACTGCTGATCAGACAGGTGAATCATTAGAGGTTGGATTTAGGTCTTATTTGGGTTGTTAAGAACTGAATTTGGTTTGGTTTAGTTCTGGTTCAACACAGATCTCCTGTGTGTGTTTAGTTCTGACTGAGGGAAAGCTAACCCCATGTACTGTAAAATCTCATGGAAACTTGAATCCCATGTGTACCACAGCCCTGTAATTTGATAAGGCCCTTGGAGCAATAATATTTCTCAAATCCATAGCATATTTGGGTGGGATCCCTTCATTCACATACAGCATAGGCTTTTATCCTTCAAGAATATATCCTAATTCATCCCACATAATGGGATGAGTTGTGTGCCAAGCAGGTTGGTGCTAAAATTTGTAGTGATTCGTTTTGCCTTTTAAAATGTAGGCACAGAAGCACTGATTTTTTTGTGTGATCAAATGAACCTCCCCACAGGTCCCAGAGATGGAATAATGTGTGCTTGCTGAAAGGTAGCAGCACTGCCTGGTGCCCAAAAGCTGGTAGGTCTTATCCTGAGTGAGGTCCCATCTGCAGCCAGGGATTCCTGGAAAAGGAGCTACTCGTGCCATTTCATTAATGTGGTATTTCATTACTGCAAACAAATGTCTGTTATAGCAGTTTGTTCATAATGAACAAGGAACGGAATGTCGGGCAGTGCAACAACCTTGGAAGAGGAGAAGAACCTGCCACAGAGAGGCCAAAGCTTCCCTTTGCCATATTACGCACACACCAAGAGGCATCCTTCATCTCTGATGCTTTCCTGGATTGCTCATGCCATTAGCTGAAGCTGTGTTTGCATTTCTGAAGAGGTTAATTGGCAATTAAACCTCCACTCAACCCTTCCCTGGGGTATGGCTGTCACTTACAGTATCGTTTTTGTTTACCAAGCAAAACAGCCAGGGCTGCTAGGTCTGGAGAGCAGCAGGGGCTCCCATAGGAGCCTTGTCCATCACACCCAGCAGCCAGCTAAGTGGCCAGGAAAGAAGCACAGCAAGGCCAGAAAGGGGCTCCTTAGGTTGAAATTACTGGTCCAAATGGATGCACAGGCTGTCTTCATACTGCAAGCCAGAAGCTTTGTAAACCTTCTCCCTTTCAGCCAAGTCCTCTCCATTTGGCTTTTAATAATAACTGCACACTGGTGTTCTTCCCCCTAGCTTAGGGGAGCTCCTGGGTGGTCAAGACAGTTGGAAGAAAAATAATCAAGGCCAGAGACATGGCAACCATTGTATTTTCTGGCTAGTTCAGACCTCTCCTCCTAGCCCTGGGTACAGCATCCAGGCTGGGAGTTCACATTTAACAATTTAATGCTCTTTTCTAATCCTATATTGCTGCTTGTTATTGTAAACATGGCAAGTTTACAATCGCTTTAGTGAGATAGCAAATATTCCCACAGGCTTATCTGAAATCAGGAGAGGAGTTAAATGAAGGTGTGAGGTGAAACAAAGAAACTGTCCCAGCAGCAGATCAAGAGACACTTTTGAGTTCTGACAGCTGTTTTGAATTGTCAGTGGAAATTTCCATCTGAACTTTCAATGGAATAATGGACTTTTGGTTAAATGAGTGAGGAAGAGTATCTGTGTATGTGTGACTCTGTTTAAGACTATGTATTTGTGGGATTCTTTTTTCTTTGCATGAATCAGAAGATTTAAAATAGGAGTAGGAATTTGATGCACAGACTTCATTTTTCAGTTAACTTTCCTTTTGAGATTTACACTCTCTATAGTGAAAGATTTAAATGGAGAATAATTAAATGGATTACATTAGGCCCTCCGCTTCAGTTCTTAAATACTTAATCTCTTTGGCTAGGATTCAAATCCATGGCCTCAAGTGCTCCATCTTTAAAAAGTGGAGCCACTGAAATAGATAGCATTTAAAGAGTGCACATCTTTCAGATCTGGTGTCACAAAGCAAAGGAGACCTATTGCAGAGGAATAGGTAGATATACTAGATATCCTGCAGTGAATTTTCTATAGAAAACAATTTTCAACGATGCTCCTGGCTTGCAATTGCCCATTGTCTTTCCCAACCTGCCTGGCTGCCACTTCTGCTCCTGGCTTGTCATTGCCTTCTCTTGCTCTTCCCTCACCTGGCTACCACTTCTACCAACAGCATCCTCACACCTTGCAAGTCCTGCATTTTTATCTATTTTTACTAGATACTGCAACCACAGAGGCAAAAGCGTGGCAGACAGTGCGAGGCCGGGTGTGGCTGACAGCAGGGTGTGCGTGCTTGCACACAGGTACGTGCGTGTGTGGGTATGTGCCTGCCGAGAGTAGGTAGAAACTGCAGAAAGAGGCATCATTTCACAGAAGCCAGCAGGAATGGTATCAGGCCTCTGAAACACACCCATGTCACTGGTATGTCCCTTAGGGAGCTCAGTGTCTCTGGTGATACTTGGGAGTTGGAGATTTCATAAAGCATCAGTTGGGGTTAGCAGGTAGGGTGAAAAGAAACTTGAGAGACTTTAATATTGATGCAACAATTGGTCACTTCTGGCAAATATTGCACCAAGAGAATCATTTAAAAAAAGGATTTTAGTAGGAGTAAAGAGCTGAAATGCAGTCCTGGGCCTCCAGTGAGGCAGGTATGCTTATGTACCTGTGTTGTCCTTGAAGTTAGAAAAGCAACCCACTTGCCTTAATGCACAGCATGATGGAGGAAGCAGTGGAATGCCTAATCTTGTGCCATGTGAAAAGAGGGTGCCCAGCAATATGCTGGCCTTTTAAATGGAGGATACCGAGCTCTGTTGCCCAGCCAGCTCCATCCTCCACCCAGGATGAGGATCCTAAGCCTCAAGTGTATCCCCAGGCTCCTGGGTTGCCATAGGGAGGGGAGTCTTCAGGATTTGAGTGAAAAAGAATTTTGTGCATGCTGAAAACATGGCCCTAGCCCTACCCTGATAAAACACACTTTTTCTCCTATCTCATCCCTGAGCATTTACACGGCTGTATTGGTCTTTTTGGCACATGCACATTGAGCTGGGGAAGGCCCTCAGCATGGACCAAGCTAGTACTCCCCTGATGGATGCTGACATATGAGTGAGTGTTTGAGCCACCCTGGAAGATATCTGAGGAGTTTCATGGTCATCCATAATCAGGGCCAAGCAATAAACTTTATCTACAGTGAATTATCAAGAAGAAGTGAGGCGTTGGCTTTGTAAGTCATTTATATATAATCTGATAACTATTACTCACTGGCATTTTTGCCAGGTAAGCACTGGCCTGGCACTTCTAACAGTCTCCAGCTCTAACCAAGAGGAGCACAAACCATCTTCCTTCAAATCACAGGGACCCACAGACGGTAATGCCCATGGCTCCTGGGATATGGCTGTCTGTGGAGCAGAGCAGAGCTAAAAGTACCCAACTCCATCTGCCTGAGCTTTGCTGCCAAGCCCTTAGCATCCCAGAAGATGAAACTGTACAAAAGAGAAGCTCTTTCTCCCAGAACTACAGCAAGACATTCTTCAGCAGGGCTAGCACCAAAGCATTGTGTGTTATGTTCTTTGCTTACATTTTTCTGAAGCCTGACTGTGATTCCCTACATGGCTCCTCAGCAACTCTCCAGCTCCAGGACGTGACACTGTGATTTGTGACACACAGAGCACAAGAACTGCCTGCCCTGGGGACCTACTCAAAAATGTAAGAAAATATTTGGGATCAATAGGCTGTGAATTCAGTTACTTGACCTTATCTTACAATTGTTCTTTATATTTTTCTCCCCTGATGCTCATTTCCTTCAAGAAAAATCACAACTTCTTTGATTAAAGATTAGTCTACACACACTGACCAAAACTGCTGGCTTCTTCCCCAGCCATGGTTCTGCAGTTGGTAGCAGATTTGTATGTAGCCATTTCATAGAATCAGTAAGCTTGGAAAAAATCTCCAAGATCATCAAGTCCAACCAGATGTGTCTGATTTAACATGTAAACACAACTGTATTTTTGATAATTTATCCAGGAGAGACAATATTGAGTTTATGCCAGGTTTTATGCTGGCTATGTGGGGACAAAGGTCTGTACTCACATGAAGAAGCTTGTTGATAAAAAGTAATCCAAAATCTATCAATTTTTTTTTTTTTCTGATGAAATCAGAAAGGGAGGAGTGATTTATGTTAGATCTCAGCTTTGCTCTGTGTTACTGTGGCAGTGTTAGATCCAGAAGCAGTAAAGAATTTTCTGTATCATTGAGCAGGGTTGTTTTTGTGTGCAGCCCGAGTCCCGGGCCTCTTGCGTGGCAGAAGACATCTGCAGAACCTCTTACCCAAGACACTGCTGGCATAAAAAATCAGATTCCAGGGCAGGATGGCTATCTCAGAACCTCTGTTGTCAACAGTCACCCATGAAAGAGGGAGACTAATCCTTTCTCAGCAATAACCTCAGCCAGTCTTTGTGACCACACAATGAGGAGTGGACAAGGGGGAAAAGGGGAAACTACTCCAGACACAGTGGGCAAGGAATGGCGAAAGGAACACCATCACTGACCAGACAAGGGTACCAAAACCAGGACTGACACACAAGGAAAGCAAAGGCTGACTCTTCCTGGAGTATTTTGCTGAGAGTCTCTCAGTCATGCCTCACTAGTTAAAGATGCAGCCAGACATCCCCTCTCTCCTAAATCATTACTGCAGCCTTGGAGTCAGCCTTTCTGGGAGAGAGAAAATGCAGGTCCTCCTGGATCTCCCTTGACATGTTTTCCTTTCTGGGGGTATGTTTTCAGATCCCTTGTTTACTGAGAGTTATGTACTTCTTCCAACATGTCTGTTTATATACAGTACCCAGTCATCCATATCAGGGCAACTTGCTGCTTTGGGAATGCATCAGCATAAAAGCAGATGAGGTTAATGTCATAAAGGAGGACTGGAGCATTCTCTGATCTGGTAAGTGGATGGGCACAGGATACCTCCAGGAAACTAGATCTAGAGGAATGGCTCAGTTGTCATGAATGAAATGTTTCTCAGCATACTGTTGAAAGTCCTAAAGGAGGTGATAAATCTAATTAAATTTTTTAACTTGTTCACAGTCTTTAAAAACACCGGTTTTCTTGTATGAAAATGCTTTTCTTGGCCAAAGTGATCACAGTCTCAGCTGTTCTCCACTTATTTCTGCCCGTTCTTGATCCAGCTTCCACACTTGTGGAGTATGGAAGACTGTGATAGCTGCCCCCATGGGACAAGTGGAAGTCCAAGGCAGGTAGCAGGCTGTTCATACCTAGGATTACATACAGAAGTGATCCTGTTTGCAGCCTTACAGAGCATCATGTTCCTAGCAGAGGACCAGCCACTCCATTTCCATTATATTTCCTGAAGCAAGGTCTTCTCACTAATTAGGAATGCTGTAGCAGTTAATTTGCAGGTTTGAAAGTTTTCTGTGTATAGGATATACTTAATAACATTGATTTCAATATTTGAATGAGTCTCTTTGCCCTTTTCTAGACCAAATCTCTCCCTTTCCCAGTAAATGAAAGTCCTGTACCAGAAATCTGGGCATTTAGGAGGCAGGAAGAGAAAGGGGTTGGCCAAAACCTGCTCATTTAAAGAAGGAAACCTCTTTGAGAGGAGGCAGCAATCAACATATAAAACAAAGGACTGTTACATACCAAAGT
Organism: Pardalotus punctatus; assembly: GCA_013400915.1. Classification (NCBI taxonomy): domain Eukaryota; kingdom Metazoa; phylum Chordata; class Aves; order Passeriformes; family Pardalotidae; genus Pardalotus; species Pardalotus punctatus. Next base: position 41,217 of record VZTX01023531.1, read on the forward strand.
TGTTTTTTTTTTTCCTGAGACTGAAACTGGCAGGGACCACAGCATGCATTTGGGAAGAACTGATGATTGTAGACACAAGTAAAAGCTCTGAAGGACACCAGAATGTGTTTCTTTTGCAATTGTTTTAGATAACATTTACTTTTTGGTGCAATACTCTTCATTTCCACAGGAAAGCTATTTAACTCTTAGAGTGTTAGAGTTTTTGGTAATCCTTGGATACATGCTTTCAAAGCCAAAGCATGAGGCATTGAGGAAAGGACACCAGGAGAAGGCCCAATATTATGCAAAGATCCCACATGTCCTTTTCCAGAAATGACACCCCCTCCCTTGTCTTCTCTCCTGTCTAAGGCAAAGGTGTCCTGAACTGGCTGGCTGAACACCCATCATCACTGTGCCAGGCTCTTTCCAACGGTGTCAATAATGCTTATACCTGAACTGATTTAAAGATGAAGAAAATGGATGGAGCAGGATGGGGTGTTGGCTACTGTAATGTTAGCTCAGGATGACTGTGATAAGTACTGGAAGCAGGGATGTTTTTCAGGGAGCAAGGCTGTTCTTACATTGTTAAGCTATCTGTTGTGCACAGGTAGCCAAGCAGAAGGAGTGCTACAAGCATATTCACAATGCAGTCAATATCACTGGTCAAACATAAACATATTATTTAGACACATTCCAGAGCACCATGCACCATTTCTCTCCAGGCATCTACTTGTTTTATTATTTGTCTTAATAAAAGATACTATCTCAGTCCCTGCACCTCCCAGACATGCTTCCTTCCCCACACCTGGCTGAGCTGAGGGGGCTGCAGCATTTTGCCATTTGCTGGCAGCTCAGCCCTGTGGCACTGGAGCCAGTAAAGAGGAGATGGCCCAGGGCACTGTGGGCAGCACTGGCCACTCCAGTGTTGTCGGAGGGAGCAGAGCCAGGCAATGCCAGCAGCAAGAGGGGCAGGGAGCAGAGTTGACACAGGAGGGAGAGCCCATCCCTCATCCTGCACCTCATCCTGCTGACTGAGAACTGGGAGTTATGGGTGCCTGCTGCCCAAAGGGATCAAACCCTGCTGCTGTCCCTGACTCTCCTTGTCAACCACAGTGACTCTCCTCCCCACTACCAGCAGCCAGCTTGCTTGTCCAGGGCTGCAATATGGCCAAAGCAAGCAGTTTTGCTACCAACAGCCTCCCACACAAAGGAATTTCCAATATTACCAAGCATTTTGCTACTGGAATGTGTTTAAATTATTTTGGAGATTTGCTATGCAATTCAGCTGTCAAGTGCAAAGATCTGTATCACTATCTTGTCTCCCTTCATCTCTGTTGGAAAGAAATGGGTACTTTTCAGGTGTGATTTGGTTTGTCTCGAAGCAGATCAACTGCAACTACCCTGGAAGTGCCCCTTTCTCTCCACCAGCTATAGTGGGAATCCACGACTGCCTCCAATGAAGAAGCCTGCTCTGTAGACACTTAGCTGTCAATTTAATTGTCCATACACTGGTGCCTAGGGTCATTTGGAATCCCCTGTGTTGTTTAGTGTGAGCTAATGTTCCAGAAGGATCGATTCCCCCAGCTCTTGTATCTTATATGCTATATATATATAGCTATATGCTATGTATCCCTATGCTGTTGACTGAGTAACAAGTAACAGAGCTACAGTACCTTCAATGAACTATTTATCTATGCTGGTGGACCGGAATTAAGTCTGTACAGTGGACTAGGTACCTACATATAAGCTGGGCATCTCAGCTGTGAAATAGCCTGGGGAGATTGAGTGCTCAATCCATTTGCTCTTAAAAAGGTGATTTGAGATACCTAAGGGTATCCAAAACATCTGCACAGGCCTGCCAGATCTGATAGAGGAGGTATGGGAAATTCATGTGCTCCTGCAGTGATCACTGGAAGCTGAGCAGGAGACACTGGGGCATCTCAAATGACACTATGGTGATGTGCAAGCCAGTAAAGTGAGGCCTCAGGCAATCCAGGCAGCCACGCCTGGGAGCATTTCGGTGTACTCAGAAATAGGCACCTGCATCCAATCAGCTGGGACGGTCCTTCTGACCTTTTGGCTGTTTGCGAGCTGAGACACTCAGTTCACATTTAGGTAATAACCATCAGACATCTAAATTTAGGTGCCTCTATCTGTAGGTTACATCCTGTCCCTAAAGCAAGGTGACAGCCATCTCACCTTTCTGGTGTGATCACTGCACCATTTGTACCTGCCCCTTGGAGACCAGTGGTGCCTCTCCACCCTCCTTGGCACAGCATGAGAGCTGTAGCCACCATGCCTTACACTACCTACAGTGAGTCAGCAGCCCTCAGGCTCCTAAGTCGCTTGGGATTGTTTTTAAATGTAGCCCCATTAGCCTTTTGAAAGTACAGGTTATGTTTCATGACTGATTCTCATGGATTTTTCAGGCATTCTGAAAAGCATTTGTGTTACTTTTATCTTTTCTTCTTTTTTTCCCCTGATGCAATTTGACACAGTCTATTCCATGAGGTTTTGTGTGTCTGTGTAAATGTAGGGAAGTAGCTGGCAGTCTATAATGTGCTCTGACAAGATGCAAATAGGCTGGCAGTGACCAGTGACCTTTGAAAGCTTCTTGGGATGCTTTCCTTGACAGGTTGGGTCCCACTGAGATGGTGCTAAACTCCTTTCCATCACAGTTTATTTTCCATTCTCATTTTTCATAACTGCCTACTTCTTGGCTGGCTCACTAAGTCCAGTACCTGCTTTAAAGTTTAGATTAATTTCATGTAGACAAACCTGGTAGTCCTTTCTTAAGAAGACTAAGGATTTTACACTGAAATAAAAGTAGGAAGAACTGTCTTAGGGCTCAGCATGACCCACTCCACAGTGACTGCACAGAGTGTTGTCTTTCACTGGATGAGCCACTCATCCCTGCAGGTCCTCGTGTACGCTAGCGGGGTCTGGAAAAGAGGACTCTCTCATATGAGTTTTGTGGCGATCTCCACACGTGAGATTCAAAAAAGATCAGCACCCAGAAATAAGCCAGAAGCCCTAAAACAAACAAAATTAAGAAGCAGATGAGACACCTGTGGGCATTTAGACCTCACGCAGACATGTTCAGCTGCTCCCCCTCCCCAGCCCCGCCCTCCCGCCCCCGGTTTTGGGAAGAAGCACAAACATCATGAGGTGGGGGGGATTTTTGGGTTTGGGGCAGTGTAGGGACTGTGGTTGGTAAGGATAGGCCCTGCTGTCAATTCCTTATTCAGGATAATGAAACACTCCCAGTGAGTAATATTTAAAATAACAAATGAAGTAATGAACGCATTGGAGATATTCGAGAATTTGGATGGAGTTGTCCTGATAGGTGTGTCGGGCCAGAGGCATAAAATGTAGAGCAAGGGGGAATTTGTCATTGCCTTTGTTCATTAACCGTTTGGGCCAGCAATTTGGACAAAGTGACTCAGAGCTTGCTGGCAGGCAGAACTGAACCTTCAGAAAGCAAGGCTGGTCCGAGTGAGATACAAGGAAAGCCAAGCTGCTCTTTTCAGGAAAGAAGCCGGTGGCTCTCACTGGTACGGGTGGAAGGGACAAGCAGAGCAGCCATTGAGAGCCCCGAAGAAACCATCTCTGGATCCAGGTTTGCCACTTTCCCTCTGGGCACCGTGGGCCCGTTCCCACACCACAGCCTCCTCATCTCCTGCTTTGCAAGCAGTTATCTGGTGAGAAAGCAGGCAAAGAGACAAAGGACTTGGAGCAGGGAGGGGACGCAGTGCTATTCATAGTCGCGGTCCCCACCCACGGGTGCCAGGAGTCAGACAGGGGAGCACCTTATCAGGTGCCTGAGTGAGCGGCATTCAGCGCTGTCCCCGGGCTCCATCTCCACCCGACGCAGGGGTGAGTGCCCCGCTGACGTCAGGAGGCCTTACTTCATTTCCTGGCACAGAGTCCGAATTTTCATAGCCGTGTCCTGTGGGAGAGGAGAGGCGGTGGAACTGGAATAGGCGTGCTCAGCCCCACCTCCTCAGCCCTCCAGCTGTTAAAGCTCCCAGGAGCGGCGAGCGCGGAGCTGCTGCTCGGCCGGGGTTGCAGGGGCGGAGGTGCCCCGGTTCCTGGTGCGCTGGAAACGTGCCTCTTCTAGACGGAGCCTCCCTGCTGCCTTCGCCAGGCGGGACACAGGTAATTCAAGGCAATGTTTTACAGGATCCAAGGTGGATCCTTTTACAGGTTCTCCAGGTGGGCCTGCCCTCTGTGGCTGGGGTGGGATGGCATGCAGGACCATGGCTCTGCGGGGTGGGAGAGCAGGGGCATGGGTGCCTCCCATCCTTTACTCTGAGATGGGATTGCCAGCTGGAGCTCGGGAGGCGCTCCAGGGAAACTATTTGAAATTTTTGGGTGAATGGGTGTATTTTATGTACAAGTTCCCCCTTTTATCCATGGGAAAGGAGGGGCAGGGTGGAGGGAGAAGACTCAGCATTCAAGCAAGAGCTATGATTTGGGGTGTACTGTATAAGTTACCACAGCACAGGTTCCCTTGCACAGACTGCAGAGCCCCTTGGAATTCTTAGACGCTTCTGTAGGTGCTGGATGAGCAGACTCAACTTCTGGAGAGTAACATTCACCCAAGGAGACGGGGTAGAGATTCTTCATGCCTCATCATGCCTCGCAGGATATCTACCCTGGAAAAAAAGAAAAGGCAGTAAAAATGGTTGCAAGTGGCCCAGTTCTCCAAGTCAGCAAGGTTATTTCCATCTCATTTGTTCCACTGGCGGTGGTGGGCTGGCTGTGGCAAGCACTACTTGCAATCAGCACCAGTCGGACCGACAGCTATGGGTGTGCTCCGTGCTGTCATGAGGTTGCTCACGCTGGTTCTCTGGGCTCTCCACGTGCCTCAACAGTGAGCACCAGTCTGTATGTGCCAGAGCTGTGAATAGATAAGCTAATCTAATCAACAGCAAGTATCTGGGGATAAAATTTTAGAATTTTCTCTCCAGCTTTTCACAAAGGTTCATTATGTGTTACTCACAAATGTCCAGATAACTCAGCCATCTGTGCAAAAGATCATAAATCCCCCAAATTTTGTGTACAATGACTGTGAAAACTCCTGCATGTGTTATCCACTTATTCCATTCTCTCCATGGGAGTCCAAAGTTCCTGCATATTTGAATAATTTGCATTTTATTGTAGCTAACCTTTTGAAGAGCTGCATGTCTTTTACACAGTGAGGTTAAAAGCTGGAAAAATATTTTCCCCATTCAGGTATAAGCAGATCCCATTGAAGCGTATGTAGGGCTGAGAGTGAATCCGTGATATTTTCACCCGTTGTTCATCCCTTGATTACATCAACGGCCATTTACTAAAAAAGCAGCCTGCACTCATTAAAATCTGCTGGAAGGGTTTGAGAACCAACTTCATAACTGTAGTATGTTGTTCTGGAGCAGGAAAATCAAGACAAATGGCATAGTGAGCACTAAAGTCTAAATTTTGCAAGGTTAATTATTTTCTTTATCTATCAGAAAGCCTCTGATTTTCCAGTGTGGGTCACCATTAAGGACAGGTTCACCCACATTTCATAGTAATATTGTATCTAAACTCCTCTTTTGATAGATTTTAGAGACTCAAGCCTAACTGAGGAATTGGTATCTAGAGATCAGTACCTGGTCCCTAGGATCTAAACTCACTCGGTGCCTGTGTAATGAAGTATCCAACACTCTTGTGCAGTGGTTTCTGCATATGCTTCAAGCTCCCAAGAAAGTAGGGAACTTGATTCCCCTAAACAGCCCACTTATGCCCTCTTATCCCCTGGGAGACAGGCTTGCTCAGAGAGCCCTGAAATCCTTATGATGAGACAGCAGCAATGTGTTAGAGACCTTGACATCATTGACTTGTGGACTCCTCACGCAATAACTTGGTTCTCGTGCAATGAGCAGCATTAGCTCTGACATATCAGGCCTCCAGTCAGTGCAAGGCGATGACTTGGGGAGGAGACTGAGGTCTTTGAGACACTCCTTATTGCTACACTGCTGTGAAGGAGGAATATGAGTTTAGGGCTAATGGCTGGTGGCCTATATTTGCTGTTTATTTTGGAGTGAGAAGTTATGCTGGAGGCATCCAGGTTAGTTATCCACAAGGTAAAATACATTAAAGTTCCCTCTTCATTCATAACAGTAAACCAAAGCCAGTAGTGCTTCAGAGAATGTAAAAGAAGGAAAATAAACAGAACAACAAATTTTCTGTTCTGCATTGTTCATCTCTGAATCTCCCTGGTACAAGCTACTGATGTGGTTTGAACTTGTCAAAAGAGCATAAACTGAGTTATGACTAACAGCTGCTCTTGTATCACAGGAGTGACAAGGCAGCCCAGTCTCTGCACTGCAGGGCACCAAGCAAATGCCTGCTGAAGCACCTCACCCTGCTCCCCACGCTCCTAAAACATTGCACAATATCAGGCACAGTGCAGAGGACATGCAAGGTGAATTACCTCCTCCTGAGGGGCTTGGCTTGCCCTTGATGGAGAACAAATGCTAAGCAATGAGATGACTCTGCTCCCATTGCCCCGTGTCCTTAGCACTGTGGTGTTCTTGCCCAGCAAGGTGGGGATGGAGGTCCGTCCTGCCTCTCCTTCCCCATTGCTGACAGTACCCAGCTGGTTGACTTGACAGCCTGTGTTTTTCCTTTTCCTACAGCTTTGGAGAGGTTGTTCAAGAAGGCGAGAGAGTGACAATGTCATCTCCCCGAGGCTGCGGCAGCATCGATGCTGACTACCACCTGCTCTGTGACACAGAGGCAGCCTGGGGGATTGTCCTGGAGTCGCTGGCTGCAGCAGGCATCCTCATCACCATTTTCCTCATCTGCTCACTCTTCTTCCTCATCTGTAAAGTCCAAGACAACAGCAAACGGCACATGATCTCCGTCTATTTTTTCTTTCTTTTAGGAACACTTGGCATTTTTGGTCTCACTTTTGCCTTCATCATTAAACTCAATGACAGGACTCGTCCCACTCGCTTCTTCTTGTTTGGAGTCCTCTTTGCTCTCTGCTTCTCGTGCCTTCTCACCCATGCCTGCAACCTCAACAAACTAGTGAGAGGAAGAAAGCCCTTTTCCTGGCGGGTGCTGCTGCTCTTCATTGTTTCCTTTACCCTGGTACAAGTTGTGATCAGCATTGAGTACTTAGTCACCATGTTAGTAAACCAGAGAGATGAATTTCTGAATATGTCTCGGGAGAATACCAACAAGGACTTTGTCATGCTTTTGATCTACGTGCTCTTCTTGATGGCTCTGACCTTCTTGATTTCCATGTTCACATTCTGTGGGTCATACAAAAGCTGGAAGAGGCATGGGGCGCACATCTTTGTCACTGTCCTGTTCTCCATTGCCATTTGGGTAGTGTGGATCACTATGCTCATAAAAGGCAACACGGTTTTAAACAAAGAAATTTGGGATGATCCTGTTGTGGCCATTGCTCTGGTGTCCAATGGCTGGATTTTCCTGATAATGTATATTGTCCCTGAAATTTGTTTCCTCACTGCTCCTCTGAAGCTAGAGGACTACCCTCCAGAAAATGACTTCTGCCAACCCAAGTTCATAAAGCAGGCAACTGGAGTGGACAACCGTGCCTACACCCAAGATGAAATTGTGCAAGGTATGATGAAGTGAATGACTCTGCTGTCCCCCTACCCCTAAGCACACAAGCACCACTCATGGGCTAAAAGAGGTAGGAGAGCTACAAGAAAAGATTTAAAGAGGATAGATAAATTAGAGGTTAGGAAAAAGTTCCAGTGATGAAACTTTGGAAATGCACATGAAAATTAATCTCCAGACAAGGAAAATTAGTGAGGACCAATGCAAAAGCTGAAGATGTGTAGGAGAAGTGACTGAGTAGAAGACTTGCTGCATGTCAGGGCTGAAACAACTCCTTACGACCCTTCTATGTCTGGGAAGTCTGTGTTAAAAATCAGGAGGGATTTTTTGTCTCTTAGTGACACATCAGCTCTTCAGGCCTGTCCAGGTTTGGAGGTTATTTATCCCAGTTCTGATCTGATTCCCATATCCATATAAGAATGAATCCATCATCTCAAAAGGAGGCAAGGAGGTCTTCCTTTTTTGTATGAGTCTTCTGCCTACTTGGACAAAGCAAAATGTTTTATCAATTGAGGTTTCCCGAATCTATGGGTAGGAGATGTGATTCCTCTCACTGTGGATCTGCTACTGGTATGTTTGTCACCTGTAGTCAGAACCCCCAGGTTTGTAAAAGAATAGCCAAGAAAGGCTGTGGTCTTGCAGCGAATATCATGAAGGAGATCTTGTGCATACTAGTGGGAGGGATTTGGCTGGTGATGGTGACAGTAATTGTGAGGCAACAGGAGATGTCTAAATTTCAAGGCCCGCTATGTCATGCTATTTGCGATACCATTCATTCCTGCTTTCAGAAGGAAATATTTAATGTCCTTTACCTATGGATTTTAGCCCACTCCTGCCTGCACATTGCATAGTTAGACTAGTCTAAAAGTAGCTGCTAATGTAGCCACAGACCCTTTGAGCCTTCCTTGATGTGGTATTTCCAAGCTACTGTGTAATGCTAATATGCTAACTTTCTCCTCCTTTTGTCTTCTGACTCAGGAGACCTCAACTACTCTCCATACGCTTCTCACTTTCAGATGAAGGTAAGTTCATGCCCCCTGTCACCCATTTCACATGCAGGCTATTGTTCAGGTGCTGAAAGGAAGGGAGGGAGAAGAGGCAAAGACACCTGGACCTAGAGCAGGCTCTGTGAAGGCAGGCAGGTGCTTTGCATGGAGCCAGGTGATGCTGTGATGTGTTCATGGTGATGCCTGTGACTGGGAGGAAAGAAAGAGCTGTGATGTGGGAAGGCAAAAGGGGCCCAAGGTAAAGAGGTTGTGGTTTCCAATACTTTGGGATTTGGTATCACATAGGAAGTCCTCTCTTTGAGCACAGTTCCTGCAGTAGACTATGCCCTTTCCTCAGGAGCTTGTGCTTATTTCTTCAGCCCATGCCCTGAATGTATTCCCACCAGCAGATGCTGGAAGTTGCAGTGCAGATCCAGAGTGAGCAGTCTGCATGTCCACCTGTCCGTTTGCCAGTCCTCCTTCAGACCTAGCCAGGTCTAGTAGCTCACGTGTTCCCACATGTCCTCTGGTGACATGTCTTCATCACTAATTTGTTCTGCCAGGATCCTCTTCCACAGCCTTATTGGCCACATTCTCAGGAAACCTTCAGCTCTGTTTCTCCCTTCCTTCCTTTGTTTTTTCTCTAAGCCCTGTTTTATTTCTTCTCTCCAGTTTTCAAAGGTAAAGATTTCTGTGCTTCCTTTTCAGGCAATTGAACCCCAGAATGATTTCTCCATCCCTCGCCCCAAGGCCCGGACAAGCCCGTACCATGACTACACTGGTGGGAAAGGCCCCATGTAGCAGCTCCACAGTGAGCAAGGAGACTGAGTGCCCCTCAGCAGAGGCACAGGGAATGGGCCACATGGTGACAAGTGAGATGATCCTGCAGAAGAGAGAGTCAACCCACACCAGCAAGAGGAGAGGGATTCTCTTTCCCCCACACAGGCACCCTTGTAGCTCCCTCTTATTCTTCAAACATAACTTTTGGATGCAGCCCTGAGCCCTGCTCACTCTGTGTCTCCAGGGAATGGAGGTTCTCTCTTCTGACAGAGGAGCATCCTGGCTTATTTTCAGGCAGAATGCTAGAGAAGCAGGAAGATCATCAGCTGGGTCTGCAACTGGCTCTGCCCCAGACAGGACTTGCTTTAATCAGCTCATAGGGGTGCCTGCACCCCTTGTCTGATGGGAGAAGAGGAAGGACCAGAAGCATCAGCCCTACACATTCCTCCCTGCTCACCAATGAAGACATCTCAGGTACTGCTGAGGACATCTTTATCTATCCACTGTTACTTTTGTGCCCACTTCCAGCTCTGCCTGGCTGTTCTCCAGAGACCAGTGGAGAAGAGACAGAGAGAGAGAGAAAGAGTATTCCTTTTTTCTTCTTCCAGCATTCTTCCAACATTTGCTTCCAACATCTTCCTCATGATCTAGGGACCATGCTGGAGATGGGGAAGAAAACTTAAAGACATAAAACCAGCTACACCAATTTACTCTGACACATTTTCCAATTCGTGTTCTAACAGTCTCCTTCCCAGCTCTGCCTCCTGCCCATGTGCCCCAGCTGAGCTCCCTGAGGTGCCTGCCCAGCCCTGCAAACCCTCCCTCCCCAGCCCTGCCACTCCAGGCTGTGGATCCCCAGAGACAAAACCTCTTCCGTGTGGCTCCTTGCAATAGCCTGGTGGGATGTAATCCTGTGAATCTTGGATCTCAGCCTCTTGCTGAGTGTGTCTGTGACATTAAGACAAACATTTCCCAAGCAGCCAGGTTACAGAGGGCAGACACCCTTCTTCCCAGACATGAGTGAGCAAAAACATTTGTGTGTGTGTGTGTGTGTGTGTGTGTGTGTGTGTGTGTTTGGTGTGTGGACTGCACCCTGGTGATGAGCAATGAGTCTGCAGAGTTGAATCATTCTGTAACCTGCTTTGCATTTGATAAATAGCTTTCCATGGTATTTCATACATAACTACAGAGAGCTCTCCAAGTGGGTGTGTATGGTACACTGGTGTCTGACACAGCTGTATATTTATTTAGGACTTTGTATATGGACTGTTTAATTAATAAAAACCCAAACAGGCTGACTATGAGAATCTGGTGTTCTTCCTTGGGAATGTGATTCCTGTAAGGGCTGGTGTGGTGACAGCAATAGCTCTCCATGGGTTGGAGTGGGACTCCTGTGAGGTTGCACTTGGGGAAAAGCAGCAAAGAGATGCTGGCTGCTTTGAAGCTGTCACTGTGACCTAAAGATCAGCTGCTTGAGGGTGCAGAAAAAGGGTTAATAGCTTCTCCATGCTACTTTTCTTGAATAAAGTTGATTCAATGTTAGGAGTGCTTAAGAAATTAAGAAATATAAGTCAAAGCCACAGCAAGCAAATGCCAGAGGAAGATGTGAGCTTTTTGTCACTGTGTATGTCTGTATCTGCTGTGTCAATACTCCTGCATTTATTTGCTTGTCTCTTGTTGGGTACTTGCATAATCAAGAATAGGAAAGGAGCTTGTAGGTATGTAATTCAGTTTGTAAAAGGATGTCTTTCTGATGTTCTGAATACATGCAATATTTTTATTTGAAAGTAGAAACAATATCAAAGCAAAATAATATCAGTGAAGCTGATGATGATTATTATAATGATAGTAATAATAATTTTTAAACCTCCTGATGGTATGAGGCTATAATTTCCCTTTTTAGAGGATACTCTTCTGTGAGATTTTACATAGTATGTTATGCTACCACATATCCATATACTCTTGGCAAGTAAATACCAAGAATGCCTTCCTTGGTCATTCCTAGTGCTGTTCAGAATGGGTCAGCCTGGGCCTGCCCCACTCTGCCTACCAGCACTGAAGGGCAACACAGGGACATCTGAGGCTTCTGAATTCCTTGGCATGAGAAAGGGCTCTCCTAAGGACTGATTTTCAAATGTGTCACAGGATAACTTGCCTTTTTCTGGTAAATTTGAGGTGGAAATGATGCTAACCCTCCCTCCTCTTCTCCCTTCCACCTTCACAGTCCACAGGTGTAACACAGAGGATGAGGGAGAAAACTCAAGGATGCTAATACAACATTGGAGAGCAGGCTGGGAAAAGGGGTTTGTGAAGCCATGATGCAACTTGATGATTTGCAGATTGAAGGTAGGAGGGATATGCTTGAAACAGTACCAGACTCAAGAAATTAGCTTTTCAACTAGATGTGGTGTCATTGATGGCTTAAATGCAGCTACAGGATGTTCCAGGATGGTTCAAAAATGTGTTAAAACAGAGCTATCTCCTCTGCTTCAGAGGAGTGTGGTGGAGCAAATGAACAGGCTGACAGGACAAATAAGAGTGAAGTGTGCTCTTACCGTGTGTGTTTTCCATATCCCAGATGCTTACCAACTCCTTCACGAACTGCCACAGACCAGAAAGTGCCTCCCAGTGTGCCTTGGCCCCAGAGGCAGCAGAACTAGGAGGGATGAGAGACATCATATGTACTCCCATTGATTCAGGGCATGGCAATTTTCTTGATTACTTGGTTGTTAGTGTGCATGCTGCTCAGCAGAGAATGCAAATCTCCTTCCATGGATTTACAGTGCCTTTCAGAGTAATGTTTTTAAACCTCTCTAAGACACAAATACTAATCTGCCATGGGTTATTTTGCACTTATTCGATATTAAGGCAGCTTTGTGTGAGAACTCATTTAAATGCCAAAATAAATACGAATTTCTGTGGAACTTGGCGCTGCTGAGTAAGGGGTGCTGCTGCGCTGCAGGTTTCTCACACCTCAGGAAAGACTTTTGGGAAATCAGCAGTTCCCTCTCTCCTTGTAATTGAGCTTAAACCAAACCAGTTGGCCACTTAGTCACACACACACATCCCAGGGAAATCCTAAACTGGTGGGGCCAGACAGACTAGACCCAAAAGAAACTGGTCAGTTGAGGAGACCATAAGGTTACCTGATCTGTGTGCTGTCTTTTCTTAAAATCTGCTCACTGGGAGGCCTGTAAACCCAGTAAGGCCCATCCCTACCCTCTCTCCTGCAAAGGGTTCTCTTGGTGGTGGTGGTTGCAGGTGTGCTGCCTTCAGGGTCCTCTGGTTTCCAGTCCCTCCTCTCCCTGTTCGAGGAGACCAGACAGCCAGAAATGTACACACCAGAGAAGGGTTGGCACAGAGCACACCTGGATTATGAAAGCAGCCAGGATTATCAGGAGGCAGGATAAACTCTGCTGACCTTCATGTCAGGGGTGTCATGGGAAAAGAGCAAAAAAGGACAAAAACACTGTTCAGTCCCAGGACCTTCAGGGTCACCATCATCTGGCCTTGCCAGAGCTGTAGGGCTCCACGTGCCTGGCCAGCAGTGAACATGAAGGGTGCAATAAACCCTTGGGGCGTGGACGCAGCTCAGTGGTGACACAACCTGGAATGGGGAGGAACCTTGCTGGGGTCACCTCCCAACTGCTCCCTGCCCCTTCTGGCAGCTGGTGCCGGTGTCACCCTCCCTAAACAATATTTTTCTTTGAGAGGGATTCACCCTCTTCCTACAAGTCTGTAGCCCTTGCTGTAGCATATGGGTCATGACTCCCTCTCCCTCAGCTGGGGCCACTCTCTCCAGGCTCACAGGGCCAGGGAATCACTTTAACCAGATCTGTTTCCCAAGGAAGAGAACCCCAGGGCCACAACTTGGACATGGCAGCTTTTAGTCCAAGTATGCATGTTGCCCCTCTGGCAAAGGTGACCGACTGTTTCAGAGCCAGGCTGACAGTACAGGTGGTGTGTCCAGTGCCCAGTCACAGCAATCACCTTCTCCTATACAAACCCTACACTGTAGGTTTCAGAGTGCCTCATCACACTGGATCAGAACCAGAGAGAGTTGAAGTGGAGAAATGCCTCCCATTTTCCTGGCCCTGACAGAGGGAAAGTAAACAGCTGGGAGCAGTGTCCTTCAGCCATCCCCAGCAGCTGCACTACAGCCTGTGAGCAGCACCTAGAGGGCAACAACACTCAGGAGACAGCACTCAGCCCGCCCTACATTTCTGCTTACACTCTGCTCCTACACACACCCTCCCCAGGGAGGGACTGATTTTGCAGCTTCTTAAAGACAAACATGAGATCTAAAAGCTGCCAGTGTGAAAGCCATGTGCGGGTAACACATGGGATGCTTCTTGCTTTATTCTGCCCCAAGCTCCCTTTAAAATGTAAGCTCACACAACATGCAGGGAGCTGATGGTTCTGAGAAGCCACAGAGTCCTTCGTTTCCAGCTCTTTCCTACATTTCAGTAGATTTAGCAGTACTACAGAGTCACTCAAAGGTTTTGGAGAAGAGACTTCTGGAGAGGTCCAGTCCAACTTCTGCCCTGAACAAGGCTCACCCCAAAGTTAGACCAGTTTGAGGTAAGCTTTGAATGTCTCCGAAGTTGGAGATCACACAGCTTTTTGGGGTCTCCATGCTGGTGTCTGACCACTCTCCTTGGGATTTTTTTTTAAACCTCTCTCTAATCAGAATTTCCCTTCTCACAACTTCTCTGTCATCCCTTGACCTTTCACTGTGCACCTCTGAGAGAAGTCTGGTCCCATCTTCTCTACCGCATCCATTTAGTTAATAGAAAAGAGCAACTGGTTTCCCTCTCAGCCTTTCTTCTGATGACCAAGCAGGTCCCTCAGTCCTTCCCCCTGGTGACATGGTCCAAGCAGCTCTCAAAGTCTCAGGGGTTTCCCTGCTAGACTTGTTCCACTTGATCAAGCTCTGTAGCAGTGAGAGACCCAAACTGGACACAGTACTCCAGATATAGCCTCCCAAGCACTAAATAAAAGGAAACAACCAATTCCCTCACCTTGCTGACTTCACCCTTACTCAAACAGCCTGGTATGTGGTTGATGTACATTTCCATAAGTGTGCATCGCTGGATAATGCCTTCTTCAGATTCATTCTCCTCAGCAGTAGGGACTCCCTTTGCCCTGGAGGAGCTTGTGTGGTTATAAATAGAAGTTCTGAACTTCCCTTTGTAAAGCAGGTTGTTTCTGACAGGAGCCAGAAACAGCACCCACAGCCACTCAGCTGAGGCTGCAATGGCAGCTTCTCCTAGGAGGAAGCCCTGGAGAAGGAAACCGAAGAGCCCCTGCTCAAATTTGCCTGCTTTCTGGGGCTCTGAATACAAAGTGGACGTGTGCCTCAGCGGCAGCAAGCCCAGCCCTTGAGTATGACTCGGTCTGTATCACTCCACCCAGGCTGGGGTTGGTAAGCTGTTGGCAACCAGCTGTGCTCAATGGAGCTGGGCTCTCTGGGACACCCAACCACAGGGCCTCAGCTGCCTCTGCCCCAAGACAGTCTCTGACACTGCAGGACAGTGGCCATGAGAGTCTCTACTGGGAGTCCTTGCCCCACTCCAGCCATCTCGGTCCCTGTGGGCCTGGGACATGTCCTGTCCCCTCTCCCTACCTGCAGCGCACTCACCCTTCTGCACCCAGGACTTTCTTACTTAGGATTCTTTCCCTCCCTTAAAGTCAACATGCCCTGCCACATGCAGTTTCTAGGGAAACTGATGTTTGCTTTGCTTTTGCTATGGTGACGAGCGAAGAACTGTGCTAGATGCAAGTGCCATTTTCTGCAAAAGACTTTCTGAAGTGCCCGGTGCGGAGCAGGAGCTGCCCTCCTGTCTGGCCCAGCTGATTTTATCGGTATCTATCTCCAGAGACAGCCAGGGCTCTGCATGGCTAAGCAGTTTTTCCCATCAAACTGGGAACAGGTGCATTTGAGGAGAAAGCAAAGGCTGTGGCTTACAAAATGGGCATCTTGTTCTCTAACGAATTAGTCAAGAGCTGAAATAGAATGCTGTGTCTCTGACATATGTCACTGTCTGCTGTTTCTCTCTCAAAACAGTCTGTAGTGAGGATCAAATGCTTGAGTATAGAGAAATGCTGAAAATTTTTGATGAGATCTCTAATTATGGAGAGAAAGGGACCTCAACTGCATCCTGACTCTGGTACTGCTCCTTGCGCAGTGTAAGAAGTCATGTTTTCATGCAAATCATCTCTTTACTGGTTTTGCCAGACTGGGCAAACACATGTTTGAATCTCAAAGATTAGACACCGAGGTGCTGCTCAGTGTCACTTGGTCATCCCAGGACTCCCTTATAATCCAAAAAGCAGGCTGCTCCTGCAGGCACTCTGTTTTGAGCAGTGCTGAACCACCCTCTCTCATAGGCTGTTTGCCACGTCCTCAGCTCCTAACCCAGCCACCTGAGACTGCTGCCAAGGAAAAAATGAATGAGGTGCGCAGGATCCGGGATTATTCCAGCACCGACCCGGTAACCACAGCGTCCCCCAGAGCAGCGGGCCACGTCCCACCGCGCCAGCTCTTGCAGGATTGAAAGCAACCCCCTCGAAAACAGGGAGGAGGCTGGGTTTAGGCTTCTGGCTCCTCAAAAGAAGTGGAGGCAATGCCAGGAGAGTAGATGCGAGGAGAAGAGGCGGTGGCAAGCTGGGAAGCCCGCGGGCGGCTCCTCCTGGCGTTCCGCCAGCGGCCGCCGGGCGGCGCCCTTGCCCCGCGGAGCGGCCGCGGCTGCTGAGGGAGGGAGGGAGGGAGGGGCAGGTCCTGCCGCGGGGGAAACGCGCTCTGCCCCAAAAAAAACCCCACCCCAAACAGAAACACCCGCATCTCATGACAGTTTTAGTATTAAAAGTCTTTACAAAAATAATCATAATAATAAAAGAATAGTTATCTCATGGCCTTGCACTGAACTTCGGTAAAAATTGCAATTCTGCTGCCATTAAATTATTTTTTTGACTCAGCATGTTCCAATAATAAAAAAAAAAACAAACACAAAAACAAAAACAACCAAACCCAAGCAACCAAAACTTTCCAGCTGAAAAAAAGAAAGCTTTTCCACTCTGATGTTCTGCTTGTTTTATACAGCAGCACAAAGACCTTGTCTCTGAACTCATTTTATTTTAGGCACAGTTTAGTTTCATTTCAACGAGCCTCTTCCTGGCTGTCTGCACTTTAGCTGCTGGAGAGAAATGGCTGCCTGGGGAGGCTTCTGCCCATCTTTGGTGAGGTGGCTGAGATCAAGGAAGATCATTCAGTTCCCAGACCCTGCATCGCAGACTCCTGGTGCTTCGCAAGGCCACGGGAGATGGGCAGTCACTGGGATGGGCAGCAAGTGGGCATGCTTTGGGCAGACTGGCTGTCCTGGCAGAGTATGGCTCCGTAGCTCTGCTCCCCGTTCTGTCCAACCTCCCAAACAGAGGCCACCAGTTTCTGGGCTTGCCTAGGTGGGACTGTGCCAGGAGATCCCCAGTGTCAAAGCCTGTAGTATCTGGCAGCAATGTGGACACGACAAATTTGTTACACAAAGAAGTATCAGGTCTTCGTCCTTTCTCCTCCTCACCCATCACCACCATCACTACTATGTATCCAAGACTGGGTTGTGGTTGTCCTTTGTTACATCCAGACTTTTGGGTTAAAATGGTTTGTGTGAGATGAGACGTCGACAGGGCCAAGATGAAATGCCCAGTTCTTGAGCACAAGTCACCTGACAGGCAGATGGAGTCACCGATGCCTGTCACACAAGGATGCCTCCATCGATGCCTGGAGTCACACAAGGATGTGTGTGCTGAGCCAAGGCGTGCTCAGTTCTGCAGAGCACAGGCTGATGGAAGCGCTGTGGGATGGTTGTGGTACTGCTTCAAACGACCTGAGAGCTGTCTGCTCAGTTCCTGCAGCACTGCAGTGCCTCTGTCATACTCTCTGCTACCCTGCTCCCGTCCTACGAGGGCATCGCCTCTACTGCCCACTGTGCTTTAGTGAACTCTCTGAAGGACGAACTAAAACCTGTCCCGTGTGAGGACGCGAAATCTGGAACGGTCTTGGTTTCACCGCGACATGGGATCTTCAGTAGCCAGGCGGGGGCACTGCAGTATCTGCATCCACTGAGCACACGGTTCCACTCCTGAAGTTATCCAGAACGCAGGAAAATACGCCATGAACGATTTTTAACCTATTCAAAATGTTTGAGTGAGGTCGCACAGATCGGTAGCTCGTGTCTTGGTGGTGATCACATTTTTCATCCGACAGCAGAAGTTCCAAAGCCAGATTTACCGAGGTGTCTAGCCCTGGTTCTAGCTATGAGCTCTTTTCTTCCAAATTCTGGGACAAGTGGGGTGGGAGGAGGGGAAAGTCTTCTCTCTGCAAGCTTCATTATGGGTTTTGCCTATTTTTTTAATATCATTTGTCTTTATTGTCTGGCAATACTCTCTAAAAGTGGAATCAACTTTATGGAATGAATGAGGAAGCGCTGAAAGAAGCCACATGCTCCTTTACAGGATCCCAGAGATGAAACCTTCACTTAGTGTCTTGCCTGATTTCTCTTTCACAGTGCACTCTTCAAATGTAATCAGCTTTTGGGGCATGCTCTGCCTCCGACTGTGCATACAATGCTCACATTGAAATTAATAGACGCATGATGATACATTTGAAGTGAGAATGCTGGAAAAAAATGTCTTGCGGGTACAATCAAAGGCAAAAGTTTCTTTGACTTTAGTTTTCACCTCAGAGATATCTATAGGTCTAAGTCTGCAAAGAATCATTTTTATGGGTATATATGTCTTATCATAATCCTAAGAAGTAAAAAAACTCCATGAACTTGGAAACATATAAGGATTTTAGAAACGTCTTTGTGGCCTCCCTTTTAAAATAGATTTGTTATTGTGTTTAACCCCACTGTCTCAACCCCAGTCCTAACCTGGGGAATTTTTTGTATTTGATGGGATCATCACAATACATGTGGACAAGGTGCTGGTCACCAATTTGCATTGGTGACCTTAGATCTGCTATTTAGAAATTCTGCTATTTTGGTTTTTGTGTGTCTTTTGACTTGCTAAGAGTCTTTCATCAGGTCTTCACATGCTTATCCTTCCATCATGCTAGCATGGTGGGGAAATGATACTTCCTACATTCAGGGCAGAAGGTGAAGGTCAAATTTTCACCATGTCTAGGTGATTGCTCACCCACACACCCAGGTGGATTGCTCTGTGTCATTCAGGAAAGAGTCAAACCTGGGCTGCTTCCAGGCGAGGACTCAAAGGAGTTACCATCCCTGGAAGTGTTTGTGTTACCCGTGACACCTAAACTCACTGTTACCGGGACAGTGATGGACACCAGTCCAAACCAGAAAGTACATTGTCTAACCTGGGAGCAGGGACTAATCACAGCATGGAGTTTCTGGCTCCTTTTCCGAGTTCCTGAGGAATAACTCTCATCATCGTGTATCCGTGAGGTGAAGCTAAGCAGCAAAAGATCTCAGACCTGAAACGGCCCCAGTTTCTTTAGGGGTGCAAGTAAGAGGGACTCAGTGGATTGGTGAGAAGCTGAGCAGGGAGACTGTGTGTCCCCTCTTGACTCACCCCTGCAGGGTAGTGGGCAGCACAAATCCCAAGGGACTACAGCAATCAGATGTGGTCCTTGTGGGTGCAGTACTGTCTTTTCCACAGTTCCACACAGTTGCTCTGACCACTCTTGCTGTAGGTCAGCATTAATCCTTGACATGCCCCATCCCTTCAAATCTCTCTGCAAGCAGAGAAATGAATAATTTCTTGCACAAGTAGCCTCTCCATCTACTAGAGCAGCCTGAGCCCCAGCTAAGCTCCCACCAATATCTGCCTTCAGTACAGAGGGTACCAAACAGGTTGCACAGCTCTTCTGAGCAGCAGCCTTACTCAGAAGGGACACTATTATCAAGTGTAAGGTTTAAGATCCCTTCCTGGAGGAGGATGCCCTCTCAGCTAGCATTGCTCATCTGCTTAAATGGAAGCCTCTGTAGGAGGAAATGAGGAAGGTCAAAACATGTGGATGATCTCAGGACATGAAGTAAGGGGATGCTTGGGATAGGTCTTCACATTCAGGCTGTTCTGTGTTCCCTGGCACTGACTGAATTGCAAACCAAGCTCAGAAGCTGGGTGCAGCCCACACAGGCAGCTGGACTCCAGGATCTCTGTGGACTCTCTGCTCCAGTGCTAATAATTTGGCCTGTCCTGCCCTGCCAGCTAGATGAAGCAAGTGCAGGTTTCCAGGAACAAGCTGCATGCCTGCCACTTCTGTTGTGTAAAATCATTCAGCAGCAGCTTGCTGCAGAGATTTCACAAGAGGGAGGAAGTCATGGGTTAGCAACACTCGGTCAAAAGTTTCTCTGGCTGCTGCTACACCTGGGAGAAGCTCCCAGTCCTCATCTCATGAGCTGGACCAGATCTGCAATCATAAACAGACAGCAGGGGAAATGGGAGCACCTCCCAGTCAGGCAGAATGACCTCCTGTCTCCACGGGCAGGAGACCTGAGATGCAGTTCCCTGCACCCAAACCATCCATCCTCCCATCACACCATGGCCTCCTACTTAGTGTCCATCTGTTACCCTGGCTGAGAGGAGGAGAAGAGCAGGAGTGGAATGTAATCCTGCCACGTTGTACTGACAGTGAGCATTCATCCTTTGCAGTTTCCTCCAGGCATCTGTAGCACTGCTTTTCCTGTCTCAGCTCCGTCCAGCTCTGCAGGTGAATTCCTGAAAGGGCTGTGAACTAACTGTGCTTTCTAAAGACCTGAAGAACGAGGATATTATTTACTTTGGTTGTCGATGGGTATAAAATGGTTTGAAAGAAATGTATGCCTCAACTCCATCACTATCTGAGACCAAAATAACAGATAAAAGGAGAAAATCTGTGGGAGTTATCATTATATGGAGTTGCCATGGAAATAGCATAAGAGAACTTGGAGGAAAGCTGACACACCATGTCTCCAGGAGGGCATAAATCTCCAGCTAGCCTCACTCTTTTTTATCACATTAACAGACAATATTTTTTGCTTCAGCAAGAGGTGGGAAAACATCAAAGCACAGTTCTGACATTTTTGTCTCTCCTTTGATTTCTCTGATGAAGACCTTCCTGACCCCTCAAGAAGTATAAAAGTGAACCCTAATGCTATCGGTAAGTTGCCCTAGAAACCATTTAATAATTTCAGTAAAATGGTAAGAGGGATGTAATTTTGCCCAGAAAATATTACTGGCTTTTGTGAAATCGTATGGAAAAAACCTCCCTTATTAAAAATGTACTATTCTAAGAGGTTTTTCAAGTAAAAAATTATTCATTTCATTAAAAAGGTTTTTAAAATTATGATTTCTAAGGAAAAGCACTACAATTTGAAGGATCTCAGAATTTCAGTGAAGTTTCTGTCTTGCACCATTGCACTGTTCTGGGAAGCCTACTTTATTCTCTTCTCTCATTTGCCAAACCCCACTTTTAATCTACTTCATCCCCTCTGATCAGGACAGGACAACCAAATCTGCTTCAGCTGCTTCAGATTGTGTCTGAGGCAAGAAGGACCCTCAGCCTGCAGCCAGGCTCTGCCGGGTAGAGGGTGGGCAGGAAAGCCCAGAGCAGGGCAGCAGCAAAACCTTCATATTTGTACCTGCTCCCTTTCAGCAGAGCCAATAAGTGGAAAGGAAAAGTGCCCAGGTGCCTCCAACAAGACTTCAACCTCCCCACCCACCAGAACCAATGCTTTGGCCCTGCAAGGGCAAGTGAGATGAAAGGAAGCAGAATAACAAGAGAGGAAGACAGAGAGCACAGTCCCCAAATGCTCCCTTAAGAGTCAATTCAAGTTATGTTGCAGCTATTGACCTAGTTATGTCTCAGAGCACCATCTCACCAACTGGATTCCTACCACATTTGTGGCTCCACTTGCAAAATCTGGAAACCCAAAAGGTACAAAGGTCTGTATTTGAAAACCTCTCTCCTACAGAATAGCTAAAGCCATGGAATTAATTTGTGTGAGGTGACAACTTTGGGCCAGGCTTCTTCTTTGGCTTATAGTTCTTACATTTGCCATTATGGCAGTAATTTCAAGTTTTGTCATTAAAGCTGTCTTAAAGAAAGAAAAGGAGCAGAGAAGGGAGAAAGGTCTCTTTTGTCACCTGCATTTCTAAAGCAAAAGTCTTACAATTATTTAAGAACAAAACTTGTGTTCTTGTTGATTGTTTTGTCTCTTTGCTCAGCATCAATTTAAGATGAAATTATACACATAATTTTATAAATGCTATTTATAAAGCTGTGGATACATATTATGCATATTTTGTGCCAAAAATGAATCCATTTTTACCCCTAAGAAATGACAAGTTCCAAACACTGAATAATTCCAAAGGGGCTATTTTTAAGGCACTTGGTGGTGCATTTGTTGCCGAGTAGCATCTCTCTGTCTATAGCCATGGGAATAGACATCATTTTTAGCTTCTCATAATTTAGGAGCTGGATTCCGCCCAGAGGAGTTTGTCACAACAGATTGAAGGGCTATTTATGATAAATGGATTTGTGGATTATGGGATCAAACATTTCAGAAAACAATTGTGCTTACCTTCACATCAGGACTGTCTGGGGAGCTCATATTCATCCCCTTGCTACATCTCCCAGGAGCAGGAACTGCATTCACTGGGAAACTCTCTGCCCAGGTGGCAGTCCCCAGGACGTTTTCCTCATCTCCCTGGTGTGCCTGGTTGTATTTTGCTGCTTTCAGCAGAGAGATATGGAAGCAGCTGCCTCCAGTATTGCTTCAGGATTGTTATTTTCATATGTTTCTTTCCAAGGAAAGGGAAAACATACAGAGCCTTTTCAAATGCTACTGCCTTAGCATAAGGAGTGGGAGTAACTTGAAAGGTGAAACAAAAATCACTGTCTGTATCTGCAATTTTTTGCTACATTATGTGCATTCTGGGCTTCCATTCAAAACAAACAAATTTTTAAAGGCCAAAAACTAAATCACACGCTTCAGAAATAAACCCTAATTTTTCTCTCTTATTCAGAAATAGCATCATCATGATGAAAAATAAATGAACTCCCATTGCCTGTTAACAAACCAGCTCTGTGGAGAGCTGTCTCCAGCCAAAAGACTCCCCCGGCTCAAGATCTGGCCTCCATTCCTGGATTCAGGGAGATGTCCTGTGCAGCCATTTAGGAGCTGATACAAACCATGCCTGCACCTGGGGAGCAAAGTGCGGAACAGGGCGCATGCCTACCCCACTGCCACGCCCAGTAAGATGGGCAAGCTGTGGCATGAAGCTAGATAGGGGTCAACACACGATCAGATCAACAAACAAACCTGGGAGAAACAAAACCACACCTGGACACCCTGTGTGCTTGAAACTGCACCCATTTTTAACATTTCTATTTGTTTCAGGCCCTGTTACCCCATTTGGATCAAAACCTGAAGGACTGCTTTCATCATTTTGAAACTGGCTGGGCAGGTTTCCAACTGGAGGGTGTTTTATACCAGGTTCCCAAGACACAGTATCTCATAAAATTGTCATTTCTGTTTCCCTCCCTGCCTTGGGACAGGGAGGAGCACTCAGAACAGTCTCAGCTGCACTTTGCGGCTCAGGATTTCGCCCCTCCAGGGAAGCAGCGCCAAAGATGTCCTCAGAGGAAGAGCATTGCTTTCCGCAAAGGCGTACACCAGAGTCTTGTGCAAAGCAGATGGCAACACAGCAGGAGGAGAGTCATGCAGGGAATTTCCAGGGAGATCTTTGTTCCCTGGGCCCTACTGTAGGGAGGAGACATAGCCTGTCTCAAGGCAGGGCTGGAGAAGCTGGGAGGCATCTCTGGTTCTTCTTCTGTGTTTAACTGTGCTGCATAAGCCCTGTTCAAAGGGGCTCATCAGTGTCCCCTGCCAACCTCCCCAAGGCAAAGGGGCACCGACGACACTGTCCCCAAACAATCCACCCTCACACTGCTCCCCCCGGGACAGCACAGCCAAGGCATCCACCTTCTCCTTCCTACACCTCCACAGGATTGCTTCTTCCCCTCCAGCCTGGGTTTCCCACACTTAGGAATCGGTGTGCAGGTGTGTCATGGTTTAACCCCAGCCAGCAATGAAGCATCACACAGCTGCTCTCTCATTCACCCACCCTGGTGTGATGGGGAAGAGAATCAGATGAATAGAAGTGAGAAAATTCATGGGTTGAGATAGAGTTTAATAGGTAAAGCAAAAGCCACACATGCAAACAAAGCAAAACAAGGAATCAATTCACCACTTTCCACATGCAGGTAGGAGTTTCAGCCATCTCCAGGACACCAGGGCTCCATCACAGGCAACAGTTCCTTGGCAAGACAAACGACATCACTGAACATCCCCCCTCCCTTCTTCCCCCCACTTTAAATGCTGTGTGGCACCGTTTGGAATGAAGTATCAGCTGGGGTCAGCTGTCCCAGCTGTGTCCCCTCCCAGCTTCTTGTGCACCCCCAGCCTACTCACGAGCAAGGGGGTACAAGAAGCAGACAAGGCCTTGGCTCTGTGTAAGCACTGCTCAGCAACAGCAAGAACATCCCTGTATTATCAACACTGTTTCCAGCACAAATCCAAAACACAGCCCCACATCAGCTACTATGAAGAAATTTAGCTCTATCCTAGCCAAAACACACACAAAGTGGAAGCAAGGTACTGGGAAATGAGAGGCATGGTAATTATCCCAAAGAAACACCACTGCGGTAGTCATCCCCTTCAAAGAACCCTGTCTAAATAATACTACAGCTCATGAAAGATACTTCAATGAGCCAGCACATGTTGACTTGGAAAGATGTTCCTTCACAAAGTTGAGTCATAAAGAAGATTCAGAAACTCTTCAATCAGTGATTAAACAGCTAGAAAGATCCACCAGCAGGGAAGAGCCCAAAATTGTCATGCCGTATGCTAGATTTTATTTCAATGCTTTGCTCTGGGTAAAAGGCTTCATTAGTTCATTTGTCTGGATACAATGCATTTCAAATTTCAGATCTCCTCTTACTCACAGCAACATTCAATTCTGTTGATCTTATACTTCATCAGTTGTGTGGGAAAGTGTCTGAACTTTTTGTCTAATCATAGAATTCAGTTCTATTGCTTTTTTGGACTCCAATTAGGAAAGGCCTTAAATTAAACACGAGGGATGTAAGAAAAATTGAATAAGATTGGAAAACACTGGAAAAACACTCAAGGGAGAATAGTTGCCATGGCAATCCTTCTCTGTTTTCATGTGCTGAAGAAGGCGCATCCCCAACACACACATCTCTTAGAACCCACCTAGCTTCCAAGTCCAGGCATGGGCGGGGGGGGTGGTGCAGATGCCCACACAGCACAGGCTGGGCTCCACTGTCCCACCACAAGGAGACCCAGGTCACACTGCCAGCGTCACACAATGTCACTCAAGTCACAATGCAGGTCAGGGTGCTGCAGCACATGTTATATTTCAGGATGTGGTTTCTGAGGTCTTCCACTGGTCCTTTTAAAAATCTGCACCTTAGATTCAGGCTCCTCCACACAGTCTTCTCACAGGGACTGCACAGAAGATATGTCTGAGACTTCCCTGGGACCCTGGGCTGCTGATCAGTCAGACCTCACACTCAGTCTAAGAACAGTGCAGCTCCTTCCACCCCAGTCACTCAAATTTCTCTTCATGGGGGTGGTCAGCAGTGAAGGGTTGGGAGCAGCATGCACCCAACTCTCCCTAGGTGTAGGGTCTGAATGTGGAATTAAGCAGATTCTCAGGAATCAAGCAGCATTTCCACCGACCCATCTTCTGCAGCAGCTCCCACAGAGGACTAGAAAAAAAGCATCTGCCATGGCTGAAACCTGTCTTGTGCAACGGATTCTGCTGAGAGCAAAGCAGAGATTATGAATGAGCTGACAAAACCAGCCTGCTGTTGGCATAGGCACCAAGCAGAGACAGAGTAGCTATGCTGGAAGTGTTTCATCCATTACTGTCAGAGAAGTCACTTTTACCACTGATCCCTCTCTAATAAATCATGTTGCCAAGCAGTTTTATAGAGGCGTTATACATCCAAAGCTACTTATGGTCCTGTTAAAAGAGATGCATTTCTTTTTTAGCTCAGTGTGGCTGAAATGCTGTCAGAGAAGAAAGAGAGCTGCTGCTCAGAGCGCTATTGTAAAAGAGGTATTACTGTAATTACAGTAGGGAGGGACAATGTGAGCTAGGAGCCACAATCTTCCTCCTCTGACCCACCACTTTTGGGCAGCATTGCAAAACTGAAAATTTGTGACCACAAGCACAATAGCTGCTCACACACTCTTTGCCACGGGGATTGATGAAAATAGGGAAATAATGACGTTATTTCCTCATTCACCATAAATCACCCATCCCCTCAAAGTGACTGGAGTATTATAAGTCTGGCAGGATGTATATGGACAACTTAACCAATTAGCTCTTTTATAAAGGCTGTCGTCTTCCTAATGCAGTGTTAGATATATTTAGGCATGTGTCTACAAAATAAAGTATTTCCTTCTGAAGAGAACAAAGCTCTCATTCTAGCAGACTTAAAACTTCAGTCTGCAAATGTTAACCCTGTGGCTGCATTCACACTAGTGAGTTATGCACTGACTACAAAAGCCAAAAAATCGATCAAAGTAGCTGGTCTACACATGCACTATATATGCATACATTTATACCCATATGGATGTACATTTATATGTCAATATATGTGGTTTGCCACCACTAATGCCAGCAGGAAAATTCCTTACTAACCAGTCGAGTAGCTTAAGACGGTTGTATATCCAGCACAGCTAAATCTACATGGCACGTGTAATTCCCAGCAAGATTATGCTTTTAAATTTGGGTCTGTTTAAACTTAGCCCTTCCCATGGCCAGTCCTATCACTGTCATACCACTGCTTTGCATAGCACTGGGAGGGACCTGCCCAGCTCCTAATAAGCAGCAAGGGCACTCCTGTCTCTGGAAGGCAGAGATAATTCCCAAGGCCACTCCCCTGCAGAGCCTGTCCAGCCCAGCAGGCAGCACAGGCAGCCGTGGAGCTGTTCCACTACACTGACAAGTGAGGCAATGGGAGAGGGGCCACAGGCAGCAAAACCCACCACATCCCAACAACCCAGTCAGGCAACCTCCAGCAGTGCTGAGCAGCCTTAGCAAGAAGAAACATCCACTTTTCAGTTTCCCCAAGTCAACACACAATAGGCAATGTCATGATGCCCTGTCAAATAACTGAAAAGCACCAAAATCTCTCCATTTCAGCATTCACTTGAGACAGTAAAGGACACTGCACAGGCACAGAAGAGAAGCAAGGAGGTCTCTAGGCAATCTGCTGCACTATTATCTGTCAAAAAACAAATACTGCAGAGGATGGAAAAAAATATTTTAACATCAGTTCAGGAGTCAACTGCGGGTAACACAGTGTCTGTGGCCATGCTGGACCCAGGTCAAAATCCAGAACGCACTTCTGACTTCTGGCCCGAGCACAAAGAGGTGGCTGGAAATGCTCCAATGTCAACAGCAACTCTGGCTGTCCAAACAAACACTCACTTGCAGTGACAGAGGCATATCAAAAAGCTGACTGACCCAGCTTCCTAAGGAGCAGAGAGACAGCCTGCAGGAAACCCTGGGACAAATAGTATTTCTACTCTTCCATAACCGAGGAAGGACAAAAGGATGCCATGGATAGTAACTTTACCTTATTTCTAGAAAGCAACTGGACAAATACATGGGATAAAATCTACCTGGGTCCACCAAGCACAGTAACAAAAATCCCTGAGCCACAGTGTACTAGAGATAGGGAAATATTCAGAGGTCTGAGCCCACAGTTGCACTGCTCCTGTCATCTTGTCTCAGGTGTCCACTACTGTCCATCACAGGGACAGGGTGCTGAGCTAGATGGGCCTCAATGGGACAAAGCGTCTAACATTTCTGGATCACAGATCAATGTTGAAAATCAGTCATGAGTACTTGCCTGAACACTCACGTGTTCACTGCCTGTGAACCCCAGCCACAGAAACATGTAATTTCCCTCAGGTGAGCAGGTCCCTCATTTCTACATTAATACAAACACATCACTCAAAGCCTCTCAATGTCTGGGACAAATGAAGGAGATTATTTCATCAGCTCCCACCTCGCCCAGTCAGATAATGCAGGGCCACACCAGGATACCTAAAATAGCGATTTATTGGAAAAAGCATTATGACTATTTATAAATTCTGTGACATGATTAGTACCCCAAACAGAAAGATAAACTGGCAACCTACAGTCTAGGCAATCAACAACTCCCACTGAGCTCACAAAGTCAGTGATCAGCACAGAAGTTGCAAATCACAATATTATTTTTTATTTATTTCAACAGTGTAGAAAATGCAGACAAAACACAGGCATCTTTGTGTGTACAGAAAAGGCAATTCAGTTTGCATAAGGCTTTGTCATCATTTAACACTGTTTATGAAATTCTATCCTGCCTGCCTCATTCAAAAGGCCAGTAGCAGGGCTGCACAGGCAGAGCCTACAGATGTTTGCTCTCACTGTTGGGTCTGAAGCACTCAACTGTGTTCAGCATATGCATTTTATAAAAGAACCTCACCATGCTGCTGAGATGTGCAGCTCTGTTTATACCAGGTTTATTATTGCTATCCCTAACATCTGAGATTTCACAGGATAAATTTTGAGAAATTTCAAGGTTTTGACCATTGAAGTACATTCACTACCAGCCACCAGACTGTATCCACAGTCTGCATACAAGTTCCAAAACGAACTTGGGAAGGCATAAACTGGATAACACTGTGCTCTTCCATTCCTCACCCACATAGGTTAAGATAATCTGGGACATGAACAGTCCCTTTGGATTCAGGTACAAGCTTTTGCTGCTTCAAAAATTCCTTCAAAAGCCTAATCCTTTGCTTGTCTTGATTCCTCTTTTGATTCCTCTTTTGATTCCTCTCTTGATTCTTCCTCCCCTGCACTGCAATCACTAACCACAGTCAATAGCTTTCCCCTTGTTGTTTTTTGTCTGGTTTTTATTTTAATTAAATAATATCTGCTCTTTTTACCCATCCTGAACTAGCTGCTCTTGCACACAGGTGACTGACATGAAGTCCACAGCAAAAAACTCATGTGGCTCAGCAAGAGAGAAAAAGAAAGCACATCAAAAATTCAGGTTTTCTCATTTTACTGCTGAGATTTTTTTCTCAGAAAGCAGGTGCACATGAAACAGCTTGACCAGCCAGAAGCCAAGATGCCATCTGACAAATGGCTCTTTCAGCTCCAGGGGAAAATGGCTTCTGGAAAGCACCTGAAGTATGGGGCATTTAACCACCAGAGGAACACACCTCTTTTAGGGCAGGTAACGAATTATACAGGCAGCCCCAGGAGCACGGTGTGTTGAGTGTGTTCCCACTGTGGGCATTCTGCTGTCTCCCTGGCAGAGTCAGCAGCTAAAATGCTGATGCCTGCTATTTCAACATTGCCACTCTTCCCGAAACAAGACCTACGCTTGCTATTGTATTTGAAGTTTCCAAAAGGCAACTCATTATTTGACCCAAGTCCCTGTTTTCCACAATAGCCATGTTTTCCTTTTCCTCCTCTAAAGAAAACAGCTGGTCTGTGTAGCTCTTCAAAAACTGACACCGCTTAAGAAGTTTTTAAAGACTGGCACCCATGGTAGTTTCACTGTATGTTCACCATTCTTCAAACGCACCCTCAGATCACAAGCAATAGGCACCTGCTTTCTTCCCAGCCCTGCATTTCTCTAATTCAATTAGATTATCACATGCATTTCTGCTTTGGCCCTTGCATAGGCTAAAGGGCCATTTAAAGAAATGTTACACCACAGTAATAGGAAAGTGAGGAAATGATCTTGGGGTCTCCAGGTCACATTGTCCAGCCACTAGCTGAGACCAAGACACAGTGCACCCCAAAACATCTCTCCTCAAACAGAATAAAGCTGCAAACAGAACATGGATCTTTCTCTAAATGGCATTTCTCAGACAGATGACAGAAGCATTCATCTCCTGCACGCTCTGAATTAATGGAAAGGATGTTTATTTTCACTATGCTGTGTTGGCAGCAGTGCCTGTGTCCCTTTAGACTGTTTGTGGAATGGCAAAGATAAAAGCAGAATTTTACAGCTGCAGCAAAATGAAGGAGATAAAAAAGTCTCTGTGTGCACTTTTGTCCTGCTCCCCTGCCCGTCTCAGGTGAGACTAATAGTCTGCCTACGCTTGGACGTGACTCCTGTCAGGCACCAGTCAATTAAGGACTTTTGGCTTTCTCAGCACTGAACTCTGGAAGCACAAAGAAGATAAAAGCCAGCCACGGAGAGATCAAGAGGGTCTGTGTGGCTGAGGACCTGGTCTGGAATGAAGGAGCAGGACTGTCAGGAGGGTCAGCAAGTATTGTTCTAAAATGGCTGGTCCCTAAAAGACTAAGGCATAGTCATGGAGAAAGGCAATGATAGTTTTTTGCCTCTGCCGAATTATTATTTTATTTTAAAGAGGACAAGGACATAGTGTGGGGAGGTTATCAGTGCAAGGCAGCACCACGGGGAGCCAGATGTTCACTCTTTCACAAACCAAACCTCATTGCGGCGTCCATAAGGCTTCATAGGAGGGTCATAACCATTGCACAAGTAGAAATCCTTGTGGTACGCAGCTTCACTCCCCAGAGCAGCCTTCAGCTTGGCAGCATGGTTCACGTAATCTGCCTCTTTGGCATAGCCACCAAACTGCCTGCAAACAAACCAGATGGGTGTTGAGCAGTCCTGGCTAAGCACAGAAAGGAAGAGAGAGAGAACAATATATAGCCACAGTATATTTAGACACGCATTTTGATCCAGGTCCTGCCAACATGCACTCATGCACACACTGTTCATTGTGAACCAGCACAGCTCATCTGGGACCGATGAAGTCTCATGAGTGACATAGCCAAGGTGCAGTCATCCACTGGCAGACCCTAAAGGGATCCCCCCAAACAGCCCCATGTATGTGAGCCAGCAGAATGGCCCTGCCCTGTGAATCAACACCATATCAGAGAAAAAAATTTCTGAAACACAAGGTTATCTCCAAGTCAGCTCAGCCCACAGTCATCACCAATGCTTTCAGCAACCGTGTTCACTGTGGTGTGAACAACCATCTGCTGGAAGCCAGGTCACAAAGGAAAGCCAAACTCTAGCTGGCCCAAGAAAGAGGGGAGGTAGGAACAGACAATTGGCAATTACAGCACACAATGCTATTTAAAAGGGGTAGGCTGAAATGGGTCTGGTTTATGTTGACCTCCCACCAACAGGAACTGTTTCCACATCAGCCTGCACCTCGCCACCCTCCCTGAGGGCCGATGTTTGAGAAAAAACAGGCTGATATCGCAGAAGTGGCCCACGCCCAGAGCAAAAGCTAAGCAGCAGTCAGAACCAAGGGAGAAGCCAGTTCAGAATCAGCCAAAATAGTTCAAGCAAGTTGGCAGGGGAACCTCCAAGGGGTCAAAGACAAGGTGACCAGCTTATTGCTACTGTGATGCTAGTTTGAGTCCAGGCTGTCAGTCAACAGCCAAAGACATTCCAAGGTGATTTGAAGCAATGCAATGGCTACTTGTTTCCATGGTGGAGTCTGGTATGAGTCCATCTAAATGAGGCTTCAGCTGACACTTCAGTTTGACGTGAACCACACCAAAAGACATTCTTAATGAATTCATTCTTAATTAATGAAACCAGAAAGTGGGAAAAACAATAGTTTCACACAATAGAAGTGGCTCAGTATCTTTCAGGGCTAACCTACACACTTGTTTACCCAGCGGAAAAAAAATCCATATTCCAAATCAGTGCAGCATGACCAAGGGTAAGAAATGACAAAAAACACCTGCCTTCAGTCTAGACATACCCTTCCATCTCCTTCTACCACATGCACCCCTTGTCCAGCAAGTCATCTGGTAAAACAAACACTGCTCTTCAGAGCACCCTAAAGACCTGAGCACTTAGGACTGGAGATCCCAGGATGCATTCCTTACGTGGAATAAATGGTCATCCCCTGTCTTTCTTCAATCTTAATGCTTTCATCAGTAGGACAAGGAGGGTTGGCTTGAAACTGGCTCGGGATCCGCAGAGAGACCTTCACTTTCTGCTGAAAGGAGCCATCTTCAGCAGGAAAAGCAGTGATGGAGACAGGAGCAGTCATGCCCATTCCAAGCCCTGAAACAGACACACAGACATTACTAAAGAAGTCTAGATTCTCAGGAACTCACAAAATTAACAGGGAATTCACATGAGCTAATTTTAGTTTTGGGAAACTCCTCATACTGAATTAGTTGTCAGGAGTGGGCTCCTCTGGGGCACGCAGAACAGCCTTCATCAGGGTTCTGCATGGGCCAAGCTCTCTCTCCACACAAGCACCTTGGGAGATAAGTGTCCCAAGTGACCTCCGGAATGCTTTTTATTAATGGTGCTGCTTTTGTGGTTCTCTAAGACGCTCTATTCTTCTGACAAATCACCTGTAATTCAGCAGGGTCTGTAGCTCCAGGCCAGGCCAGCAACACGTCCAAATCTACATCAGCATTTAAATTAATACTACCCACACTTAGTCATGAGCCCACAGCCAATACTGGGTGACAGGAGCTTTCTCTTAAACCCTTCCAAATGCTTCCAGGCATCCTACAAGTTCCAGTGCCCAAAACTCAGTGCTGTTATGGCTTTCAGCAGGGCTGTCCATGCTGTCCACACTCCAGAAACAGCATGCTTTTTTCCCACTCATTACCACCAAGAAGTACTACATGGTACTGAAGACCATTTTTCTTCACTCTTGCAGCAGTAGGGAACCTCTAAACCTCAGGAGCAGGCAGCCACAAAAACAGTTGAGATCAAGCCATCTTTCTCATTTCTTTTCCTCTGGTGTCATACCTGTGTTTGTGTCACATGCTGTAGGAGGCACCTTTTCTACTACAGCAACAGCAATCATCACCTTTCCAAAACATGTTGCTGCAAATGCCATTTCCCACTGCATTAACCTTCTACTCCCTTAGACTACACCAGTCCCTCTACTAGATGCTGGAGAAAGGTGTGCAAAAACATGTATATGCCTCAGAAGTACTCTGTAGTCTTCTCCTATGGAGTTAAATTTAACCTGAATGGTTAAAATGTGCACACTTTAGTAAAACAAGAGAATTAGAAGAAATCACCTGGAAGCACCACCATAAAACATTACAAAATACCATTAAAAAGGAAGCTCATTGTTCATTACCCTTTCATGAATAAAAATAGCCAGATAAAATATCAAGGTCATAATAGTTAATTCACTGCCCTCAGGGGCACACCATAGAACCAAAGTGTCCCAGATATCCTGTATATCATCATCTACTGCTCACCCAGGGAGCTGTGACAGATACATGTCCGTCTGTCCTCATCCTTATTCCAGCTGCAAGGTACCTGATTCCTGTTTAAACAAATAATTTTTGAGATTTCACCTTGAAACAGAGATGAGTTATAACGGGACTCAAAGCATGACTTAACTTGTGGTAAGTTTACTCTTCCCAGTGAGAGGCTATGCCCATCAAAGACCCCCGTACCCTGAGCCACAAGCCAGGCTGCAGTGCCAAAGCGGGGCAGGCAACATCTCTCACCCTTGTCGTTGCTTCCTCCGACGTACTTAAGGAGCTTGACTGCCCCTTCCTTCGAGGCTTCGTCGAACGGCTTCCCCACCAGCTCCACCGCCGCAAACCGCCCGCCCTCGCACTCCCTCTCCTCGTAGCTGACCTGCTCCTGGGGAAGGAGATGGGGATGGAGACGCTGCCAGGAGGAATGCGCTGCCCGGGGGGGATACCCGCTTTCCCTCGCAGCGCCTCAGCCGGTCCCGCTAGCGCACAAGCGCTCGGGGAACAGCGCCGGCCGCCAGCCCCGACACAGACAGACCTTCTCGCCCTTGCTCAGCAGGCGGTAGGGCCATGCCTCCACCGTGCTCAGCAGCGAGTTCTTCACCATACCCAGCATGGTGCCGCGCGGCTCAGCTCTGCCCGGCTCGGCTCTGCCCTTCTGGGCGAGGCTCTGCCCCTCTCGGCTCGGCTCGGCCCCGCTCCGAGGAGGTGGGAGGGCCGGGGCCGCCCCGCAGCGCGGCCATCGCCCCCAGGGCGCGCCCGAGGCC
>VZTX01023532.1:0-18732 GCA_013400915.1 Pardalotus punctatus
AATATAAATATCAATTATATATAAAACATACCTACACAAAACCCCTGTAAATAGACACACAGAGCATCCCCCTAGAAATCCCACTAAAACATAAAGGCTCCCAAATGATGAATCCAAAACCGGGCAGCAGCAGCGCTCCGGGGCAGGGTCAGGAGCTTGGGGTTGGGGGTTTTACCGTGTCCCCACTGACGCCCCGTGTCCTCCGCGTCCGCAGGTGCCTCATCAAGTGGCTGGAGGTGCGCAAGGTGTGTCCGCTGTGTAACATGCCGGTGCTGCAGCTGGCGCAGCTGCACGGGAAGCCGGACCCGGGCCCGCCGCAGGGGCCGCTGCCCGGCTCGCAGAACATCGTATAGTCCCTCCCGGGCCGGGCCCGGCCCGCGCCCGCCCGCGGCGCTCGGACACAACCAAAGCACTTCGGCCGCAGCTGAGCAGCCCCGAATCCTGCCGGGATGAAGCCTGGGCTCGGATCCTCCGCCAGAGCCGGGAGGGGACTCGGCGTCCTCGGCACGACATCCTTCTTCCAGCACCTCCCTCCTCCAGCGCCGCGGCCGCCGGGAAAAGCAGCGCGGTGGCACCAGCGACCTCCGGGACCAGCGGAGCTCCGGCACCTCCCGACCCCCGCGATGCCCGAAACGCGGGGCGGACCCCGGAGCATCGCGGCCGGTTCCTGCTCCCTTCTCTTCGCCTTCGGTTCCTTTGCCTTTGCGATTCCCACCAGGAAATGGGGGCTCGCCCCCAGAGTCGTGCTGCGGTTGGGTGTCCCCTCGGCACTTGGTGTCACCCCCGGGGACAGCGGGTGGTGGCTGTGTGGGGTCTCCCGGCTTTGGATTCCCCCCTCCTCACCCTCCCGGGGGTGGCTGCCCCTCTCCTCGGCTACCTCAGGGGCCTGGAGTCCCTGTAATGGGCATCGTCCTGGCCTCAGCAGCAGTGAGAGCCACGGCGTGGGGGACAGGAAAAATCCCGGCCTTTGGGATGATCCCATCGCTTCCAGCCTGGCCCCGGGGGTCTCTGGGCAGCGGTTTCCCTTGCCAAAATACCCCAAACCCCCCCTCAGCGCCTGGGGGGAGCTGGGCCACCCCCTCACCTCTCCGACCACAAATTTTGGGTGTCCCCTGCCATCCTCACCAGTCGCATTCCCAGGGTTTGGGGGAGGGGGTGTCAGTATTACACAGCAGCGGCTTTCCCGGGGGCAGGGCTGGGGGGCTCCCGGTGCCGTCCCTCCTCCAAAAAACCCGGGACTGTTTATGGAGCGTGGAGCCTCATAGACGTGTTTGTACACTACAAATTCTGCAGCAGAATATTTTTTAAAACATTCGCTGGTTATGGTTTTTTCTTTTTTCCTCTGTTTGTTTGGTTTTTTGTAAGCTCTATTTTTGTATATTTAATTGCTATTTGAAAATTCTAATAATGCGTCTTTTTTGCTAATCACACTCTTCTTAAAGAAAAAACAGGAAAGAAAAAAAAAACAAGAGTTTGCATGTGATTTGACTTGAAATGTAAATAAAAGCAGGTTTTGGAAGTGGGGGTGTGTTTGCAGGGGATCTGTCCCCCCGTCCCTTGTGCACCTTCACCCCGGGGGTGTCCCCAGCAGGGAGGGACCACAGCAGGGCTGGAGGGGCTGGTTTGGGGTTGGGGTCACATTGTCCATGGCCCCTTCCTACAGCATCTGTGTCCCAGAGCGTTCCCAGCCAGGCTGCTGGGGACACCACCCCATGAGGGCAGCCTGGCTGCAGAGCACCCCGAAGCCCCCAGCCAAGGGGGATTTTGCAGCTTTCCCTGCTTAGGGAGAGGATATTCCTCCAACCAACCTTCCCAGCCCAAATCCTGGCCCAAACCCCTAATGGGAACCCCATGGGGATGGGCTGGTGTTCAGCTGCCAGCTCCGTGCTATGGGATCTCCTGCCCTGCAGCTCCAAACCCGTCTCCTGCTCACTTTGTTCCGCTCCTCCTCTTCTTCAAGGCTTGTCCAGATGGGTCAAAAAATCCTCGTGGGTTGTCCCCGTGGGGTGGCTGAGCTGGAGCCACGGCAGGTTGGGATCCCTGCAGGAGCCAGGCGGGGAGGAGGAGGCGGGACTCCCCCGGGTCCTGTCCCGCTGTCCCTGTCCCGCTGTCCCCCGATCCCTGCCCGGCGCGGGGCTGCTGCCCTCTAGTGCCGGATCCCACCTGGACATCACCGAAATCATGGAATTACAGTCATGGATTAGGAGGGACTTTAAAACCCATCCCCTTCCACTCCATACCATGGGCAGGGACACCTTCCACCATCCCAGGGTGCTCCAAGCCCTGTCCAACCTGGCCTTGGACACTTCCAGGGATCCAGGGGCAGCCACAGCTTCTCTGGGCACCCTGTGCCAGGGCCTCCCCACCCTCACAGCCAGGAATTCCTTCCCAATATCCCATTCAACCCTGCCCTCCGGCAGTGGGAAGCTGTTCCCCCAGTGTTCTGTTCACCTTCTCCAGAAGGATCCACAAGGAATGAACACCTGGCTGCCCTTCCACCCATTTTTGGGATGATGAGCTCTCTGGGTGACAATTCCCACTGTTGGGACAAAGTCTGGATCTCCCACCAAGCTGCACAAAAGTTCTTTTTCATGCTTCCACCCCCACCACCAATCCCATTCCTATCATCCCTACCAATGATCAGCAATTAAGTTTTTCGTCTAAGCCAAAAACACTGCAATCTTCCCCAGAATAATTAATAGTTTTAAATTTTTTTTTCCCCCCTCCTTTAAATGCTTTGAAATGCAACTGATTCCCAGAGCCCAGAACACGCAGGGAAGGAAAAACAATCAAGGATTGCCAGCAATTATTTTCCTAAAACCCAAGTGGTTGACCCCGATTTCCCTGGCACATTCCTGCTCATTCCCACCACCATCTGTCCGGCTGCACTGGAGTTCCAAGAGGAGACAAGAATCAAACAAAGGGTTTGAAACATATAAAAAATAACTGTAATATTTTGTAACAAGAAGAAAAAAAACCAAACAGGCAGTTTACAAAAAAAGGACAGACAATAAGCCAGGAACTTTGGTGCTGGGATCAGACCATGCTGGATCTACTCAGAAATCCAGAAAAAGGAGTTACACACTCACATGTACAGAGGGAGGATATGGAAAACTTGCAGGATGCTGTGCCCAGGGACACCAGTGCCTCGGGGCAGGGAGTGTGGTGGCTCAGGCTGTGGGATTGGGGCTTGGAATTCCCAGCCCTGCAGAGATTTCCCAGCTCTCCAAAGCAGAACCATTTCAAGGTGGCTTCTGCTGTCAGCCCTCAGCTCCCAAGGCTGCTGTGATGAATAAAAGTCAGGCTTTTCCCCGTGTATCCCAAGGATTTACACACCCTCCCCAGCCCAGCCGAATACTGACCTGTTACATCAAGGAGCCACACAGGTCCCAGGCACATGAACATTCCAAAAAGCCGAAGTTTCTGTGCCTTCTCCATGCGTTTTGGCCATGAGGGTGGGTGAAAAGCTACCCAGAGCCATGTGTGTTAAGTTTTAGGGGGTACCACAAGAGCTTATTCTAGAAAGCCTTCAGTCAACACTCTGGAAATGGAGATGTTTTTCATGCACCAAGTCTGGGAATCTTTTCTGTGATTTCACAAGAAATGAATAAATGAGGTCTTGAATTCAACTGATGCCGAACAGGTTGCCCAGAGATGCTGTGGCTGCCTCATCCCTGGAAGCATCCAAAGCCAGGCTGGATGGGGCCTGGAGCAACCTGGGATAGTGAAAGGTGTCCCTGTCCATGGCAGCGGGTGGAATGAGATGGATTTAAGGTTCCTTCCAACCCAATCCATCCCCTGAGCCATATGATCCTGCTCCCAGCTCTCACCTCTCCAGGACCACCTTATGGAACACAGAGCAGGACTCAGCTGAAACCTGTGTTAGTCTGCAGGAAAATTAACATTTTCCTCCCCAGCATGCACAGGTCACCTTCCACATGAGCCCTGCACTCTTTTCCCTTATTTTACTGTTGTCAAATCCCTGTCTGTGTCCAGAGTTCCAGCTCACAGCCAGCTGAAGTTTAGAGAAAAACACCAATCTACCCAGCAAAGCAAACACCCTTTGAACCCATAGTTTCCTCCCTTTTCAGAGGGAGGTACCACACGAGGAACCACCCTGTGAGTGCTCCGATCTCAGGATACAGCAATGGGCAGAGATGGGTGGGATGCACAAGGCAGGGATGGGCACAGGGCTGTCCAGCACTTCCAGCCAGGCTCACAAAGGGGATCAAAGAGCTGGAAATTGGTTTCTCTGGAAAGAAACCAGGACTGTAAAGGGCGTGCTGGAGTCAGGGTGATGGTCATTCCGATATCCTGGTATAAACCCTGACACAAGGGACCTGATCTGAAAGATCTCAATAGATTTCCCTGTGCTCCATGGAGATGCTTGCTGGGAAGCCAGAGCACTTCCAAAGCCATGTCTCCATGAGATCACATCCCCACGGAAGGTGCAGATACCTCATTCATTGCTTTGAGAGAGCGTTTATTGAGTGTGCAGGATCCGTTCCAACCCCCCATCCCGAGGGCGCAACTTCCACAGGGGCTCCACAGCACAGTACCCCGCTCGCCGGCTGTGCAGCAGCGTGCACAGGGAAAAGAGGGAGTCCAGCATGCAAGGAAAGGGGAGAACTCCCCCAAAACGACAGGAGTGTAGCCATTAATAAATGTAACATGGGATATTAGAGATCCAAGTGTGACTGAAGGAAGTGTCTCTTTGGTGGAGTTCTGTGCAGCCAAGTTTGGTAATAGAAAAAATCTCAGACAAACAAACAACGAATATCCCTATTCCATCCTCAAATTTTGATCTCAAGGCTGGAAGCTGACAGACATCCCTACCACCATCCCAAAGGGTGCTGAGGGCTGTGCAGGAGTGCTGGAGGCTGAAATGGGAATCACCCTGAGGCACAGATCCGTGCTGTGCCATACCTTCCGTGCCTAGGACGGAGCTAAGGACGTGTGGAACAGAGATAAAGCCTGGCTGACAGCACAGCCGTGCTGATGCTCTTCCCCCTTTCCAGACCATTTTCCAGCACATGGAGAACCTTCGACTGTGAACACAGGACTGACCTGGGCACTGAGCACTCCAAGGGATCCCAATGGAAGGAGCAGAGTGCCCATGCTTTGCTTTGCCACCATCATTAAAAATGGAGTGAACTCACTAAAATGGGCAATTTCTTGGGACTGAAATGCCCCCCAGACCTTCCCACACACCCCCATGTTCAGCCAGTGTATTTCAATCACACCCTTTGGAACAAACCTGCGCTGTAATCCCAGATGGATTTCAACTCTCATGGACACCCATTCCCGCGCTGTCCCGACAGGCCACGGCAAGCGGAACAGTCTCAGCAGGGGCTGTGACACAAAACGTGGGCTCAGTGACCCCCAAACCATGGGCTCAGTGGCCCAGGGAGTGCCCTGAATCCATAGGTCCAACACAGATCCTGCAGGGAGTCAGGCTGAGTCCAGGAGTCCCAGGAGAGCACCGACTGCGCCGAAGTAACCCTGAGGAGCAGATGGGAACATCCACTGAAAATTCATGGGGACACACCTGGCACAGGAACAGTGACACCCACAGAATCATGGAATGGTTGGGATTGGAAGGGACCTTCAAGATCATCCAGTCCCATCCCCTGCCATGGGCAGGGACACCTTCCACTGTCCCAGGGCGCTCCAAGCCCTGGCCAACCTGGCCTTGGGCACTTCCAGGGATCCAGGGGCAGCCATAGCTGCTCTGGGCACCCTGTGCCAGGGCCTCACACCCTTCCAGGGAACAATTCCTTCCCAAAATCCCATCTATCCCTGCCCTCTGGCACTGGGAAGCCATTCCCCCTTGTCCTGCCACTCCATGCCCTTGTCCCAAGTTCCTCTCCAGCTCTCCTGGAGCCCCTTTAGGCCCTGGAAAAGTCTCCCTGGAGCCTTCCCTTCACCAGGCTATTGCACACACCGTGTGATTTTAACAACATATACAGGACAGCGGAAAGACACAAGTACAGGAAGGTACTGTATAAAATTTTAAAAATAATACAATAAAATCTAAAAAACAATAGAATAAAATCAAATATAAAATACAATAAAATACAATATAAAATAACATATAAAATACTGTAAAATAAAATATAAAATAAAACAAAATATAAAACAAAAAATAAAATAAAATTTAAAAAACACAAAATAAAATAAAATAAAATAAAATAAAATAAAATAAAATAAAATAAAATAANAAAAACACAAAATAAAATAAAATAAAATAAAATAAAATAAAATAAAATAAAATAAAATAAATAAAAATAAATATAGCTGTGGCTGTAGCAGCAAAGCCCTGAGAACCTCCTGCACCCAACAGCTCCACGTGGCTGTTTCCAGAGCACTCCAACAATCTGCATTTTGCCAAGAGACAAAATAAATTTTAAAAAGGAATTTCACCTCATGTTCCAAGAAAAGTGCTTTTAACTGTCCCTTCGACCAGTAGTCCAGGGCATAGGCCAGGAGCCTCATGGAGATGGTGTTGATCCGAAGGAAGTTGCCCACGAACACCACACGGTTGATGTTCTGCAAGTGTTAAGGGATAAAAAAGGAATATTAAGGCTAAATTTAAAAGCCCTGTGGATGTGACACCTGGGGACATGAGGTAGTGGTGGCCTTGGCTGGGGGAATGGTCGGACTTGACGATCTTAAAGGCCTTTCCAATCTAACTGGTTCTGAGATTTCATGAATTGAGTGCTTGCTGAAAGTGTCTGGCAGAATCTGCAGAAAACCCCCCACAATTCCATCAGAAAGCAGGACCAGGTCATTTTAAGTCAGGCTCTTCCTCAGATTCTTCCACACTACCCAGAAATTCCCAGGCCAAACTACAGCCTGTCTAACTCAGGAGTTTGAACAGAATAGGCGATTTTGCTATGAAATCCTTACACTGCCTTGGACACTGATCATCAAGTGCCATCTCCCCCCTCTCCTCCCAGCTCTGGCCTTTGGCTCATCATGAAATAGCTGAGTGACTCTACTGCTAAACTGGGGGGGCAAAAAACTAATTAGGAGTCGACAATTAACACAATTTTTGAAGAAAGGAAAAGACCAACCAAGCAGTGATATTTTGGATTTAAACCAGACATCCAGCCTAACTCTTCCATCCCAAAATAGTTCTCCTGATCCAAGCCTGAAGCTTTCTTGTTCTCCAAGAAAATAATTTTCTCTTCTTACTACAAAATCAAGTCTTACCTGCTCCTGCACTCACATCCTTCTATGGATTTTCCTTCCCTCCCCACACTGATTAACACTTCCCCTCAACTACTGAGGATCCTCTTTTCATTCAGCTGAGCTCCAGAGCAAGGAATCAGCAGATATATTACGAGCAAGGCTGTTTAGGACATGTCCTGCCTCATTTTGGCTGCAGTGAAGGTAAATACAGAGGCAGAGGAGTCAGAAGGATGCTGGATTCCATGGCCCATCCCATGGCAGCAGGCTCAGGACGGAGTGCAGAGCGTGTCTCTGCTCTTTCATAGCCCTGTACAATGCTGCTTGACATGAATGCAACAAGGCAGCACTGTAAAGAAGCTGAAAGCACAAAGATCCAGCAACAGCCGTGGCAGTGGTGGGGCTTGGCCAAGAAATCCAGAGCAACTCGTAAAAACAACACAGGAAAAGATATCCAGCCTCCAAACCCTTTGTCCCTCCTTTCCTCCTCTCCCAGTGGCGCCCAGAGCTGTTCCTCAAGCAGGCAGCAGCACACAGGTGATGTTTTAGGCAGGGAGCAAGGGAAGAGATGCCCAAAATACCTCATTAAGAGCACACATCCGTGCTATGGAGCCGATGTTGTTGGTGATGGTGATCAAAGTGGCCCTGGCCAGGTCCTCTTTGCTGACAG
Source organism: Pardalotus punctatus (assembly GCA_013400915.1). NCBI lineage: Eukaryota > Metazoa > Chordata > Aves > Passeriformes > Pardalotidae > Pardalotus > Pardalotus punctatus. The sequence continues at coordinate 7,862 of VZTX01023532.1, forward strand.
ATTCCCTCTTCTCCTTGCTCATCATGTTTCCAAAGCTGTAAAAACAGTTTTGGGGTTAAAGTTCCCATCAGAATTCCAGGGGAAAGCGGGAACTGCTAATTTAACCAAAGTGATTCATCGTGAAGGATCAATTTTTAACTTTAAAAAGCGCTGCTCTGAATAACTTGGATTGCCTAGGAATGATTGCTTTCCTAAGGCACTGAAATCCACTTTATCATCCTTGCAGGATCTCCAGTGAAAATAAAACCAAAATAAAACCAGGCAGGGCGTTACCTGGATGCCACAGCCCAGCCTGGCAGCCCAAAGCGCTCGTAGTCTCCCCCGTAGATGTCCCGCACCAGTTTGTCCACTTTGGTGCTGTCCCCGTGGGATGCCATCTCCAGGGCCTCCTCGAACGTGGAGCAGCCCGTCAGAAGGCAGCAGAGGCCAAAGAAGGTTCCCCCTCCAAGGCTGCAAGTAAAGCAAAATGAAAATGAAAGCTTGGATTGTTCAGCTCTGCATCCCAGTTGGCTCAGATCAACCCATTCCTGGCTCCATTTTTCAGGGAGAACCATCCTGGAAGAGCAGCATCTCCTTTAAGTCTGTTCCTCTCACGTAACTTACAGCCTGTAAGGAATCCCTCGCCCTCACAGCCTTCTGTGCAAGCCATGACGGTAAATAAGACATGAATTTTCTTATTTTACACTGCCCACCTTCTTCCCAGCACTCAGAGATGTTAATCTTAAAATAAATATTAGTCCTGAGGGATAACTGGAGTGTCAGGGCAGTTATCCAAAAGCTGGGGAAAACATTCTGTCCTGTTCACTTTACAGTGCACAGATGCCAATAATGACATACAGTGAGAGTACGAACTGTACTGAGGCACTTTAAAATTATTATTATCATCATTGTTATTATTATTATTACTACATTACTTTTCAGGGAATTCAGGAAAGCTTAAAGCCAGGTAACTTTTTGGCTTTGGCAGGACACAATCATCATCATCATTATTACTACTATTACTTTTCAGGGAATTCAGGAAAGCTTAAGGCCAGGTAACTCTTTGGCTTTGCCAGGACAGAGGAGCCACATCTTCAAGATGGACAAGAACTGGGGAATTACTGCTATGCCATTATCCCTTTCACCAAAATCTGGCAACTTTTGGAAGTCAGGATGGAAACCGCAACTTCTTGGATCAAAGCTAGGAGTTGTTAATAATCCCAACAAAGTGATCTCATTAAATAAATGAATAAAGCCCTTAAATTCCTGCAGCAGGGCAACTGTAAAACCAGCTTAAATAAGAGACTGGCTGCAGTAAAGACACCCAAACACGAAATCCAGATCCTGTCTTCCAGGAGGGATCTTTGGCAGGAAGAAGGGACTGCAGTAAGAGCCGGAGCTTGGTCATTCCCCTCACCATTTTATTGCAGCTTATCCCTCAAAATGCCATTTACAAAGCAGGAATGTGCTCCAGACCCTCAAATCAAACTCCCTTTACCCCCCCCTTCCAGCACTCACCTGGTGCCCGTTACCCGTTTGTAGTTGTCTTTGGAATAGACAGCCAAAATGCTGACCCCTGAGCCGATGTTCACCAGAAGGAGAGGATAGGGATTCTCCAGGTTGAACGGGAGCTTCTGGCACCTCTCAGCATCCGTCGGGTTCTCGAAATAGTAACACTCGGAGTGTCCGTTGAAGCCCACGGAATCGATGTACAACACTCCTTTAACAAGGCAATCCAGCTCATCGAGCTTACAGAGCTCAAGGTCACCCATCTGGCGGGAAGCAAAAAAGAGGAATATTGAAGAAGCAGCCAGGGATTTGAAGGGTTTATGTTCAGGGCTGGAAAAATGCATTCACTGCTAGCTCAATCCAGCTATCTCCAGCTCCCTGCAGAGACTGAGGGAGATCACAGGGAGTCTGAAGTATCCCAGCCCTCAGGTGTGGAACAAGGGAAAACCATCTGGATCCACAGCTGGACTCAGAGAGAATTCCAGTAATTCCCACAGGCCTGATATAGGCCCTGATGCTGAGGGACTGGCATGAAAAGCCAGTAAAAATGAGAAGGGACTTACAGTGTTTGACCAAAATATCCCACAAAACCCATCCAAAGGAACATCAAAAAAACGTGAGGAAGTTACAAAATTGTTTTCCCCTCATTTAACTGCCTCAACCACACAAAACTGGGTATCAGGAAAAATTTCTTCACAGACAGGGTCGTGCTGCCCAGGGCAGTGGCGAGTCCCCATCCCTGGAGGGATTAAAAAACTCTGCAGATGCTGGGGACATGGTCAGTGGTGGCCCTGGCAGTGCTGGGGGAATGCTTGGACTTGATGATCTCAGAGCTTACCTTTTCACCCTTAATGATTCTATAAAAGCCTCTTTATTTGCATTTTTCCAAGCCCTGACTAAACAAAGTATTTATCACATGTTTTTCACCTATGAACAAGGATTCCACTTAGAATGAAGCCACATGATCATGTCAAACCCCAACTATGAAATTCTGACAGTTACGTTTACCTCCCAATCTGCCTCAACCTCAACCAGCTCATTCACACAGGTGTTAGAAATGAAACCAGGTGAGCAAAGGAAGAAAATAAAGCAGGAGAAAGACAGCAATGAGGAAAAAAAAAACCCGCAAGACTGAGATCAGCACAAGCAGAGATTACAAATAGAGAGGAAGATTTGTAAGAAAGATTGTTAGCGAATAGTTTTAGAGTTACATTCAGGGCAGAAGGTATTTTAATTTGGAGATGCCAAGTTTAACTGGAGTTAGGGACAGCGTCAAAATGAAAATTTAGAGAAGTTTTAGAGTGTGCAGAGAAAGTTTTCTAGTTTTAAGCCTTCAAAGAAACGTCACTACCAGATCCTAATGGTATAGAAGCCAAAAATGCCTACTGTGCGAAAGTCCTGCTCAAATTTGTACGCTCCACCTCCCGTGGCACATAAGGTAGTATGGAGGCTCGAGAAGTGTTTTTCGCTTCCCATTTGGATAAAAGCAGGCATGTCATGAGTAGGAAAGCGTATAAAGTGCAGATTGCCTTTACGTCCACACAGGGTAAGGTCCTTGAGCTCAAGGTGCACATCCCGAATGCCTGTGGAGCCATAGGCTACGTTTGATGTCAGGTATTTGCGGATGCTTTTGAGGTTTTCCACTTCTTCCTCTTCCTCTTCGGCGGTGATGTCCTTGGGTTCAAAATAAACCAGTTTGACCAAGGTCCCTCCGATGTCCAAGCCAAACCAGGGAAAGACTGGAGAGAGGAGACAAAGAGAAAATGAGACAGGGTACGGCACAGCCATAGCACGAGCACCTTTCTAGTGGAAGGCGTCCCTACCCATGGCAGGGGGGTGGAACTCGATGGTCTTTAAGGTCTTTTTGGTCTTCCCACCCAAACCATCCTGGAAGATGCTATGAAAATCGTTATAAAATGAATTAATTCATGCAGATCTCTAAGGACACATGTGGTCTCCGCATTTTCAGGAATGCTGTCTTTGACAAGAGACTCCTCCAACATGAGCACAGCTCCTGTTTGGAGACCCCTCACGTTCAGGAGCTCTGAATATTTGCTGTACAACACTCAAACACTGACATCCCCCACTGCAGGTCTGACAGCAACCATACCCCTGCCAGATCCTGCTGCACGTTTAATCCCCAGCTATTCCTTTTCCCAAGTTCTGAACCAGAGCCAGAGCCACGGATAACACTAGTGCTTTTACATCAAAGGGATGTACAAACATTCCCTAATTACAACACAGAGCAGAGGTAGACAAGTACTCTAAGATGCCGCAGGGAAACAAAAACAAATGTCTAATTGGATTATTTTATTAGTCAAATTCCCCCATGGTACAAAATATGCATCAGTGTCAGGCCCAGCAACATTTACAGCTGTGTTAGATAATGAGCTTCTTGGAAAAGATCAAGAGAAACCCCCGATCTGATGGAATCTGCGATTAGAGCTGGGAACTGGAACAGATTAGTATCACTATTAATGAGCTAAAGGAGAGGCTGCAGCTAACGAGATGCACAGGCTCCAGAGCAAACGGAGAAATGTAGCCACATGTTAGGGCTTATGGGAGCAGGATTCAACCCTTATGGTATGTTCCAGAAGGAAAAAAGGAACTTGTAGAAAATAAACCTGAATCATAGAATCAAAAAGGTTGGAAAAGACCTCCACAATCCCAACCCTTAACCCAGCAGTGCCAAGGCTACCACTAACCCACATCCCCAAGTGCCACATCCCTTTCCGGGAGGAATTTTCCCAATATCCCAGTCTAAACCTCCCCTGGCACAATTTGAGGCTGTTTCCTCTTGCTCTGTCCCTGTTCCCTGGGAGCAGAGCCTGACACCCCCAGCTGTCCCCTCCTGTCGGGAGCTGTGCAGAGCCACAAGGTCCCCCCTGAACCTTCTTTTCTCCAGGCTGAGCCCCCCCAGCTCCCTCAGCAGCTCCAGACCCTTCCCCAGCTTTTTTCCCTTCCCTGGACATGCTCCAGCACAGATGTTACCATCATTCCTCTGGAAAAGAGAATCTCGGGTTTTAGTAAAATTCCTTATCTGCAAACAGGTAAGGCTGGAACATGGAGAAGCCCTCATGCCTCTCCCTTTGGAGCAGGAATCCCTTGTGTCAGGCTCTTCAGGGAACAATCTTTGCACAGGCGCCAGCCTGACAGGTTGGAGGACATGTTCTCTCCAAGGCAGATTTATCTGGTGGCTGTACAAGCCCTTCCAGAGCTTTCCAGCTCCCAGGAGCTGCTGGCACCGGCAGCTCCCCACAGTATTTTTAATCCACCAAGTTATTTTTATGTATTTCCATAGAGGCCACCCCCAACCATCACCAAAGGAAATCTTGAAAGAAGATGCAAGGTCTATTTTCGGAGACACATCCAAATCCCAATCACTCTCCGTTTCTGAGGCATTTACTTCAAACAAGAACAGACACAAAAATAACTTTTCATGAATGAAAGGGAATCTGAATGGCAGCCCAACAGAGGGAGGGAGCAGTAGCAATACAAGGACTTTTCCATGGGCAGATAGTGGTAAGACGAAGGAGAATGGTTTTAAACCAAAAAGAGAGATTTAATTAGGTATTAGGAAAAAATTGTTCCATGTGAGGGTGGGGAGGCCCTGGCACAGGGTGCTCAGAGAAGCCATGGCTGCCCCTGGATTCCTGCAAGTGTCCCAAGGCAGGCTGGACGAGACTTGGAACAGCCTGGGATAGTGGAAGATTCCCTATCCAAGACAGGGGAGCTGGAAGTAGATGGTCTTTAAGTCCCTTCCCACCCAAACCATTCCACAATTCTATGATTTCTGGAATGTATTTGTTCCTGTCAGAACATGTCATTTGATTTCTGCATTCTGAAGTCCACACTTGATTTTTTTCGAAGCACCCCCACGGCTGTATTTAGACAACAATCTTCCCCCAAACTCCCTTTGCCAGGCTACAAAGGGGTAAAAATGGGGAGAGAGCAGAGGATGAGGACTCGGAGATGGCCTCACCGAGGTGCAGCAGAAAAGGCGAATATCCAAAAACCAAGGCACGGTGTTCTGAAGCCACGTGCCTGAAAAAGCCACAGGGCTGCTCCATCACAGGCTAACAGGCTCCCACTTCCCAGCACTCAGCTGGCAGCACATGCACAGGTTCAGTAAAATAACATATTTGTTTTAAATTTGTTTGTGAAGTTCACACACCAAACTCCTACACTCAGCGACACAAACCTTTTAGATTTTAGGGCAAACACCACCTGGGTCCATCAGCTTAGGCAGTTTTCCTGGTCACAAAAAAAGAGAGCAGCTTCTTGGAAACTTCACCCCCTACTCTGCGCCAAGACCTTTCATTTTTTAATAAACATAAATTGAGATTTTATTTAGGTAGAACATCAAGTGTGGAGTTAAACCACACCAGTTATCCACTATCTGTCTCACCAGAAACAGGAATGATGCCAGCATAGCTGAGAGTAACTGCAGCCAGGCTGGGCTCAGGGGTCACTATCTCCACTCAGCACTGGCCCTAAAAAGCAAATCCAACCCTCTGAGGTGGGACACAACTTGTGAGCAGAGCTGGCTCACACACCCCTGTGGATCTGGCTGGAAAGGCTCCACACGGAGCAGCTGGTGTTCTCCATCTGCCAGCAGCTCGGCTGTACCTTCCCCAAGTCACCAGGGATAAATTCAAAAAGACAGCCTATTAAGGTAATTAACTTACACCAAATGATTGTTATTTATGGATCTCTCATTATATGCATCACAGCCACAGGTTAAGAATCCAAGGAAGAAGCGTGTGAGCTCAAAATTAAGTACTTCTTTCCCAGGCTGCAAAGGATTCCCTTTGCAGTAACACCTGCTGGAGAACTCAATCCATTACAGGGACGGAACTTCCCGATAAACCCTTTTTTTGTAAGAAAGGGAAATGCCACACAAGCAAGAGGAGGAAATTATTCCAAGGACGTGGAGAACTGGGGTTTTTTTCCTGACACTTACAGGAAGTCATCTAACAGGAACATGCAGGGCACTGACAGCTCTTCCATGTCTGAGAACTAGAAAAATCCAAGGGAGGGAGGAGGAAGCTCTCCTGGATCAATGCCATCACCATCTGCCACCAACATTTCTCTTGAAACACTGATTTTTTTTTTTTTCCCCCCAGCAGATGAAAGCCATCCAGAGATCTCTCCCTTGTAAGCCTCTGATGCAATTTTTCCAAGAGAGCTGCCGCAGATCTCAAGGAGCAGCAGAACTGCTGGCATCCGGGAGCCTCTGGGCATCCCCGAGGCTGATTTTGCTCAGTCAGAAGGTTCTGCTGGAATAACCAGACACCAGCATCAATGGCCAGGGCAGGAAATGCAAATGCTGCCTCTCATCACCACCTCCCTGCTGCTACTTGGAGCTCTCCATGCTGGGAAGAGCCTCCCATGTCTCCTTTCCAAGCGCTCCCCAGCCAGAGAACAACGGGAAGGATGGCAAATCCCTAGGCTGGCATGGGGGAGCACATCATTGAACAGACCTCACCTCCTGCCCAGCACTTCTGGAAGCGTTTAGCTGTTCCTTGGGTGTCTGGGCATTTCCAAGAAAGGCAGAAAATGCTCTGCTCTCAGCTCCAAACCTCCCGTAATCCTTCTCCTTAAAGAAATTCTCTGTTGCTTTGTTAGGAGGACGAGAGCCACGAATCCCACTCTGGGTGAGCTGGGCAGAGAAGCTGGGGCTGCCCCATCCCTGGAAGTGTCCAAGGCCAGGCTGGAGCAACCTGAACCAATGGAACCTGCTCCATGGCAGGGAGTGAATGAGATGGTCTTGAAGGTTCCTCCCAATCCAAACCACTGGCCTGGCAAACTCTTGCTTTCCTTGAGCACAGACAATTTTAAAAGCAGCTCTCCTTACATATTTTCATATAAACAGCACTTTGTCTTAAAAACAAACCTTCTTATCAGGGGCAGATCTACGGATATGCAGCAACAAACAAAAGACTGGTCTGAAAACAAAGTTGAGGGCTCACAGCTCCAACCAAATAATCCCAGGAAAGCTCAAGGATGCTTCGTGTGCCCACAGCAAGAGCTGCCACCCTCCCTTCCAATCCCTTTTGCAGTCAGACTGCAAGATCTTCAGGGCAATAAAAAGAAATTGCCTTTATCTGATATGTAAATTACTTCATAAAATTGGACACTGTGTAAATAAAAAAGCCCTCAACAGACTTATTCTGGAAGCTGCAGAACTGTCAAGATGAAAGAGGTGATATAATTAAAGATCTCCATGGTGGATTTTCACCACAAAACAAGCAGCTCGAGTTGTATTTCAGAGTGATCTTTAACTTCTAAGCCAATTATATCAGGAGCTAAAAAGATCAGTCTGATTATTTAGTTCAGTGTGTGACAGCACCTCTAGGCTTACTCTGAAATATTCAATATTATATTTTAATAGCATTATACCATGCTGGAAATTTTACAGCTGAAAAAAAATACAATTCATTAGCATTTAATATAAACTGACACTAAGTCTACATCTCCTCCCATGCCTAAAAACAGGCTCTGATAGGAATTCACATTTCATGTGCCATTCCAACACAGGAAAAGGTATTTGAACATCAAAGCTTAAATTCCGTACTACAAAAGAGGTGACAAAAAAGCATTTTATTTTTACCTTTTCTTGGATGCTTTCTGTATTGAAATTTTTAAATCATGTGTCCATTTGCATGATTCCGACAGAAGACAGTAAAACTTTCAAAAAGGAATCAGCTGAAAGGATTTTTTTTTCTCAGGGAACAAACAAACAAGCTACAGAAGGGAGAAACACATTTTGCTAACCAGCAAAATAACCTAAACTCGTATCTGCTGAATATCCCAGGATTCCAGGAGGAGCAAGGAGAGAATGGAGGAACGGGAAAAGGGGGAAACCTGAGGAACCGAAATGCTGATCTCTTTCTGTTATAAAAAAGATTCATTAAAAACACATTCTCCTGCTCGTTATGACCTCTTCATGATCAGGTTTCTGCCTGGCACTTCACCCTGCCCACAGCCACAGTTCCTTTAGAAGCCACAATGGGAATATCCTCTTTACTCATCTGGGGTCTTTCCAGTCCAGTTTTTAAGTGCAGATTTCAATAATGGCACCAATAATTCAGTACCAGAAAGGAATTTTCCCGTGTTGTCCCTGGAGCTGATGAAGTTTTTGTGTATGACATGTCTGCCAGCACTAATAACTAGGACTAACTAATAAATCAGGCTCCTCTTCCCAATGTGACAGTCCAAAGCTTTAACAAATCTCCACTTCATGTTTTCAGGGACTTCTCACTCCCTTCTGAGAGCAACAGCGTCCTTGACTTCTCTCCCTTCTCCCAGTGGCACACAGAAAAACCCAGCATCTGCAGTAAAGCTCCTCAGCTCCTGAACTGCACCAAGAAACATTTCACAGAACCATTTACATCGGAAAAGACCTCCAAGATCAATTCCACCTGTTAACACAGCATTCTCATCTTCACCCCTCATCCATGTTTCCCCAAGCACCACATCGACATGACTTTTAAACAGGGAATTCAGATTTCCAGGGAATTGAAAAGCCCCAGCTGCAGGAAGGCACACAGTGGGACGTTGGGTGCACAGTTTATTCCAGATCTATCCCAAGTCCAGTCCTCTTTCCCGATCTCCGCAGTGAAACAGCCCCCACTGCACATTACAGGCACAGAGGGACAACGAGGAAGGAGGATCACGAGCCTGCCGAAATCCTTTCATTCCAGGGGAAGCGGGGCTCATCTGCCAGGGCATCTGCCAGCACAGCCAGGCAAGACAAGCCTCAAGGTCACCCAGCTCGTTTGCCACAAGCCAGCAGCAGACAAGTGGGAGCTAAAGTAGGACATTTTTGATCCCACGCCCATTAAGTGCTTTCATTTCGGCTTGAGTCTGCCTTAAGGTGTGATGGAGCATTTTAACTCCAAAATATGATTTAGTGTGACATCAGACATTGTGCCTGTTAAAAGACACATTTGCTCCGGCACATTTCTCTTCCAATTATCACAAGTATCATTTAGGGAAGTCAGACTAAGTTGTAATCCCAAATCACGCCACGCTGACCCTTCCAGACTGGATCCAAATCCTTTCTTGGAAGCTGCCAGAACACCTGTTTTCCTTAAAGTATCCCATGCCACTCTTCAGCACCCAACTTTAATCCACATTTTCCAGATAAGACACAAAAACTGCCCAGAGCAAGGCAGAGGAGATTCATCACCTAACACAGAGCTCCAAGTCCTCTCTCATTCTCATACCAGAGATCTCCTTCATGTCCCTGCAGCCTTTTAACTAACAGGTCTCTAATTAACAGTCACACAGATCCCTATTCCTATTTTTCACACTAAGGGCAAAAGAGAAGCTCCTTTTTTTCACCAGCAACCGAAAAAAGAGCAGCAATACTCTTAAAACTTTCCACGAATATAGTAACCACAATGTCTCAGTTCTGCCAGTAAAAGCCGAGATGCAGCAGAATCCCGATCCCTGTTTTCAGCCTGGATTCCTTGCTCACATCTTTTTAACAGCTGTGCAGGTACAAAGGAATTACACCCAGGCTGTTTCATTTTCAGGATATGGCAATTTCCTTCCAGGAGGAAGGACTCCAGCAGAACTCAAGGAATAATGGTTCGGTTCCTCCTCAAACATGGCTGATCAGTGACAGCCACAGCACCTGCACGGCAGCTCCTGCTGCTCCCAAAATGAAGGCTGCCATCCATTTTGCTGTTTCCAGTAGGACATTTACAAACGTGGTTATAGGCGTGGGTTTTTTTTCATTAGAAAGCCTGGTTTGATCTGCATCCAGCTCCTGCCAACCCTGTGGGGTTCTTCCCTCCTGGAATTTAAACCATTCCTTTTGCTCTCCATTGCTTTGCTTTCACAATCATCAGTCCAGCCCCACAACCTCACACCCTGGTCCCTCCATCTGTCCTGCTGTGCTCTTTTCCTCACCCTCTGTCACCAGGCAAAAGGTGACTTGGGGGCCTTCCCTCCCACCCAAGGACCCCAAATTGGGCACCTCAGCATCTGCCACAGCCCCAGCCCGTGTCCTGCCCTACCAGGCAGGTGCCGCCTCACCCTAAACCTCCCAGAGCTCTTCGAGTTCAGCCTGTCCATCCTTCACCCCAGCCTGCTGAGCCCATGTTACTGTCCCACTGTGTCCCCACCATGCTGTCCCCAAACCACCCATGATATGCCCATGCTATCGCCCCACAGTGCTGCTCCCAAGCTGGCCATGCTGGACAAGTCATCACCCCACCATGTCCCCTCCGTGCTGTCCCCAGATTGGCCATTCCGGACAAGTTACCACTCCACTGTGTCCCCACGGTGGTCCAGACTGGCCGTGCTGTGCCCATGTCATCACCCCACTGTGCTGTCCCCAGACCGGCCACGCTGCACAAGTCCTCACCCCA
>VZTX01023535.1:2712-36022 GCA_013400915.1 Pardalotus punctatus
GGGCGGGGCCGGGGGCTCCCGGGCCGCGCGGCCGGCGCTGCGGGGCTCGCCCGCCTTCGGGGCCGTCTGCGGCAAATGCCGGCTCCGCTCGGAGCCCTGGGCGAACGGCGCTGCTCTCCGGGAAAGGCGCTTGTGCTCCGTGGGGCGCGGGGCTCTGCAGAGCCGCAGACCTGCGGGGCTGGGAGCTGCCCGGGGGTCGCCCTTGGCGCCGTGTCCCCCGTGCTGGTGGCCGCGCTGCGCTCGGTGTCCTGGCGGCGGGATGGAGGGATGGATGGATGGAGGGAGGGGTGGATGGGTGCATGGAGGGATGGATGGATGGGTGGGTGGATGGGTGGATGGCAGGCAGGGCTGGCCCTTTTGTCCAGTAACCGCTCTCATCACCTGCCGGCCGGCCCCACGGGGTGCCGGTGAGCTCTTGTGCTGCTGGCATCTGCCTGGCCTCTGCGGTGGGTTTGGCACATGGCACCTTGTCGCCACAATTGTCACTCCCAGACTTGGGGAGTGGCAACATCTGGTCATCCAGACCTTCCCTGGTGTAGGACTTGTGCTGCCTGGCTCAGTTGTTCACAGCCATGTGTGTTTCTGCTGTGGGTTAGCTTAGGATCGCGTTTTTGGCAGGGCATGAGGGCGTCGTTTAAGAGCTCCCAGAACGGAGTCTCAAACACAGTGTGCTCTAGGTGCCTGAGATGGGAACCTGAAAGTAAAGAAAGTTGAATGTCATGATAGAGGTCATTAGAAATGCATGACTTATTTTTTGTTTTCATCAACAAGATGGCCTTGGGTTTCTGGTACTGTCCACTCATGAGAGCAGTTGAAAAAGCCTAATTTCAGCAACTTCTTCAGCTGGAAGCTTTCGTTTATCACAACTTCCTTCAACTGCCAGGCTCTGCCTGTGTTAGCAGTAATGCAAGAGTGCAAAGATCTCACATCGCTTTGCCAGCGTTTAAGAGTTACAACATCCTCCATGAGTTACAGACTGTACTCATGCATGTGAGAGAGCTGCAACACTGAGAAGTTGGTTGTTTGATGTTGTGCAGCAAACACTTGTCAGGTTTGGGAATGGAACTTTGTACCATGTTGGTTTTCAAGCTCTTGCTTTAACCACTAAATACACTGTTTCTCACTAGATAGTTCCTCAGGCAGTACTCTGAACTTGTCTAAAAGCTGATTTAGAAGTTTCCACCAGAGCAAGCTTCTCAAGTCTCCCATCTGATGCTTTTCTCACTCTCTGTTTCTCTGCCTCTGTCTCTCTCTGGTGATACTGTTTTATTCCCAGAATGAGGAATGGCTTTACATCTCTTTTTCTCTTAAATTGCTTTGCCTGAGCTCCTCTTTTCTTCCCTCTGGCTATTGCTTCTGGTTGGATATGGGTTTCTGCTGCTCCTGAGTGATGGTGTATTGCTCTGATGCTCTTCCTGGAGTTGGGAGCCCCAACAACTGCAGCCTGTTTTAATCAATGCATGTACATTTTGCTTTCCTAACTCTTCTCTTGCTGACAAGCCCTTTCATCATCAGCCCTGCGCACAAACGAGGTTAGCCCCAGTTCAGATCACATTACTGTAGTTCTGCTTCCCATTACTTTTCCCTGTGAGCCTGTTTTATGGGAGTGTGTGTGTGTAAGGTGGGCACTGAACAATCTAAAAGCTCAAAGGAGTCTTTATTTCACAAAGGGAAGGACACAAGCCAAGGGATTGTTTAGATCCAGTGGCTGCTTATAGCTAGAACACTTCCATGGAAGGTGGGGAAATCCGTGGTTCCCCAGAGACATCTTGATGCACAGAAGATGCTGATTTTTTTTGTACTGAAGTGCTGGTTTTTATCAGTGCCTCTGGTAGGGAAGAGGATGCTCTGTCGTATCTCAGAGGCCTGAAGAGTTAGCTATGGGCATTTTCATCCCTTGCCCAGGGACAGTTCATGGTACGTGTGCATCAGTCTAATGGTTCATGTAAGTAAAAGTCAGCTTAATCAGGGGCTTAGAAATCTCTAAGAAAAGGCATTGTCCCACCAACATAACTTTGTGTCTGGTATGTAGAGTTGGGTGAACAATGAACTGCTATTGAAAGAATGAGTGGATCAGTACAGGCAACTGTGTGGCAGGATAGGGTAGATCAATGTACAAAATGGAAGCTGATAGTATGAAAAAAAGCTTTATTTGATTTTTATATTTGGTACAGGTAGAAGTCATATGATGGTAAACCAAGTAAAGGAAATTAGAATATTCTAAACTAGGGTTTGAGGAAAACACAAAAGCCACGCTCCTGATTTTAGGGGTTGTTCAGTGCTCCAGTGGCTCTCCACACCTTCCCAAAGAGTCCCTAGTTCCTGAGCTGTCTGACAGCTGTGTGTGTGTAGGAGGAGCCAGGAGGCAGAGCTCCGGTGCAGGTCAGGTCTGTGCTGGAGGTGCAGCCCCGTCCCAGGAGCTGAGAGAGCAGTGCTGGCCCAATGGCACAGCCGAGACCCCGGTCCTGTGTTCCAGAGAGACTTGTGGAAGTTGTACAGGACACTCATCTGTTGGCACAAGAGCAAAATCCAGCCTGGGACTGCCAGGGACACCAAAGGGAAGCGGCTACAGCGCGGTTTTTCTGTGTGCTGAAGTGACTGGCCCTGGCTGTCATTGTCCAGCAAAGCCTGCAAGGGGGGAGTCCCCCTCCCTCCCAAACTCCCACGTGCAGGCACAGTTTCACGCACTTACCTGCTGCAGGATTTTTCCCAATCTGTCTTGAAGGGCAGTCTGTGGATTAATTTTACAGTCAGTCAATGCTCAAATGACTTTCTGCAGTGTGGACTTGTTTTACCCTGTGACCCCGACCAAAAAATCAAGACTAAGCTTGGAACTCTCTTGGAACACATTGAAAAGGCAGTGAAAGCTCAGAGCTGGTCCAGGTCTGCTGAGTGTATTGATTGTGTGGTAAAGCCGTGTCAAACACGTGTGTGCTTCAAAATTCCCGGTCTCCTCCACCGGCCAAACCCATGCCTGCAGTGAAGGTGGCTTCCTGCAGCCTCATCAGCACATCACCCGTGAGCTCTGAGCTGCTCATTTCTTATAAACTCGAGAGGGATTTTGGTAGTCTTGGCGTTTAGTAATTTTGCAATTTGTTTGTGGGCGTTCGAGCTTCCGTGTCTGTCTGACTCTGCAGCCTCACAGAGGTTTGGGGAACGCTGCTCCATGTGTGACCTTGTGCTTTTATTTTTTTTTTCTTTTGCCTTTTCCTCTCCGTAGCAGTTGCATGTTGTAAATACCAGTGCTGTGGTTGATAAACTTCATAAGAGGAAATTTGTGTTAGGATGTTTTATGGTGGCTGCTGGCTTGTTAAATACTGCCTGGGTGGTTTCAGATGTGTCTGTTGCACTCTGGCACTCTGCATAAATTTACCTTTATGGGCAGATTCCTCAGGTACGTTCTCTTCTATTGCCGATGTCGTACCTATATTCTCTACATGGCATCCAGTAAAACTGAGCTTTTATTTCTGTCCCGTGTGCACATCAGCTCTCCTCTTTGATAAAGATACACATTTATTACCTTCACACTAATTACTGCAAGGGGAAACCTTAAGGAGGGAAAAGCAGCCTGTAGCTTTCCTGCAGAGTAAAAAATGCAGGACTGAGGCAAAGGGGACAGGGAAGTTGTGGACTTGCCTTTGTCTGAAAAGGGGAATTTTGTCTCATGATTATTTTCCTCCACCACTTTACCTTCCCAGTGATAAAAGAAGTTTGGGCATTGTATTATGGGTTCATTGCATGTATGACTCTTAGGAAGTGATTAGTACCAATGAATGCATCTTTTCTGATTGCTTCCTAGGAAATTACTCCACACCTCAGAATTAATGAGGGATTATGGAGTAGATGTGGAGTCTTTGCTGCTTGTGCTGGGCTGACCCAGAGACAGGAGTCAGTGTGGAATGGCTCCATGTGCATTTCATTCCTAATTTCCTAAGAAAGTCTGTCTTGCACAGTTTTTTACTTTCCCCTCACGAAAGTATTCCACAGAGCAGAAATACCTGTGAAAAGGGGAGTACACTTGAATTCTCTGGGAAGCGTGCAGAATAACTGTGTGTTTGAAGCCATGGAATTCTATCGTTGGGCGTGTTCTTGGTGCTGTGGGGCCCGTGCTGTGTGACAGTGGCACTTCCCTTCCTCTTGCACAGTCTGAGGAGTGCAGGGCACCGCTGGCCGGGCAGCTCCAGGGTGTGTTTGTCTGTCTGCAGCCTGAGCCTGATGGAGGTTCCCATCCAGCGACAGCGAAGGGAAGGAGGCGAAGTCCCCTTCCTCCTTTTGGGAAGAGGCGGTGATGTGCACCTGCCCTGCGCCCAAACCCGTGTTTGAGGGCTGTGGGAGGGAGGATTCCTACAGCAAGGTGTGGGTGGGGGAATGTGGAAGTATTCTAGCGAGAAGTTCTGGGGTGTGTTGCAGCAGGAAGGCTGAGAACCGGGGGTGTCCTGCTGTAGAATGTGGGTGGCTGCACCCCAGTGTTGGTGAGCAGGAGTCTGTGGGAGCCTGTGCACCTGCTGAGCTTGGTTCTGTGGGTGTACATCCCTCTGGAACACAAAATCCTGTCCCACCGCGGCTCTGAGGGATACACAGCTTGTACAGGAAACTAATTTGTCAAGTGTAGACTGAGTAATTTCAACCTCAGGCTACCAGACCTGCACCCTACCACAGTATGGGATTGCTGACAATTCTGTCTGCCTACTAGGATGAGAGTCTGAGATGATGCTGAGGCTTTAAAAATTAACAGTTTTAATAGAGAATTTTAAAATTTTTTTTTAAGACTGCGGCAATGAAAGACAAAGAGTGTATGTCAAACAACTCCAGCAGGGCAAACCCTACAAAAAGGAGTGATGCTGCATCTGGCTATTCACAAAAGACAAAATGACCCAGAGCAAAGGGAATTGTAATTATTTATACACGTGAGGTCAAGATAGTGCAAACACGGTTAGAACCTGGAGGGCTCTGCTCAGTTTTCCAAGACAGAGGGGAAGAGGGAAGTCAGGTGGTGCAGGAGTACCCATCTATGCAGAGCTTGCCTCACATGAGAGCCGTCACAGTGCATCAGATCTGAGCTCCAAGTAGAGCATTCTGAACTTACCAATAGGGAGATGGTAAATGATGTATTAGAGATGGTGAAAGTCCAGAGTTATTCTTTGATATATCCACTCCAAGTTCTGTTGGAAAAATCTGGCATCCTCTAAATCAGGGAGTTTGGAAAGACAAGGTATTGATCTTGAACTTGGCATTGTAGCTTACACAGGTAGTTGATATTCTCTGAGATGTGGTAGGTAGAAATCCTACCAGGTGGAAATCTTCAGTAGAAGGAAGCAGCTCAGCCATTGCCATGTCTGTCTCTGCTGGTCAGTAGAGTTGTGGTGGTTTGCTGATTTAACCTGAGGTAGCAGATACACCACAAACTTGCTGATTTTGTTGTTGATGAGCAGAAAACAAGGCCAGCTTGTTTTACTTTATTCAAGCTTGTAAACCTCGCCTCCTCCCCCTGCGCTCCCCTCCCTGCGAAGGCACAGGGCTGGTTTGTGGTCTCTCTATCCGGTCGCTGGGTGCTGCAGCCTGTGTGCTGAGGAAGCAGGACAGATAAAACACAGCTCATGTTTCTGGGAATCCTGACCTCAGTGCTGGCAGGCGAGTGGTGTGTTCCCAGGACCTGGCAGATCAGATGCTGGGCTCCCTGTCCTGCCGAAGCCCCAGGCTGGCTCGTGAGGAGCTGCCAGCAGGACTCGTGGTTTGGGAATCAGCAGCACATCGTGCAGCCTCTTTCGAAGTCTCTACACCCACAGCTGCAAAGCTGTACTTTAAGGTGTGAATGAGAGAATTTTGTGCTGCTTTCGTGGGCTGAGGATGAGTGGCACACACTTGCTCGGGGCATGTGCGGGGCTGAGTTTGGAGCCGTGGCTGTGGAGACCTCCCAGGCTGTGCCACTGCCGTGTTCCTCTGCTGAGCTGGTGGAAGAACTCTGGTGAGAGAGGGGTGAGCTGGTTTCTCTGCTGGGGTGGTTGGAGAGAATTCGAGCCACTTCCCTGTTTCTCGCTGGGAGCCAGTGCCGACAGTTCCGGAGTCTCCCAGCACATGGGGACACCGTGCTCTGCCATTTGTCACCTGTGCAGAAAGCTGGAGGTTTTATTGCTGTAGTATTTTGCTTGTGGGCAGATGGATGAAGACTTTGTTACATGTCTTTGAGAAAGGAAATGTCTGACAGGCTTCTGGTGAATGCCTTTTGTTTCATCCTGTGTTTGAAAACAGCAGTTTGTACCTGATAGTGTTCAGATTCTTGTTCTCTTCTTTGCATTCCTTGGATGCTCTGAAAAGAAATTGTAGTGTCTTGCCAAGGGAAAGGCTGCAGATGGAATTAACAAACTTGCCGGGGTTGCCTCAGCCTCAAACTTTGCTTTTCTATACTTGTAGAGGGGGGATGTGTGGCAGAGTACTATTTGTGTGTATAAAAACGCATGCATACTTGGAACCAGCAACAACTCTTTCTCCCTCTTGCAGACTGGAACTGAGCTCTGGAAAAACAAAGTGCAGCTTGGAGCATGTGGCCTGAGGATTGCCGTACACAGCCAGGGGTAGGGACTTACTGTTTCTCTTGGCTGCTGGGTCATAGTTGAGCTATTGGGACAAGTGCCTTGGTTCTCCAGAGAAGATAATTCTCCTATTGCTTTGTCAAATGCAGATGTAGATGTTAATCCTGGTCTAGAAGGGATTAAGAGAGGGTTGCATTGAAAGAGAAGCTAATGCTATAGTTACTTGTGGCTCAAAGGCACTGGACTGGAATTTTTACTAAGGTCCATGTTTTCCTGAGCTGTAAGGCTGTGCTGGCCTTCCTTTCTTGGGGTTCTTTTGCACATTAATTTTCTACAGAGGCCAGCACAGAACTGAGCAAACAATATGTAGTCAGCAGCAACAGATTGTTTTCCCTTTTCTTGCAGGTAGTAGCTAAGCAGTGAGCAGGATGCCCCCAGGCATTTACTGCCCCACGGAATTCTGGTCCAAGGGGGAAAACCAAAACATCCAGGTGGACTTTTTGCTGCCCACCGGCATATACTTAAACCTCTCTGTGCCCTGCAATGCCAGCCTGGGCACCATCAAGCAGGTAAGAGCCTTGTATCAGCAGTCAGGTGACGTGTTTGTGTCACAGCCGGAGGCCCATCTGCTCCAGAGTTTTGCCTCCTATAGCAGGCGCTTAGGATGAGAGTCAAAAAAGGGATATGAAGTTGTGTGAGAGTGCCAGAAGGAGAGAAGGGTCTTTGGGAAGTGCATAGTGTTGACAAGACTTGAGAAGCTCTTGGCACCTGTCACCGATTTCATGGTACTGGGGGCAAGTTACATAACCCAATTTTGCTTCCAGTGTGAAGAATTCCTCTGTTTCGCAGGACCGCAGCCAGCAGGTGCTTACAGTGAGATGTTCAGGTGGGGGTTATTTAAATGCTCAGGTGCAGGGATTTACATTGCCTGAAGCAAAAGGCAAGCATGAAGAAAGGCAGTCAGTTAAGGGCACCTGCAAGTAAACCTGGCCAGAGCTCAGCCGCAGCCAGGGCTACCAGACTTGGCTGAGGAGCAGCCTGGGCCTGGGGGTCCGGGAGCGCTGGGGGCGTGGGCTGTGCTCGGCTTTGCCGGGTGCTGAGGCAGGGGTGGTGGGTGGCAGCAGAAGGGTCAGGGTGGGAGCAGGTCCTGGGGCAGCTGGAGCCATGGCAGTGCTGGAGGGTCACGCTGTGCGCTGCTGTCCTGGCAGGTGCTGTGGCAGCACGCGCAGTACGAGCCGCTGTTCCACATGCTCAGCGACCCCGAGGCCTACGTGTTCACCTGCATCAACCAGACGGCCGAGCAGCAGGAGCTGGAGGATGAGCAGCGCCGCCTCTGCGACATCCAGCCCTTCCTGCCCGTCCTGCGCCTCGTGGCGCGCGAGGGGGACAGGGTCAAGAAGGTCATTAACTCCCAGATCAGCCTGCTCATCGGAAAAGGTCAGTTCTCCCGCCGCTGCTCACGGCTCGGGGGCTGCGGGTGGAACGTGCTGCTGTCCCAGACAGCCTGGCTGCCCGTGGGACCGTGCTGGGGCCCTGCTTGTGCAGCGTGACGGCAGCAGGTTTGATCTCCGCTGGGTCCGGGGAGGGAACGCTGGGTGTGCAGACCCGGGAAGGTGATGCTTCCTGCGGGCACTGCTGGGCTGTTGAGTCAGTGCAGTTAGAAATCATAAATAAATGATTGCAGGTTGCTTGGCTGACTCTGCTCCTTCTGGCCACATCTAACGTGTTCAGGGACACTGTTCCACAGACACCTGAGGAAAAGGCTCATTTCCCCCACTGGCTGCAGATGCTTATTTTGTCTTCCTCCCTTTACTCTTCACTCAGGTTTGCACGAGTTCGACTCTGTGCAGGATCCAGA
This sequence comes from Pardalotus punctatus, assembly GCA_013400915.1. Taxonomy (NCBI): domain Eukaryota; kingdom Metazoa; phylum Chordata; class Aves; order Passeriformes; family Pardalotidae; genus Pardalotus; species Pardalotus punctatus. Next base: position 11,101 of record VZTX01023535.1, read on the forward strand.
GGTGAGCGATTTCCGCACCAAAATGTGCCAGTTCTGTGAGGAGAAAGCGGCAAAGCGGCAGCAGCTCAGCTGGGCAGCGTGGATGGAGTACAGCTTCCCCCTGCAGCTGGAGCCCATGGCCAAGGGCCTTGGCACCGGCTCTCTGCAAATCCCTACCAAGAACATTTTTGTCAACGTCAAGTTCCAGTCTGGCGGGGTAAAGCACAAAATTTTCTGTCACAGTGTTTGGTGGTTTGTGCTTTTCCTTTGGGAATCTCTGTGCATTTGGAGGCAGAATAATGTGTGCCTGGACAGTGTTCCAAAGGAATCTTCATTCTGCAGATTCCTTTGCCTGTGGAGATGGTTGGGAGGGAGACTGAGCCTCCAGCCGAGGGAGCTGCTCCCTCTCCTGAGCATTCCCTGAGTGTAGTCGTTAGCTGCTAGCTGAGCTTGCTGCACCTACGTGGGGTGGAAAGCTGTTTGGGTTTGGGTGGGAAAGGAGCACAGAATCCAATGCTTCCCGTTGGAAGCTCAAGAGTCTGCTCAGCTCATGCTCAGCAAACACTGGCCTGTGCTGCCCATGGGCCCCTGTTCTTGCCTCCTGCCCTTGGTTCATGTTTTGCGTGTTGTGCCTGAGCGTGAAGCAGGGTCACCCTCACGGGCAGAGGACCTTCCAGAGCGGTGTGTTGGAGTGTGGTGACCTTCCAGCCTCTGCCCTGCTGGTGGAGTGACAGTGGGACGGTGCCTGGCAACCACGTGAACTGGTGATTCTGCTTAAATTGAAGTTCCTGATTTCCAGCCTCGCACTTGCACTGCAGAAACCTGCTCCTGCCCAGTTTGGCACACATCCCTGCACTGGCTGATGTGTGTGTGATTGTACCTGCCCATCCTGCTCACTGCCGGCATCAGGAAGGTTGTGCCCTGTCTGTGTCGCTTCAGCCCCGTGCTGGTGTCTGACAGTTGGCTGTGTTGTTGGGATTGCAGGAGAGCTTCACGTTCCAGATCTCCCCCTGGGAGTTCCCCATCACTCTCATGAGCTATGCTATCAAGAAACAGGCTACTGTGTTCCGCCACGAGACTGTGCAGAGGCCAGAGGACTACACCCTGCAGGTGAACGGGAAGTGTGAATATCTCTATGGGAACTACCCCCTGTGCCGGTTCCAGGTGAGCCTCGTGCCCTGCTTTGTGGATGAGTCTGTTCCTCTCGTGAGGGCTGTGGGCTGGGGTGTGCTGTCAGGAGGCAGCGCTGTTTACGGGGCTGCAGCACATCAGTGACAGGGCCTGGACACTACTTAGGGCAAAGGGTACTTCTAGCAACCTAGCAAATCCTGGTTTTTGGGAGCCAGTGATCTCAGCATGTCCCTGGGTGCCAAGGGCTCTGTAGATCCGTTTAGAGACTGTGGTTCTGGAAATACCTGCTTGCTTGTGTGGGGGGCTGAGGGTTCTCCTCTTGAAAGCTGGGCAAGTACTCCTGAATGGTGTGCTCTTCTGGCAGGGCAAACTGCTGCTGGGAGCGCTGAGTCCTCAGTGTTTTCTCCTAATGCAGCCACTTGAGTCCCTTGATGAAATGCCGGCTGTAAAAGGCACTTCATCTTCTCAGTTCTGGCAACATGAGCCCAGCGAGTTGCAGGTTTCTAAAGCAAGAGGAGATAACTGAGAACTGGAATTCGATTGTTGCTGTGTCCTTCCCTGCCTCCCCGGGCAGGCTCTGCTTTCACGGAGGCTCCGGCCAGGCCCGGGTGGCTCTGGCCGGGTGGCCCTGGCTGACCCTGTCCCCTCTCAGCACATCCGCAGCTGCCTGCAGCGGGGCCTGACCCCTCACCTGACCATGGTGCACTTCTCTGCCATCGTTGCCATGAGGGACGAGCAGACCAACTGCATCGCCAGCCCCCCAAAGGCGGCCTCCAAGCCCCCCCCGCTCCCCAAGAAAAAGGTAAAGGGGACGGTGAGCCCTGGGGCCACCCTGGGCTCCTCTGTTGGTGGAGATGCTGATCTTGGCTGGGAACAGCAGTGGGTTCTCCCTGCCCTTCTCAGGATAGGTTCCTATCTGGGTCTCAGAGATGGGAATTTCCAGCCAGCCTTCCAGCCCCCTCCTTAGCTTCCCTGGTTGTCCCAGGCTTCTTGCTCTTTTCTGTGGGAGCCAAAAGCATGGAATGGGAGATGAGTTCTGGTGCTGACTTGAGGGGCCTTTGTCACATCTATTTCTGATCAGAGCCCTTTTCTCTTTGCAGCCGAACTATGGGTGTCTCTGGTCCTTAGAGCAGCCTTTCTACATCGAGCTGGTGCAGGGCAGCAAGGTCAACGCTGATGAGAGAATGAAGGTGGGTACGGACTCACTCCGGGGTTTTGTGCTTTGGCTTTCCCGGTCACATCGCTCTGCTTCGTGTGCTGGGGACAGCGGTGGCTGCTACAGCGTGATCTCCCCTGCTCCTGTGGGGCTTCACTCAGCCCTTGGGCAGTTTCTGAGCTGCAGCACAACAGCAATGGCGAGGGCAGTGGCCAGACAGCAGCCCAGCATCAGAAAAGCTGCTGCACAGCAAAGGGAGCTGCTGCCCTGAGGGAATGGTGTTTTACCGTGCTGTGCAGGGCAGGGAAGCTGCACACAGCCAGGGAAAGCCAGCTCTGAGGAGAGAGTGATGGACAGGCGGTGACTGGCAAAGGGAAGGCAGAGAACAGCACGCAGCAGAGCCCTGGGCTATGCAGGGTGTTTGCCGTGAAGGGGGAGCAGGAAAATGAGGAGAAGGGGAATGGCTGCCCTTTGGGAAAGGAGGGAAATGGGGCAAGAATGTATCACGTTATTCAATATGCAAGTCTGCACAGAGTGAGAGGGTAACAATGCCCTTACCACAGCTGAGTCAAGGGAGAGACTAAAAAGCTGGATCTCCATGGATCAGGAAAGAGCCAGGAGTAGGACACCCTTTCAGGGGAGTGGCTGCTGTGTCCCTTTCCCCTCCCGGTGATGTGTGTTCAGCGAGCAGGGCGAGTCCCTGTGGGTTCACGGGGTCCTCTTCTCCTGCCCTCAGCTGGTGGTGCAGGCAGGTCTGTTCCACGGCAGCGAGATGCTGTGCAAGACGGTGTCGAGCTCGGAGGTGAGCGTGTGCTCGGAGCCCGTGTGGAGGCAGCGGCTGGACTTCGACATCAGCATCTGCGACCTGCCCCGCATGGCCCGGCTCTGCCTCGCCCTCTACGCCGTCGTCGAGAAGGCCAAGAAGGCTCGTTCCACCAAGAAGAAGTCCAAGAAAGCTGTAAGTGAAGCCAGCGTGGGGCTGAGCCAGGCTGGCCAGGGCTGAAGAGCACAGGACACAATTCTGAACCGAGTGCCCTCTGCTTTCAGAAAACTTTGTTAATAAAAGAGCTTACAGAATAATGGCCAATAACTTCTTCAAAAGAAATAGAAAGCTGAGGAGTGGCTGCCTGTAAGAAAGGCTGTTTATATGTAATTTCTTCTCTAGAAAGACCATCAAGAAACATACCCTGCATCTGACTGGACCTAAAGAGGAATCAGTTGTGTTGGCGTCCCTGTTTCGCTGTTCCGCAACTTCCTTCTTTTTAGTTGAGGTTAAACCATCATCTGTGTTGCATTTTCTTTCTAACAAGATCTTTCCTGCAAATCCTCAGTGGAGCCAATTACCAGCTAGGGAGGGGGAATAAACTGAGCAATGTAAACACTGGTTATGGCAAAGCTTTAGGCGAGGTAAAATGAAAGTGCAGATTCTTCAAGGTTGCTGTTCAGGTGTTGCAAACTGAGCACAGAAAGTGTTAAATCACTTTGAAGCTCTTGATTTGAGCATCTTAATCAGAGGTAGTGATATTTCTCACTTTCCTCACCTCTGTTCCAGAACTTGTAGCCCATTAATGATTCAGTAACTAGATCCAAGTGCAGCCTGTAATTGAATTGCTGGTTTCCTAGAATTGTAACTTAAGCCTCAAGCTCTTTGCATGTGAGAGTTTTCTTTATGAGCAGCAAATGCATTTGTTGCTCTGCAAAGTATTGTTTCTGTGCCCCCAAAGACACAGTTCCTGTGCCTTAAGAGAGGGTTCCTCGTGCCATCTGTGCTGGAGTGCAGAGGAAGGAGGCACTGAGGAGTGCTGTACAGAAGATTTCAGTTCTGCTCATTGCTCCTCACTTTGGGAGGTTCACAGCTTTGTTGTGCTGCCACCAGAGGGGTTCTCAGGGTCACTGTGCTGCCATGCCTGGGAGCAGCAGCCAGCTCATGAATCCTGCTTGTGGGGAGCAATCTCTGGGTTGAAGACTCAGACTGGAAATGTTCTGAGGCCAGGACAGGGTTAACAATTTTATTGTTGGGTTTCTTTTTTACTTAAGAATAGCAGAACTCCAGCGCATGGAGGAGTCTTTTGTTGGACAGAAGATCTGATTCATCCACAGCCTGGATGTTTGTGGTCACACTGGAAGAATTTTAATTTTTGAAGCAGTGAGAAGGAAATCTTGCTGTTCTGATTGACAAAACAGCCGATCTGGTTAGCTGAGTTGTTAACAGGATCTTATTCATGTGTGTTCTGGTGCTGGGGAAAGGTGCATGCAGTCTGATGAGCTTTCAGTATGAAATCACAACAATCACTAGAGCTGAGCACTTCAAAAAAGAATTTTTCCAAATAGTGAGCTAGAGCTCTGAGTCAAGTGCCCAGAAGTAATTTTAAATGGTTGGTAAGGGCAGGTTACAGCCAGAGTGCACCCTAATTTTTTGTTTGTTTATTTTGATTGTTAATTATTTTCCTTACTCAGAGGTTAATTCCATATATGTTGTTTATGCTCAGACTGTTCAGATCAGATAGGTGGGACTAAATAATTTACTGCCACAGAAGCAGGCATGTTTGCAGGCTGACTGGATGAGTCAGAGGGTTAATGTCACCCAGAGGGTTGGCTTTCAGTGTTTCTCTAAATCATGCAGGAGGTGTCTGTCTTTAGAATGCTGGATCCTTGTTTTGCTGGACCTTATCCACCAGAAATCTTGTCTCGTGTTTTGGCAGGCTCTGAGCTGTGGTTAGATGTCATTTACTCTTAGAAAAGGTTATTGCTGGCGGTGGTGTTTTGTTTGGCTTTCCCTGTGATCTGAAAGCTGATGTCTCAAATGGGATTTTACTGAAGATACTTAGAGTAATCAAATCAGCTCCAAGGTTTGTGAGAGGCCACTTGGAAGTGACTCATGTTGTCACATTAGAGAGGAATGGGGGCTCTGTGACCTCCACCAAGTGCTTGGGTGTGCTCTGGGGCAAAGCTGCTGCATTTCTGGAGTGCCCCAGTGGAACCAGGTGTCTCTCGGTGGTTCCTGCAAACATGACGCTGTTTGTGGGTGTATCAATGCAGAGTTTTTGCCACGTAACCCCTTTTCCAGCCAGTTTCTGTGCTCCAGCCCTGCTGTGATCTGAGCTCTGTAGTATGAGGTAAAGTGTTCCATCTGGGGAACCTGACTGCAGGAAAGCTTAGGTCACTCGTGGAATGTGTGTCTGCTCTGGGGCTGGGCGCTGGGTGAGGGCAGGGAATGGGTTTTGTCTTGGCCATGTCCCAGTCACTTCACTTGCTGGAGTCTCCCTCCTCCAAAATGAGACTGGATTGGACTTGTGGGGTTTATTTTGGGGGTGTGGTGGGGCACTGGCAGCATAAAGTTTGATTCCTATAGAAAGTGTTTATTACTGTACAAAAGCGCCAAGCCTTTTCCCCCCTATCACCAGCTATTTCTAGCATCCTTTGTCTCATTTTCCAAAATCATGCCTATTCTCTGATCCCTGTTTCAAAATTAAGGTTCTTTTCCCTCCCCTCAAACTGTGAAATATATGAAGTATGTCAGAGGTCCCTCAGCTATTTTAAGGCCATATTGGAAACGTAGGGATTCTTCAGCTATGCCAAATATCAAGTGGAGAAGTTTTAGACACATTTGTGGGGAGTGTTGGTGCGATTCAGCGCTGCAGAAAAGACCCCGGGTGTGGCAAATGTCTGATGCCATCTTCGGCTCTTGACGGTAGGGAACAGGGAGGGTAAGCAGGCAGGATGTCCCTTGGCATGGCATCTCTCAGTGGCTCAGCAGTCCAGCCCCCCACGAGCGCTGTGTCCCCCGCAGGACTGTCCCATCGCCTGGGTCAATGTGATGCTCTTCGACTACAAGGACCAGCTGAAGACAGGGGAGTGCTGCCTGCACATGTGGTCCTCCTTCCCAGGTACGGTGGGTCAGGGAGCTGCTGCAGCCTCGGTGCGCTCGCTGGCCGTGCTCTGCTGGCCCTGGAGCGCTGCCCAGGCACGGCTTTGCACGTGTGTCCTGAGCGCTGGCTGCCCAGCTCAGCGTGCCTCGAGTCCCTCCCTGGGGGAGCTCAGGAGGTGCTCGTGGCCAGGCAGTGCCCAGGGACGGCCTCTGCTCTGCCTTCTGCACCAAGCTTTGGGGCTTCACAGCTTTTGAATGCTTTGTTTTTCAGATGAGAAAGGGGAACTTCTGAACCCCATGGGCACAGTGCAGTGCAATCCCAACACTGAGAGTGCGGCAGCCTTGCTCATCTGCTTCCCCAGCGTGGCGGCACATCCTGTGTACTACCCGTCCTTCGAGCAGGTGGGCCACAGGGACGCTCCTTTGGGAGGCACCGGAATTCCCTCGCTGTGCTGGTGTGGGAGCTGCCACTGGGGAAGCTCTGGGGCAGCCATCAGCAGGGACTGGGCACAAGCAAACTTGATCAATAGATAATTGAAAATTTCACTTTTTGCTCTTAACTAATTGCCCTTTGAGTGAGTACTTTTCCAAGCTATGAATTACTGAGGTACAGCTACTCTCATAGATTTATGAGCATTTGTTTAAAAACTGGGTTTAACGGAGCTGCCTTCAAACTGCATTGGGCTCTGTAGAAAGAAAGAGAAATAAAGGGGAAATGAGGGAAAGTAGGCAGCTCCCTCCCTTTCAGCAGTGACAACATGCCATGTGGGGTGGGGATTTTCCATCTGTCATGGCAACTGGCCAGACAAGTGGAAGAAGAAATGTGCCTGTTAAGGGGAGAAAGGAGATCTACGCTGCCAGAGACAAGTCTGTGCTCCCCACGAGGCAGGGTCTGGCTCAGAGGCTGTAACAGGGGGGTCTGGGCAGCACTGGCTGCTTGGAAACACCCCCCAGTTCTGAGAAGGTGCAATGGGTCACACTGGCCTGGAGCTCGGTGACCCTGAGCTCTCTGGGTGCACAGATGTGCCCTCCTGGGGAAGGGACTCATCCCTTTGTTGTTCTGCCAGGGAAGGGGCACTCGGGGCAGGGAGGTGGCCCCTCTGAGCGGGGGGGTCCTGCTGAGCCCATTCCCTACCCCTGGAATAGGAGAGATGCGATTCCCTTGTCCTGAGGGGGCAAGTGACTGATCTCTCATGCAGCAAAAATACCTGCAGTGACGGGGAGCTGCCGCTGCAGAGGAACTGAGGAACCTTTCTCAGACTGTTTCTCAGACTCTTTCTCAGACTCTTTCTTTGTGTCCCAGCTGCTGGAGTTGGGCAGGAATGGAGAACAGCCCCGAGCTGCACCAGAAGATTCTGAGGAGGTCAGTCTTCTGGCATCGGTTTTCCAGCTACCTGCAAGCCTGGTTTCACGGACCGTGTTGTTTCCACCTTACCCTGTCCCCCCACCCCCCCCAGCATTTTTCACCAAACTGGGTCATTTCCCAGTTGTGCAGGGTGTGAGCTGAGCAAGTCCCCTGGGCTGGGACTGAGCCCTGTGTGTGCTCTTTCCTGTCTTGCCGTGAGCAGAAGCAGCAGCTGAAGGAGATCCTGGAGCGGAGGAGCCACACGGAGCTGTACGAGCACGAGAAGGACCTGGTGTGGAAGATGAGATACGACATCCGTGACCAGTACCCGCAGGCTCTGGCCAAGCTGCTCATCATCACCAAATGGAACAAGCACGAGGATGTTGCCCAGGTGAGGATGTTTGGGCTGGCAGCCAGGGTTCCCTTTCTGATCCATCTTTGTGTCTGCATTCCTGTGCTGTGTTTGGGAGCCCAACTGAGCAGGGGATGTTTCACAGTTTTCTCAGGGAAGTTGCCAGCTGCTACCGGGTAAGGTTTGGTTCTTCTGGGCTCTCTTTGACGCTGTGGTCTGTCCCAGATTCATTACTGACCTGCAAGGTTTTGTTTATCCCTTCAAGAAACTGAAGGCAAGAAAAAAAATCTGTTTAATTCATGAGAAAAAAATCTGGATTGAATATTCTTAGATGAAAGTGAGAGATCAGGACAAGCCACCTCAAGGGGTCAGTTTTTGACCTGGTATCTGCAGACTTACTGTGAGGCATCTATAAATAGTGATCCACCCCATAAGGAGCTGCTCTTTCATCAGTAGAACTTCAGATTTATATGCATTGTCATAAAGACTTTGTTCCTTTTCTGGCTATTTTCTTTTTGGCCATTACAGATGATTTCCCTGCTTCAGACCTGGCCAGAGTTGCCTGTCCTGAATGCCTTGGAGCTGCTGGATTTCAGCTTTCCTGACCGTTACGTGGGTTCCTTTGCTGTCAACTCCCTGAAGAAGCTGACGTAAGTGTTGTCCCCACGGGCCAGGCAGAGCCCTTTCTGCTCCTGCTCAGGGGCTGCGAGCAGGAGCCACAGCCCTGTCCTTACAGCTTTCCCAAGGACACTTGGCAACGAAGATAAGGTTGTCTTTTATGTTTCCTTTCTGTCCACAGAGATGATGATGTGTTCCAATACTTGCTGCAGCTCGTCCAGGTGCTCAAGTATGAATCCTACTTAGACTGTGAATTAACCAAGTTCCTGCTGGAAAGGGCATTATCCAACCGCAAGATCGGCCACTTCCTCTTCTGGCATCTGAGGTGAAGAGCATATGTTTTTAGGCTTTTTCTCAGTAATCAAATGTAACCAGCATTTACTGGTTCCTTCATTGATCTGTGCAGCGCTGCTTTTTACCTTGGATGACTGAATAAGAATTATTCCAGGAGGGCACAATATCGTTTTTTTGTTTCATTTTTGTCTTTTGTGTTTGTAGTATAAAAACCACACTTTGTGTTGTTTATAAATTCGGAAAACAGAACCTAATCCATTTATTTGTGAATATACACACACATGCCTGTGAGCTGGAATTTGCTTTGGGCCTCCATGGCCACCTGCCAGCTCTGAGCTGTAAGCTCTGAACCGTTCTTTTTCCCCAAGTGCTGTCCTCGAAGGAGGGGCTGGTGATAGAGTCACCCAGAAAAATGTCTCATCACCTCAAGCAATGGTTTTCCTTCATCACCTTCTGGGATGGGGGCATTGTTTTTCCTTCCCCATTACACAGAACCTAAACAGAAGCCAAATATTCCTCCCCCCACCCCACCCAGTGCCGGTGTGGATGGAGAATGAGTCTCTCTGCAGCGAGTCCGCACAGCTTTAACCTCCCTGCCTCCCTGCCAGGTCAGAGATGCACGTTCCTGCCGTTTCGCTGAGGTTTGGGCTGATCCTGGAAGCGTACTGCCGGGGCAGCACCCACCACATGAAAGTGCTGATGAAGCAGGTACCAGCTGCTTGGAGCCAGGGGCCGCCTTCCCTCAGCTGGGGGCAGGTTCTCAGCTGTTGGCTTTTCCAAATTCCTGTTCTCAGTAACGCAAGAAAAGCCTCCTAAGGGCTGTGTTGGTTTTGGTGTATCCTGCACATCCCAGCACGTGGGACTGTGCTCCCCGCTGCACTGTGTCTCGAGCGGTTTGGAACGTTCAGGACGCTGTTTTCAGATCAGGGGTGGTCAGGGTGCAGGGGGAGCCGATCACAGCTGGCCCAGGCAGAGCACTGGGCTCCAGGGAATCCTGGCACTTGCCCACTCTCAAACCTCTCTTACCTGCCAGGGGTCCCTGTACCAAATTCAGAAGTGAGGAACTCACTCACCTTAGGCAAAGTTGTATCCGAGATGTGCCCACAAGCCAGTGCTGGTGCTTCTCAAAACTGAGCAGCAATTTTGCATTATAACTCGGCAAAAGCACTGAAGGGCAGGCTGGGCTCTAGGTCTCATCCTCATTCTCTAGCCAGTGCACCTCACTTCTTCCTTTGCTGCATGATAATGTGATTTATTCCTGGTGCAGGCATGACCTTGCAATGCATTTGTGCCCAGCAGAATATCCACAATTAATTATGGATCTTCCTCAAGGAGATATTACTAAATTTGTTTTGTTGCAATGTGTGAAATTGCTACAAGTTGAAGAGAAAGTAAGAGATGCAACCAAGGTTTACATTTCACAGGAGATTTTACTGTTTTTTTAAACTTTCTCCAGGAACTTCCTATTTGTTAGCCCTGTTTCATCCCTCCCTTTTTTCAGGGAGAAGCACTCAACAAGATGAAAGCTCTGAACGACTTTGTGAAAGTGAGCTCGCAGAAGGCCACGAAGCCTCAAACCAAGGAGATGATGCACATGTGCATGAAACAGGAAACCTACCGGGAAGCCCTTTCCCACCTCCAGTCCCCCCTGAACCCCAACATTATCCTTGCTGAAGTTTGGTAAGGGGGAGATCTGCACCTCCTAACTTGTGCCCCAGGCTTTGGGGTATCCCAAGGTGCTTGCCTTGTGGCTGGCCCAAAGCCATCACTGGCTGTAGTTGCTGTAGGACTGGCAGCTGCCATGGATGTTATTTTAATAGATGGAAACTGATGGTAATATTTTTATTTCCTCTAGTGTGGATCAGTGCACCTTCATGGACTCCAAAATGAAGCCTTTGTGGATCGTGTTTGATAATGAAGAGACAGGTGGAAGTGGAGTGGGTATCATTTTTAAAAACGGAGATGGTAAGTCTTTATTATGCCTGTGAAAATACATCTTTTAGTCTCCAGTATTTGCTGTGGTGAGTGGGCCTAAATATGGACCATTAAGATGTATAAATGAGGGCCTTCAATGTTTTTGGGTGAGTTTTTTGGCAGTAATCTGGAGATACAATAAACTCCCCTCTATTTCACCTGCTTCCCTCCTTCATTAAGATTTTAGTGCGGTGGTAGCTGGATACTCTTGAACAAGAACAGCAAACCTCATGTGGGGTCTGAAGGAGCTCCAGCAGTCTGAGCTCTGCAGGGGTGGGGTGGCGGCTGCTGCTGGGCGCAGAAAGGGCCACATTGACTGCCATGGAAAGAGCCTTGGCACAGGGAAGTAGCCTAGACCTCTGCTAGTAAAATCCTGTGTGAGTCAAGGTGTCTGGTGTGGTGGTTTTATTACTGCCCCAGCAAACGCTGCTCTGCGCTGGTGGCCGTGCCTGCCTCAACCAGCAAGCGCCAAGCGTGGCCAAGGCTGCAGGCGCAGAGCAAGGGGGCTCTGGGAGGTACTCAGGAGCCTTTTTTCCATGTAATGCTGCCCAGATCTGCGCCAGGACATGCTGACTCTGCAGATGATCCAGCTGATGGACATCCTGTGGAAGCAGGAGGGCCTGGACCTGAGGTGAGCAGTGTGGACACAGTTGTCCTGCACGGAGAAAGCGGGGGGGTGAGGCTGTTTTCTCTGCAAGCTCATTTTGCCCCCAGCAAGTCTGTCTGGTGTTCTGGGAGCAGCTGGGCAGGTCCTGAGGGGCTGGGGAATAGAACTGCAGCAGAGAAAGGGACGAGACAGGGCAGGCAAGGGAAGGTTTAGAAGTCAATACCCCCACTTGTGGGCAGGATTTCAGCGGAAGGGTTTCTTTCATCTCTGCAGGATGACCCCTTATGGCTGCCTCTCCACAGGAGACAAGACGGGGCTGATTGAGGTGGTCATGCACTCGGACACCATCGCCAACATCCAGCTCAACAAGAGCAACATGGTGGCCACGGCTGCCTTCAACAAGGATGCGCTGCTGAACTGGCTCAAATCCAAGAACCCAGGGTGAGTGGGCTCACCTTCCCCTCCCTGCTTCCTGCCTTGCTCCTTTCCCTTCACTTCTGCACAGCCCCAGGCCGTCCCACGCTGTCTGTCCCTGCCTGGCACCGCTGAAGGCCTCGTGTGGATCGGGGTGGGCCTCGAGCAGAACCGGAGCCCTCTGCGTTACTGCTGGCAGCCTTTGCTCCATCTCCGATAGTCTAAGGCAGCACGGCTCTTTTGGACCCATGGAGACCTAGAAATGAGTTCATGTAGTTGAGACTAAATAATTTCCACTGAGATTGTGGCCACAGCCTTATTCAGACCCCTTCAGTTACAGTTACTAGAGCTCATTTTTGTAAAGCAGGGAGGGCAGTCCTGCCCCCAGAGAGCACTACAGGAATGCAAGTGAGATTCCCTCCCTTCTCCTGCAGCTGAAAACAGCCTTCCCCGTGGGGCAGTCCTGGAGTCCAAGGTTAAATTATCTTTCCATCTCTCTGTTACCCTCTCTAGAGATGCCTTGGACCAAGCCATCGAGGAGTTCACCCTGTCCTGTGCCGGGTACTGCGTGGCCACCTACGTGCTGGGCATCGGGGACCGGCACAGCGACAACATCATGGTCCGGGAGACAGGGCAGGTAAGCTGAGATTATCTGACAGGGGAATATTGACTTCCCAAAGGAGGGCCATGGGCAAGGTCATTTTTCTCTCTCCCAAAACCCTATGGTTAGGATCTGCTCAACACAGTAACTGAAGAGAACTCAACACTGATGAGCTAAAATAGGTAATATTCTGAAAATAGTTTTTCTTATTTCCAGCTGTTCCATATTGATTTTGGTCACTTTTTGGGGAACTTCAAGACTAAATTTGGTATTAACAGAGAACGAGTTCCTTTCATCTTAACCTATGACTTCGTGCATGTCATCCAGCAAGGAAAAACTAACAACAATGAGAAGTTTGAAAGGTAAGGGCTGGGAGTTAAACTTCACTTTGGCTTTTAAGCTCTAAATTTTTAGTATTTGTTTCCACCAATATGCAGCTGTAGCTGCCTGTACATATGAAAATAAATCATTAACTGGAGACAGCAGGGTTCAGACTACATGGCTTTGCTTTACAAAATGGTCGAGCTTGCATCTTCATTCCTTTGCCTCATCTCTGCTCCTGCACAGGTTCAGGGGTTACTGTGAAAAGGCCTACATGATCCTGCGGCGCCACGGGCTCCTCTTCCTGCACCTCTTTGCACTGATGAAAGCTGCTGGGCTGCCAGAGCTCAGCTGCTCCAAAGACATCCAGTACCTAAAGGTAAGAGCGGCAGAGCCCAGCAGCAGGGGTTTTTCAGGGTTAAACCTGAACAGCTGATCGGCTGAGCAGGAGTGCAGTGGGGAAGGGCAGATTCTTAGAAGCAGATGAGCTCCAGGACCAGTGAGTGGATGTCCAATGTCCATGTGCAGGACATCAGAAATGCCAGGTCCTGGTGCTCAGAAGTCCCTCAGGGTGCAGGTGCCTTGTAGAAGCAGCTGGAAGGGAAGGAGACAGCCCTTGGCTGTCATTTCCTGGTTTGCCTCTTGAGTTGGAGCCCCCTGTCCCTGGCAGCTGCAGAACACCTTGTACAAGAGCAGTGCACAACCCGTTCTTTCCCTGCACCAACGTAAGCAGAGGGTTCAAGTGTTCATCAGAGAAAAAACCTCCTGCAATTACAGGAACAATTAAAAACAATTGATGGCTACTCCATTCCTCCTTTCAATGGAGTAATTTCTTAGTGAATAACATCTTGCTGGTCGAGCAGTGAATTGTTCAGTTGTGCACTGATGTGTGCCTCTTGCCTTTAGGACTCCCTGGCCCTTGGGAAAACTGATGAGGAGGCACTGAAGCACTTCAGACTGAAGTTTAATGAAGCCCTGCGAGAGAGCTGGAAAACCAAAGTGAACTGGCTGGCACACAACGTGTCCAAAGACAACAGGCAGTAGAGCAGGAGCCTGCAGCCTGCTCCAGGAGAATGTAAGAGCCCCCAGGCCCGCACTGGGGCCAGGGTGTTAAAGGCTGGAGAACGTGGTGGTGAAGATCCCCCCTCGTTCCCAGAGATCAGACATTGCTGTGTGACTGAAGAACTGCTGGCCTGGCCTCAGCCACTGCGGCTGCTGTCGATCTTTGGGGACAAGGGAGAGACGTGAGGCAATAAAATTACTGCATACAGTGACAGGTAGGCAGAGGTCCTATACCCTTAAGAACTCCTTAAGCTTCAAATACATCTTTCAATGAAGAGTTGAGGCAGTTGTAACATCCCTCCAGTGTGCTGTTGTCTGTGTTTCTATTTCCTTGAAAATTCAGCTGAACAGAGACCCCCCATGCCTGTAGCCTGTCCTCTAGGTCCCCACTGCTCCAGCTTGGAGGCATTAACTTCAGCCTCTGGTCACTCTTCCTGCCCCGTGTCAGTGTGCACCGAGGTGGGGCAGCTCAAAGCACGCTGAAGCTGACTCGGACAAATGGTTTTTAAAAAAAATGTGACAGGATAAGAACATCCACGCTGTCATACTGCTTTCTGTCTGCTCCAGAGGCCAGAGTGTTCTGAAACTGAGCTGGAACTCAGCTATTGCTGTCTAGAGCTGATGGCACAAGAGCAGTTTTGGAGTGGCCACTGGATCAGGTACTTTGCTTTCCAAAGTTAGGCTTTAGGCAAGCCTCAAGTAATTCCTGCATTTCTGCCTTTAGTTTGGTTTTAAGCCTGAAAACAGTAAAGACTGCATTTTCAAATTAAAGTACTTGCTGCTTGTGTTCATAAAAGATGTTAAGCTGTGAGGTCTGTTCTGGTTTGGATCTATTTGTACAAACCCTGTTGCCTCTCAAGCAGCTGGTGGTAGAAGAGCAGTTCTGGCATAGAAGATGCCTCATTTTAATTTACTCTGCCCCTGGGAGAGCCCTTTTCCTACACCTTTCAGACAATACTGTGACTGAAGCACTCAGGCTCTAACAGCTGCTTTGGTACTTGAGGGAAATTCTGCAGGATTGAGAGCTCTGTGCAGGCTGAGGGGTGAGGAAACAGCCCTGTGCCTCTGCTCCATTTTAGGGAGTAAGTATTGCTATTTCCTTGCTTCTTAAACTAATTTACAGAGAAAAAAGTAAGCAAAAACAAGAACTTGGGCCCTGTGCAAGGTGAGATGCACTGAAACCACAGCCCCTGATCAGGTTTGTATGTTCCTGTGGAAGGGAAGACACTACAGTGGCAGAGCTGGAAAAGCACTGCTCTTGCGGTGCCCGAGCCTGGCAGTCAGGATCCTGAGCAGGGGCCCTGCTCTCCTCAGCCCCTCCTGCTCTCTGGCTCCCACACTCACAGCAGAAAGGTTTTAGAGCAGTGGGGCCCTGTCCTGCCCTGCACTGGGAGAAGTGCAATAACACGAGGGTGTAGCAGGATCAACTGCAAGAGCTGAGCAGTGTTACCGAGTCTGGAAACTTGACTTACCTACAAGAAGTAAAAATTCAGTGAGTCCTCATATGGACCTTCTTCCTTGTACACCCTGGGAGAGCAGCTTGGATAAATCTCTGACAGCTCTGCGGGGTCAGCAAAGAGCCCATGACTCCAAATTCACAAAGCAGGAGCTCACCTGCTGGTTTTCAGCAAGGTGAATTGTACTAAAGATTTAAACTTAATAATTTTCAAAAAGATTCCATTTCATTATAAGTGGCTTTTCATTTTTATAAATATGCTCAGAATGATAGACCTATTTCTATTTATTTAGAGACTTTTCTGTCATTATTTTTTTTTAAACTCTGTACAAAGTGATTGTGCTTATTCTGTTGTCTTTGAAAAGAGAAGTATTTTTTTAAGCCAAAATGTGGTTCTGCAAGAAGAGAATGTTTACATGTTTAGCTTTTCAGTTGCTTTAGGTACATGTTTTGTAAGTAAAAAATAAAAATACTGACAGATTCTACATGAATGCTGTGAAGTCTTTCTGGGCCTCAGTGCAATGACCACAAAACTCTCCTACTCCCTCAGCAGAGCCAAATCAAGTTTTTATAAGTGGATTCTACTTTGTTCCACTCAGTTTAAAAAATAAAAAAAATAAAGGGGAAAAAAAAAGAAAAAGCAAACAACCTTTAGAACCAGAAATTTATTGTAGCTTATAGACTTTCCAAACTGACCTGTTACCAATATACACATCTGAAAAGTTATACCCACAGTGGCTACAAACTGCATCAGGACATTACAACCCCTCAGTATTACCATTAAGTCATGATCAGTTTTGGTCTAAAATACAGCAGCTACAGCAACAGTATATGGAAGGATAAGTCTTCTACACATTAACACAGGACAACTGTCAGACATAAGTTAAAAGTTTCCCAGTTTACTTAAAACTAGCAGTTAATTACCATGTAAGTAGTCAAAACCATTTCCCATTTTAGAAATCTAAAATTTTACATTAAAAAAAAGAAAAAAACAACCCCAAAACCCCAGTAAGCTCCGGTGTGGGTTCTTTCCCTGCTGCCAGGGCCCTCTCTATTGTAAAGGCACTCCACAGTCCGGGTTCCCAGTGCAAACCCCACCCTCGATCCCGTTAGGGGAGAACGGGGCTGCTCTGAAATCCAGCTCTACCAGCACGTGCATCCACCCTGATCTTTTCTCTCTCCCAGTTGATCAGGACCCTCTGTGCCCCATCTCTGGCCCTTGCCCAGTGCTCCTGCCCCTGCCCTGGCTGTGTGACACCGGTGGGCTCTGTCACCCCCACGAGCAAACGCTGGGCTTACCGTGCTCAGGAGGGAATGCAGTCCCAGGCTCCTGTTACAGGTAAAACAAGTTACTCTTTAATCCACCTCCATAGGGATCAAGCAGGAATTCATTATTCACAACTCTGCATCAGACCAAATAAAGTTAAACAACTCTGCCTGACAGAAAAACCAGCACCCACCCCCCACCCCCCTGTACCTTCCAGCTACTGCCCTCTGCAATCCCAAATTGGACTGGGACTGGAAACAACCCAACTCACATGAATTAACATGATTCCCAAGGTTTTCTGGTTGGATAATTTATGCTACAGTTTTTCACCAGCAGGAAAACACAATTACTAAGTGTAAACAAAGGCTTAAAACACCGACAATCTGAATTACTGTACAAGGGGCTGCAGGGGAGGAGCAGGAGTGTTCAGTGGTATCAGCTACACCCCAAACCCTCCTACTGCCATATGAAAAAAATGAACAACCAAAAACCCCCAAATCCCTCTCCACACAGACTGGCAGCTCAGGTCTCAGGTTTTCCAGCTCCAACCACTCCCCTACACCCACCGTATAAGCAGTGTGCCCAGCCCACACTGGACTCCAGGCACCTTCCCTGGAACTGCCAGGAGCTGTGGCAACACCCCACAGCCACCTCACACAGATCTGCCCAGCACCCATGTAGTGTGACTTCCCCAATAACTTAAAAGCCTTTATGCCACGACTTAATCGGCGGGAAAAAAAAAAATTAAAAGTAAACTGTAGTGCACAGGGCAGCTGACCCTCTGCAGAGGTTGCTAAAGCCTTTACAACTTCTCACAAGCTTGTCTGTTCCCTCTGCAAAACAAAGGAGATGAAAGAAAAGGAATTCAAGGAGAGCGGGGCATGAGCGCACATCGCAGTCAAGGCCAAGACAGGGTTACTGAACATCTACACTAAGGACTGTGCCCGTGCTCCTGCTGCAGTAGGATGAGACTTGGAACAGTTCATGCTGCATGATTTTTCACTTTAGCATGTTTTAAACCCCAATCCCTGTTTTCACTACCACAAATGACATAATTACATAATTCCAATATATTTACAAAATATTAAAAAGTCTTGTTAATCTTCTACGTATTAACCTCATTCTGCCACTTTACACATGCACTAATTCGGGGAAAAAAATTTAAGAGAAATCAACAGGCTGAAATGAGCAGCTTCACCCTTTGTCAAAAAGCAATCTTTGCATCTTTTAGGAAAAGGAACAGAGCCAAGTTTGTTTCACTGAGCAAAAAAAGACAGTTCAGAAACTCATGTGCAATGGCTACAGAGCTGTAGAGTCACTTAGCTGAGATGACATGAAGAAAAAAGTGCAAGGTGGTTCCTCACAGAGCGTAAAAAAAAATCCAGTCACTGAGGCATGGCTGAAGGAAGAGGTGCTAACTACAATCCTACACATCAGGAACTAGCTGACAGAACACAAACACGGGTTGTGTGGGGGTTCAATCTACTGGCCAGAATGAATTTTTTTGTTTTTAACACCATGTATCCTTTGTACCAATGGAGTGTGTTACAGTGGAGTCTTCTAGAGTGAGAACATAAAGACAAAGGGAGCAGCTAGAATCAATAACTGAGGGTAGAGTCATCCCATTCCAGCTGCTGCTGTCTGTTAACATTCTGTTGGTCCTCCTCCTGCTCTCCCTCTTCCTCCTCGCTGCTTTCAGACTCTGCACTAGTGATGTCATCTTCTTCTCCATCCTCACTTTCTTCCTCCTCCTCCTCCTCCTCCTCTTCACTGCTGTGTTGATCCTCGTAAGTCTGTTCAGACAAAAATTAGCTATTGTTACCATACTGGCCAGAATTCTTTTTGTTCTTTACTCAAGGCACTATATTAAGGAAGAGCTATTGCAGATTCCTTGCTGGATTTAGAAATTCAGCAGCAATTTGGCAGAAACCAGAAAAGACAAAGGAAACAGCACTCTGTAAAACAGTTCTGTGACACTGCCATCAATCCTGGCACTCTACACAAATCGAGTCTGAAGGCTGATCCAATACCACAAATTCTACTGGAAAAGGATCTTGTGATAGGACACACTAAGAGTGTGAAGGTCACACACCCTCCTTGTTCTCAATTTTCTAAAAATTCAAATGGCAGCCACAGGAGAGGGAAACATCATAAACACAGATGTTTTGACAATCAACTCCTGCACGTTTAGACAAAAGCAGGCTGTTTAAGGCATGATGTGCATCAGGAACACTGCTGCTGGACACTGGCCTGTAAAAATCCCATTCCACATCACAAAACTCTTAAGCCCTGCAAGATCCCAAACATAACTGCTCTTGGCATTTGGCACATTCCTTCAAAATTCCCAATTAACGTCTCTGCCCTGTGCTCAGGGCTGGTTCTGCCCTACTCCTCTGCCCACAGACAATTCCAGCTGCACAAGGACACCGGCTCCACAGGGTTACCTCCATGGGGTTCACAGTGATGGTCAGAGCAGAGTCATCCCAGTCCATCTCGTTCTCCTTGCCCGTGTCCTGGTCACGCATGGTTCTCTGATGTGCGGCCCGGATCCGGAACACTCCCAGAATGATCATGAACACCAGGAAGCTGACACAAACCACAATCACCACAGTGGCTGTGCTGGGAACAACTGCAACCAGGAAACACAGCAGGTTCCTTACACAACAACGGTAACCCTTACACAGTGCTAACAACTACTCCCCTTCCCATCACCTGCCTGGGGAAATGCAAGTATTTGATGTATATTATTCTATTATATACATTACACAAAGGCAGTTTGTATACAGCCACTAAAAAGTCAGCTGGAAAGTAAGAACTAGACCTCAGGTGCTTAAATGTAATTACATCAATCCAAAGGACTGAAAACACACGGGAAGCACATTTCACCACACACAGACTTCTCTCTGAATTGCCTATTTTTCTTCTCTCACATCCTACACCCTTGCCAAATTAATGCAATTAAAACAGCAAGGGCAGATACCATGACTCATCAAGGGAACAGCATTGCAATTCTTTCCTCCTGCCATTCAGAAGAAATTCTGTCCCAGCTCCTCACAGCCCTTTACAGAGGTCTCAAAATCTCCTCCCATTTTCCAAAATACACACACCAACAGAAAGCTCTTCTGCCGGCAGGAAAAGGAATTTCACCGCCTTCTAAAAACTCACTCCTCTGTGCCTGGGCAACAGCAGAACAGGATCGAGCAACTGCCTGGTTTATTAGTCCAACACACTGGTTTAAATTCTGGGCAAAAACACTGCAACACCACAAAAAAAAACCAGCTCAACTTCAGTGGCTGAGAATCCTGACCTGAAAAGGGGTGAGGGTTGGCCAAGTTGTGACCAGAGAGATCAACAAAGGAATGATGCACCGGGTGAATGAACTGTGGCTGTGCAGCAATGTGATTGGCATGTTCCACTGGGCTGGCTGTGTGGATAACATTCACCTAGGGACAAATATAAAGTGTTAAACTCCAGAAATCCAGTAGTTTAATTCTGAAGAGAGAAAAATAAAGAGAAAAAAAATTTAGTGCCTTTACTGCCATTTTCTGCTGTAGTTCCATATCCTTGATATAAGCATACTAAATAATAATTAACTTGTACCCTGCTGCAGAGGAAGTGCAAATTTAGCCTCTTTGTGCTTTAAAATAAGCCCTTAATACCAGAAATTTAAGCATCACAAAAGCACAACAGGGAATGGCCCAGCAAGTCCATCTGTGGCATCCCAGAAGTGACACACAAAGGCCACTCACCTCACCGGCAGCTCTCACTCCATTTGCTAAATTAATACTCTGTGTTTTCAATGCAACCTTTTCACCTTCACACCTCCATCAGCCATACTATCTCTTCTACAAAACAACCATTATAGCTCTGTTTAGGCAGCTTTATTTCAAGCTAAAAGATAGCACTAAAACCATATTTATATATAAAATATTGCCTGAAATGGTCACATTTTCTAGTATTTATTTACGGGACAAAATGGAAATCAGTAATTGATCAATTATCTATCAGTTGAAGCAACAACTTCCACCCTCCCACGCTGTCCGTGCTCCAAAGCCTCTCAGTGCTCAGAGCAGCTCACACACCTCCACTTTGAACTCGTTGCTGACGTAGCGCCCGTTGAGCTCAGAGCAGACCAGTTTGAACTTTCTGTCGAAGAGGGACACAGTGTGCCAGTTCCTGTAGCGGATCAGGTGCAGAACTTCCTCGTAGTTAGCCATGGTGTCAACCCCTGCGCGGAGAGACACACAAGGACAACAGTTGCTTTGCAAAAGACTGGTCCAGCTTCATACACCGGACAAGTACTGCTCCATTTCTTCACCTAAGTCTTCTTGGCTGACAGATTTTCAAGGAGCACAAAAAACACAACAGCATTGACACACACATGTGGCTCCACTGAAATCCCGTGGATTGGTTTTGTGATAAAGGCTAACTGGCTTTAGGATTTTGAAGGGATTCTGGAAGCCTTTCTATGGAATACGCTAACGTATTCTGCACACAAAACAGAACGGAATGCTGCATGCTCCTAGGCAGTGAGCTGTGCAAGGAACAAGCCTTCTGAGGCAAAGTCTAACTGCAGTTCCATAGGCCAGAGGTGACCTGCTATTGGGGACAGAGAGAAGAACTGAAGGGAGGTTCTAGAATGTTGCATTTTCTAAAATCACAGCTTTCCACAGAATTGCTGTGCTTGGAATTCTAAAGATAGTCTGAATTTGAAATTCTTTAAAAAATAAAAAAAATAAAATTATTTGGAGTAAGGTGTTACAAACCACCACTCCCTTTGCCAGCCCCTTCAGTCCCTCCCCACCAGCGCAGCAGCAGGAAACCCCACCTGTGATTATCATGCCCAGGCTGGAACTGCTCATCTCAATGCCCTTCTGCTGCAATCGTGTCATGTCAATCTCCAGGCTCTCTTGTTCCTGGTTTAGTTCCTCTCCCAGCACTGTCACCTCACACGTATCCAGGTTGTGCATGATCTCTTCAGATACCAAAGACTCTTGCACTAAAAAGCAGAGAAAAAGCAAAAAACTTAAGCAGACACACTAGAAACAAATATTAAAATCTGGGCCTGAGGAGAACAGGTATTCATGAAGTCATGGTTTAAAAAACAGAATACAAACTACAAACAAGGGATATTTACATGAAGGTAATGGGCTGGGCTTATTATAATTTCCAGGTAGGTAGCCCAGAGCAGAAGGTCTACGCCTTCTTTTCCTTTACTGGATTCCATATTAAAAGAGAAATCCACACCTCTCTGCAAGAGGAAGAGCCTCCCACAGGAGCACTGAGTGAGGAGAGGGTGGGCAACAGGGGATGTTACCTGTGGGATCTTCATCCCCATCTCCCTCCGGCTCCACCTCCCGGGTAATGGTGCTGATGATGCGCAGCTCAGGGAACAGGGAAACGCCCTCGGAGCTCTCAAACTCTGAGGCAGAGCGGGCAAAGTGGTTAATGCCACTCAGGCTGATCTTTGGCTCCTCTGGCTGCAAGACCATGACATATCCCTCCACAGAGGGGATGGAGACACAGGCCTCTTCATTGAAACACCTACGAGAAGGAAGCAGTTTTGCAGTCAAGGTGGTTATCTCAGAGGGACGCACAATTACACACAGTAATTGCTTTATAAATTTTTGAAAAGCTGTCTCAGACCCAAGAGTCTTAGATAAATTCATCAGCTGCCTTGGAAAGTATGAATTCACCCCCAAGGGAGCAATCTTACAATTAGTTCTTACTTACAGTTACCATTTGACCTCATTTCTACGTTCTGACTTCGAGCCACAGGTAACACCCTTAATGAAGGATGTGACACTGGAGACACTCCCAGCACACTCTGGCAGTACATTCCTCCCTCTCTCACCCATTCCCTACTCCATTCTCGGGCAGAAAGCAGGGTGCTGGTGTGGAAAACACCTGCTGTACCCAAATGTGTGATGGTCACACAGCCTGAGACTCCTTTGTTTCCCACAGCTGAGATCCATAAACACCAGGCTCCCCACCCCTGCACAGGGCTGCTCTATCTCAGCACCAGGACATACTTGACAATACTGGAGATCTTCAGCCTCCGAATGCCGGGTGTTGGGAACTGGCGGGAATTCAGGTAGGAAATGTGCTGCATGGCCTTATCGACTCTCTCAATGTCATCCCCCTCTATGGTCAGTGTTGACTGACTTGGGTTCATGTGGATCTGAAAGAACGGAAGAAAACCATAAGAAAACACCCGACCGAGTGACATGATCTGGCAATTCAATCTGGAGTTCAGCACTGGTAAATGCAGAATAATTACACCCACATTCACCGCACAAGGGTCATTATTTACCGGCCTTGTAGCACACAGTCTAAACTCCCTACTTGCTGCTTCATCCCAGTGCAATAGACTTGGTGTTTTATTCTTTAAGGAAAAAATCTAGGGACATATCATAGTTCTGGTTCCAGTAATACAGAAGAGACACAGCTAATATAAGAGAAATGTAGCTCTGTGCACACAACCTTGCTACTGAAAGAGCCACACAAGTTAGTCTCATGGAACTGCTTGTTAAGGACCTGTTTTATTAGACAACCTGTACAGCTGGTAAAACAAAGGCTTACAAATATGGAGTTTCTCTTCAAGACTTAAAAGAGAACAGAGTAATTTTCATTCCTAAGGCTTTGTTTATACAACAAAAATTCCCAAGTTTTTATGTAATTTTAATGCAAAATGCTGCAAGAGATGAGCTTGTTAGATCTGGGACACCTTGATAACCCTGCCAGTAAAACTTGTAACTCTTATCAGAGAAGGAATATACACATTCCCTTTTGTTCATTTGCAGCTTTACCTTCACACCTTTGCCAACACCGTCAGCCATCTGCAAATCCAGCCCCTCTTTGCAGGTGTAGAGGCAATCGATCACCTTCTTGTTCTCCAGTTTACCAGAACGGATCATCAAGCCTGCCAGGTTGCCTCGGAAAAACTGAGCCATGCGCAGTTCACCACCTTCAGAAAATGAGGGAGGAAAAATCTTTACTTGTTTTGATTCTGTTTGCCTTTTCTTTCGTAAAATGACAAGTATGCCATCAGATGCACACAGTATTATACACATGCAGGTTAGTTTTCATCCATTCTGGGTGTTAACCTTGTGATTATGGTCAGGCACAAAGAAAGAATTAAACAGTTCACCATGCACATGGCCTTCAGACAGCTGTGGCCACCTTGAACTGACTGTTCCATGACAAACATTTCAAAAGAAGCCCCATACAGCGAGGTGGTGCTCAAAAATCAAACACAGAACCGATGGGATGAACCATGAAGCCTGAACTTCCTGCTGAGATAACAGCTCTGCTCCTCAGGAGAGCATCCCTCCTCCAGGTGTAGGGACCTGCAGCTAAAGCAGCACTAGAGACTCCCTGTCCTCACAGGGGACAAAGGAACCTTGCAAAGGCATTCAGCTCATTCTGAGAGGCTTCGAGGTGACCTGCCCCCTCCAAAGGTGCCATCTTCTCTCTGCAGACCCAAGTGAGCAGTTCAAACTCCAGTAACTCATTTTTAGATGTTTGAGTTAAGTCTGATGAACTGTAACCTAACAAGCCCTTTATTCCTTAATATTTTTCAAGACGACAGCACAACGATCACCCAAGTCCACCTTGCTAAATACTGGGGGCCACAAAACACCACCTGGAAATGTGCATTTCAAGACCATTACTTACTAAGCAACCTGATTTTAGAAAGACGTCTAAACTTGTTTTAAAGATTCTAAGTGATAAAAAATCCTTGGTACAACTCCAAAAATATTCAGTGGTGAAAAGTCCTGCTGCAAATGACACCATTTCCACACAGCTCCTGCTTCTGGAGCCCCTGGATACTGCTACCTCCTTGCCAAATTAAAATGTTATGCACAGCTAGAAACTTCCTGCCAATTACATTCAGACTATTCCAGGAATTCTTAAACTTTACAGGAAGGGTACATATCTTGAATTCACTTTTAAAATTACACGCTAATTTTAACTATCTCAACTCAAGACACAAAACCCACTGAAACTATCACTAAAATTTGTTACGAGAAAATACCCCTGTAGCCAATCTGAAAGAGCTGGCAGCCAAAGCTTTTCTGCCCATTCTCTGTAATTAGAATTTTATATACATTTCTTACTGAATGAGTATCCCCTGTCAATTACAGGTCTGTCTTTATGAGGAACCTGATCTAAATATGAAATCAGTCTTGCTCTGAGTGGGGAGCAAAGTCCCCAAGTTCCAGAGGTCCTTCCCAATGCACTCAATAAATTCTATAATAAAGACACATACCTACATGCATAAATATATACATTTATATAGGATGAGGTGAGTTAATGTTTTAACAAAATTGAATGAAAGAAATTATCACTGATATTTTATATCAGCAACTTTTTTTACACCACTTCACTGCAATCACAACAGTTGCAGATTTGTATGTGGACGTCCACTTGGATGCAATCAAAAAAATACCCAAAAGAAACAAACAAAAAACCCC
>VZTX01023539.1:0-39100 GCA_013400915.1 Pardalotus punctatus
CAGAAACTAATGCACAGGAAGTTTCATCTGAATTTGGGGAATAAACTCTTTACTGTGTGAATGACCGAGCACTGGAACAGGCTGCTCAGAAAGTGTGTGCAATCTCCCTCACTGGAGATATTCAAGAAATACCCAGATACAATCCTTTGCCATGCGCTCTGGGATGACCCAGCTTGAGCAGGAAGGTTGGATCAGATGACCCACTGTGGTCCCTTCCAACCTTACCCATTCCATGTTTCCATTACAAAATAAAACAATTCTAGTCCTTATGGTTATTATTAGGTAGTTAGAAACTACTAATGAAACTATACTACATCCTACAGACATTAAAACACTATTAAAATCTTCACATTTCTAAAACTCTTCTCCATCCTTGATCTCTCACTGGCTTAAAACCAGTTTCACAAAATTTTGGCAATCTGAACCATGGCTGAAGCTTTGAAATGTGACAAAATTAGGAAAAAAACAGTAGGGCTGGATTCCCATCAGTTCACCACCACATTATGCAGAAAATAGTTTTTTTTACTATCCATATTCATTTATGTGCAGGTGTGTCTATTAGCTTTTCATCATCAGCCTAATTGTCACTCCTTTTTCTATTGCAGGCATCCTTCCAGCTTTTGCTAACAGGGCTGCAGTATCTTTAGAGATGAGAAGTGCAATTCCGTCCTCATTCTCTCTCTGAACTTCTGTCTGCAGCCCTTTCTCAGCAGCTAATCTACTCCTACTGCTTTCCAGCTGGTGGGCAATTGCCTTCTAGTATTTTCTCTATGTATAACCCAATGCTATGAGAGCTACATTTCATGCATTAGATCCTTCCTCTTTCAGGCCGAGTTACACACACAAGGACTGTGAGGTTACTAGTTTTTGTGTAGGAGTAAAAATTAGATGGAAAATGCTCCAAGCATGTCTTGTACAGGCAGGCTGTGTGACTGCTATTTATGAATCTGGTGAAGTGTGCCAATGCAAACACAAAAGGTCATCCCTATTTCACCTCTCTGCACAGCAGTTATCCCTTCCCATAACACAAGTTATCAGAGACAGGTACTGAACCCTAGGAAAAGTACCTATTCCTTGATTTCAAGGAAGAGAAAACCTGCCTGCTGTCACCAGCCATACCTACACCCACTTTTGTCTGCAGAATGGATTGGGAAAGTACTGCTATCCCATGCAGAAAGAATGCACCTGGAAACATCTATATCCATGAGAAAAACCATCATAGGCATTCAGATCACTCTGTTCTGGTTTCCCTAGTGAGAAAATGGCTTAAAGTAAGGGGATCCTGTCACAGAACAATGATAATAAGAATAGTATATGGTCAAAGAAATGTGGTCAGTATATGCACCAAATATTTAGCAAAAGCTTCAGGAGACTGTTTCACTGTGGAATGAAAAATTTCACTTCCTGGAACAGCTTTGCAGCATGGACCAAAAAAGCAGAGTATCCAAACTACATGAAAGTACACTTAAGGATAAATAGAAGCATCTTCTTGGTTTAAAAAAAACAACACATAGACTTAAGACCCAAGATATTGCATCAATTACACTCCAGCCTAAAGAGATGTAGAATGAAGGAAGTGAAACGGGCCGGGATTAACAGAGTCTTCCTTGCTCTGAATTAGTTTTGCTAATTCCATTCTGTGCAAAATGAGATGAAATGTTACTATGTTTGTTTGACCATTTTACACTGGCAGAAATAGCTTTGGGGCGCAGAATAATAAGCAAAGCTGTTTGCAGGGGAAATAGTCTCACTTTCCATTCCAACACACAAGATGTTAAGCAGATTTGTCTGCAACCAGGTATCTCTGGCTCAGGGGAAATTTGAAGCTCAGTTCTGTTTTTGGCCTGAACTAGAGCAAACTCTTAGAAATTCCATGTGATCTGAAGGTGTTAGAGTAAAAAATGCACCAAGAGCACCAGCACATGCATTTCCAAACAGCCCCAAGATCTTCGGAGCTATCTCTTCAGTTTGAGCATTTTCTAAGATGACAGCAAAACAGCGAAAGCAAACCATAGCAACTTAATGTCCTGGAGTCCCAAGTGTTGCTATGTTTCCTTCATGGGTCCTTCTGAATCTGGTCAATCAGCAGAATGGAAAATGGAGACTCAGCAGTCCTGCAGGTCAGGGTAGAGGGCATAGACCTCATGAGTTCAGGAAATGTGCTCTGACCTGGAGACAACCCAAGAAGAGCAACAAGCTGTGATTTTCCAGCCACACTCAGCTCTATCAGTGAGTTTCTTAATAGGTCTTACCAGGAACTTGGTTTTATGGAAACTTAATCTCCAGTAGCTTCCTACTTTTTAAAACCTCTCCATAAATTCCATATTTGTTCTATACCTTGCAGCAATACTTCGTTTTTTTAACATTGCAGTGGGTACAGTTTTCAGATCACCCTCTACCATGCTTTGTATTTTTCTATGCGGCATTTAGTTTCTATTCAGCTTTCTAGATAGTGGAGATAAATAGGTAAAGAAAATGCAAGAGAAGTGTACTTTTGCTAAAAATTGGTTATGTTCTGAATAGTTAACCCTAATTAAATTCATTTGTTTTAATGTAGTCACCTGCAAAACCTTTTTGAAAAGTTTTGGTCCTTCTAAGAAAGGTTTAACTCATATAATTTTATTTGTCCAGTCCCAAGCAAAAATTGCTTTCTAATAAATGCATTAACCAAGAAAAAAAAATCACCTAGTTCCACAATCAGTATGATTTTTACTGAGAGTTGTCAGCACAGCTGCAGTTATATGAGTCTAGTGCTTTAAAAAGACTGCTCTTCAAAGACATCTTTCTATGGGGAAGAACACAGTCTAAAATGCAATTTGACTTTATCAGCTCAAGAGTGAAGCAATGCAAACTTCCAACCTCATTTCTTGTGGATGGGGGAACAAGAAAAAAATTTTGGTAACAATGTTCAGGACTTAAGTACAATGGGTTTTGAAAGATCCACTCCTACTATCCCTTACTGAACTAAATTAAACTCCAAATCTAACAGAGATCAGAACAGACTTTTACTTTGATTGGGAATACTTCCACACACAGTTTGAAATTTACCAAGTGCTCACAGTGCTCAGCCAAGGCCAACTGTCCAGCAGATAGCACCCTATAGCCTGCATTACATAGCTGCAAGCATTTTGGTACGAGTAACTGCATCCTCTTTACACTAAGTCTGGCAATTTCTACTTCAGCCTATCTGGACTCACAACACAGGAGAGTATCTGCTTATTTTCACTGCTGCCAATGTAAAACATTCACCACAGCAATGATTTTTCAACAGAAAAGGCTACAGAGCCAACATAACACTGGTGTTTCATGGTGTTACAGGAATCTATCAGAGTCCATTCCTCTTGCAGGTAGCACTGATTTAGAACAGCAGTGTGGAAATAAATACACTTTCCTGTCTCCAGCTTAATCAACATTTTTGGGCAAGGAAACAAATAGTTCTTTATCACAGCCTGAGCTAGACTCTCTTCTGCTTCTTCATTTTTTCATATGGTAGAAAAATAGAGAGAAAAACCTACAATTATAATTCTTCTGAAAAGAAATATCTTCACCTCTTAACTTTCCTTCTCTACTCTCTAAGCATCTTAAATAGCTGCAATAATCACTGAATTGTATTCAATTCATCCCAGACATCTACAGCTGGGAAACACACAGCCAGTGTGGCTGAGACACAGCAGCAGAATGAAGCCACATAGAGCAGCTTCAAGAGGAGGCAGTGGCACAAGGCTTCCCTTGGTGAGTGTCCTTATCCACAGCCCAGTCTGCAAAAAGCCTGGGTGTGCCACTGCCAGGGACAAGCCCAGAGACCTGCTCTCAGTTGTGGCTGGGAGCAGCCTTATTGCTTTATGAAGCCACCCAGCTCTGCAAGCAAGGGTGACACCAAAGCCTCCTTCCCAGGCTGCAAGGTATCCATATGAACACGAGGCAACTTGCTTTCTTGCAGGCTCTCCCTGGTCCTACTATGCTAGTGATTCAGTCAAATTTTCAGATACCTCTAATCCTTTAGAAGGCATGTGGACTTTTGCTTTTTTTTTTTTTTTTAAATTAAGGTAATTTTTTCTTCCCCACTGAATTTGAGGCAGACAAGCAATTGTAAGTTGCAGAGGGCTTATGCAACAGCTATATTTTTTCAGCTGATGCTTATGGACTGTGAAAATTAGATCATTCCAGTCTGTAAGCAGTGCACAGGAGTGGTCCCTTCTGTTTGAGTCTGGATGCCATTACCACACGAGCTGCACCACCTCTGTATTTTTTGAAGACCAGCTGCCTACTTAGCTGCCAGCTTTGAGATAACTGGTTTCCCATGACTGGGAATCCCAGGTATAAGTCACCATCTGTGGTAACAAAATCCACATAGTCTGCATGTTTGCTTCCTAGCAGTGTTTTTTCATAATTAAACAAGACAAAGGTTGACTTTCTTAGTCTCACACACAACAACAGGAATCTTTTCACTAGAAAATGTAAACCTTTTCTCAAAAAGGCACTTTAGCACTTCTAGCACACACATCATTTATAGAGGTACTTCTGATACCGTAAAAAGGGAAGTATTTCTGATTAAATCCTCCTTCACTCCTTAAGCAACAAAACATAATTGGTATCTGTAAGGGAAAGTTTAGGATCCAAAATTATTCTAAACTAAGATCTTGCAGGGCTGCTGGGGGAAAGAACCTGAAAAGCAGGTCTCTTAATTGCCAATATATTTTGCAGCAGAAATGTCTAATGACACATCAAACTGCTTTCACACGTGTAGTCCCACTGGTATAAGCCACATCATGTAGCAATGAATACCCAGCACTGATTTAGATATTCTGAGTTTGAATCATCCTCTCCCTAAGCTCAGAAATGTGCTTGGGAGAACTCCAGCCACATATCCACTGCAAGAAGGATGCATCAAATAGATCACGAGTTGTCAGGTACCAGGCCCAAGATGAAAGAGATGTTCTTGTTCTTTCGGCAGCCGTCATTTTCTCAGAGTGGTTTCTGCCAGGCTTCTCAAGGTCTGCCTCTGCAGGCAACTTCTGAAAAGCCCCAAGAGCCCACATAGCATGATGGAAGCAACAGAGCCTGAGCTTTTCTTTCTGGATGTGTGATCACGAGAACAAGATGGAACAGCTCTTGTCAACCATTTCTAGCTTGGATAAGGTAAACTGAGTCAATCTCCTCCACCTCTCCTCTCTTGAACTGTTCCTAATAGCCATCCTAAAATGATGGGACATTCCCATCATTTTCTCAGTTGATTATCTTTGGGATAAGTTTTACTATCTACCCACAGCACCGAATCACAACCTAATATTTTTTGTAGCACATACATTTATTAGGTATTTCAAAAAGTCAAAAGTAGAGTCCCATAGGTTTCAAAAGCTTGAGGGAAAAAGAAAGAAAATTGAAAATGATAAATACAGATATTGGGAATCTGGCTCTCATGAATACCTGAAGTTCATGACAAACCTGGCAGACAGTTATGTGATGTGCACTTACTCTGGCTAATGAGTTACAACAACATAACAACAACTGTTTTAGAAGCCATCTTTGAAAAATCTCTGATGAGATTTAGAGCAATTTTGTGAGTTGGGACATGACACTGATAATCAAACCTCTAAGTCAGGTGTGAGATTTTCACAAAAATCTCTCCATCCTGAGTGGCAATATGATCTATAACTTAAAAGTCTTACAACAGCCTTGGACAAATGCATTTCCACTTTACACAAATAGCAGCAGTCATAAATGTTTTGCATGCACATAGGGTAATCATGTCCAAGGACATGTTCTGTAATCACTTGGTCAATGTTTCTGAACAAGTCTTTGAGTTCTGTCTCCTCAGAGGCAGCTGTATCTGTCAACTACACTGAATACTGGGATTCTCAGGTAGCTTCAAGAGTTCTTGGTTCATTTCTCTTGTGAGAGCTCTTGCCTCTGCATTCAGTCACAGCTTTGTGTTATTATTTGTACACCAGTCATTAAGCGTGACATTTGTATCCACCCTTTGAAACTGACACAAATCTTTTCTAAAACTTGGTTTAATAAACCAGTGGTTGCTGCATGCCTTATTAAAGCTACATTTCACTATAGCTGGTGTGAGAAGATGTTAAAAAAGTTCAAAGTCTGCACTCATCATATGGAGCTTGGTGCCAACACCAATCCACTCTGCCAACAAAGCAAGTGTAAAGATGTGGCAGTTCAGGCAGCAGGACTCTCTGCCTTGTGTGTACAGAACCCACTGGAGACATCTCCCACCTTAGGAGCACTCCCAAGCAAGACCTACAGTGCAATATAAAGCAACCCTTAGCAAAGACAAAGGAAAATGCTGGAAGACCTAACCCTGAAACAATTCACCATGACATGCCTTTCCTTTGGACTGGCACAGAAGGTGTATTAGCACAGAGAAAATGTAGTGCCCTGGCACTCCTATTTTTGGCCAGGCTTCTGAGCAGTGACAGAGAAATGAGTAAAAAGTTAATGGTTGGAATTGGAGGAACAAACCCAATGTTTCAATTCTCAACAGCTTTTAGCCTCTTTGTTTCCATGCCCAGGCAAGGACACAATAATGGCCAGAGCAGGCTGGACTCAGGGCCGACTTATGCCCTGCTCTCTCTCCCAAAGCATATGCTGTGGACACTCAGCTCATTCAGAGGACAGAACAGAGCATCAGAGGCTAAGCCCATCTGTCCCTCTGACTCTGAGGAATCCTGGCTGCTATCTCAGGTACACAGAGCTGAACATATGTCCCTTTTCCCTGTCTGTCTGAGGAGTGACTAAGCTTAGTGTGAACCGAGGAAATATCACACTTCCCACAGAGCTGAATGACAGGAGGATCCAACCCTTTAATTGCATCAGATTGTGACGAGCTTTAAGGCAACATCTTGGTAATAAATGTTAAAAGTATTGCCAAGACATGGTGCCTGTGGACCAGGACTTAGAGAAAATAGGGTATGGGGAAAGTGACAACCTGTAAAGAGTTGTAGGATGTCTCTGGTCTGACACACTTCTCCATTAGCTTAAAGCAGAGTTTGAACTTGCTATGAAATCAAGTGACGAACCTCCCCTGGAGCCAATGGTGAGGGATAACACCCAGACCGCCGGGGCATTACAAATTAAATCAGCAGACCTAATTTGGCCATCAGGTCAGCCTATCTGGCCTTGAATGAGAAAGTGTTAGATGTCAAGATATCAAATTTACAGGAATTCACCTCTGAAGGTAAATGCTGCCTGCACCTTTCATGAGTGTACTACTACAGTAGTCCATTCTTCGCACTTAACTGACTTTACCACGGAATACCAAAATACCCTCTTTCCTCCCACTCCTCTCCTGACCATATTTTCTGCTAAACAGTGTGTCTAGCGAAGAAACTAAAGATTGTGATTCACTTTAAATTCACATGCCAACAATACAGCAGTATCTGATAACAAGAGAACAATCAGAAACTGACATGAAAAGAAAGACCAATTGACTATAAATACAGCTTCAAAGGAGATAACTATAAAAATATCAAATTAATTTTATAAAGAGAAAGTATGCAGATAAAAGTTGCATTTATAGTCAAAGAAATTTCATTGCCCTAATAGTGTATTCATGAGGTTAAAGTGAAGAAATTGGCTGAACGTGACTTAAGTACTTAACTTGAACTCAGAACTGTTCAATTAACTATGTTAATTATGGTCATGCCAAAACAACATTAGGCACAGCTGGAGACAGCAAGTATGTTCTAGTAATTGAGAGATTACCCACCAATAAAAGACAAACAAATAAACCCTGCCAAGTTACAATGCATATTTCAATTTTCCATGGCCATATTTTATTTTCCTTCTGTGCAGCTACTCCCTCTGTAATTTTAGTTTATGAGACAAGGGCATTGTACCCTGAGAGGAAGTGCTAAATGGCTTTACTTCAAACACTGCTGTTACTCTGCCATCATGCTTTTTGTTTGTTCCCATGATCTGAAGCACGCTAGTTCATTCTCAAAACAGCATAAAAAATGGAAAGTTCAGTTGGAACAATGTTTCTCTTTTCAAAACACACTTGCAATTTATTTGTCACATGAAATTCAGGAATTGTATTCTGTTTCCTTCAAAAAAAAGGAGAGGGTAAGTAGTATGATAATCAGTATTTTGGAGAAAATACTGATAAGAGAAATCTCTATGTTTATGTACAAACTAAGAGCAATTCTATAAAGGTTTGAGGCTAGCCTGCACATCTCCACAACAAAAATTATTCCCATAATATAATCATCATCATCATCATAGTAAAGTAGCACTCACTTGGAATAAAAGAACTTAAAAATATTCTATAGGTAAAAAAATCATTTAAGTTCTTATAGAATTTCCAGTTTATAGGATCTTCTTCAGGACCTTTTTGGATGTAGTTTTCTCTCCATCTGTCTTAAGAGAGAAGCTTAAAAATTGCAGTAGCTAATGTGACAGTAAGACACAGCAAATAAAACTCTGTGATTTGGGATGTAAATACTTGAATAAACCTTTTCCACTACTGAAGCTCCACTGGTGGATCTTTTTCTGAAACAGTATTCATGATGATCACCTGTTTGAGGTAACAGAATATTCCAAGATAAGGGCAGTACGCATGAGTCATTAACAAAATTACTCTTGTATATATGCACACTGAACACTCACAGGCCAAATTACACAGAAACAGCCAACCTACAACTTGTTATAATTCAGTGTAACACAATAGCAGAATGATTTGCAGGGTGGGAACATCTCATAGTGAAAAGCAAATTCTGAAGAATTGGTGAGAGATGGCTATACATGAAATTGAAGTTAATAAATATGGGTTTTAGCTTTTAGAACTAGATACTCAATTATCTGCAACACAGCACTCCCACCTTTCAAAGAAAAAGCATATTCAAAGCTACATGGAATCCTGTCAACACTCAACTAAAGGAAATGTGCTTTCTATTCTATGATCATAAAATCATAAAATTATAGAATCGTAGATTAGTTTGCATTGGAAGGGACCTTTAAAGTTCATCTAGTCCAACCTTCTCTGCAATAAGTAGGGACATCTTAAACTAGATCAGGTTTCTCAGAGCCCCTTCCAATCAGACCTTTAAAGTTTCCAGTGATAGGGCATCTACCACCTCTCTGGGCAACCTGTTCAGGTGTTTCACTATCCTCAACATAAAAAATATCTTCTTTATATCTAGTCTACTCTCTTTTAGTTTAAAACCATTAGCCCTTGCACTATTGCTACAGTCCCTACTGAAAAGTCTGACCCCATCTTTCTTATAAACTCCCTTGAAGTACTTGAAGACTGAAACAAGGTCTCCCCAGAGCCTTTTTTTATTATCTGTTTTCTATTCCTGCTACTGATGTTCAGAGAGAGATCTCCATTTTTCAGAGGCAAATATTGGATACATACTCTGATTGATCGGCTGATGTTGCCTACAAACATCTTGGGACCTTTAAGATGTCTTTTCTGTCACCTAATAAGTAATTTGCAAAGAGTGGCAGTGAGTGCTCTGCCATGCGCCTGTGACCGGGACTTTGGCCCAGCCTGTGCATATGCAGGAGGGCAAAGGAAGGAAGAGCAGGAGGACATGCACATTGATGGCAGCAGCAGTCGAGGATAGGAAGGGGAAGAGCAGCTACTTGCAAGACACCATCCTTATCTGGAGTTCCTTCTGCAGTATAGCTCACCAGAAGGGTCCCATAGAGAGACGGCATGGCAGCAGGCTCCAGTGCTGCTGTCAGGAAGATCCTGAGCCCAGAGGTCCTGTACAAGGCACAGACAAAACACTGTGTAGAGGCAGCACATCTCCAGACCCTTGCCAGATGAAAAGACTGTGCACACCAGCTAGAACTGGTGTCAAGGGCTGTGTCTGGACTCCTGAACCAGGAGAGGGCCAATCAAATTCACATATGAGCAGCACAGTGCAGATGCTCTGAAGTGCCCATGAACGTGCAGCACACATAATGAATGCAAGAGCATGTTACTGACTCCAACACTTGCAGCACTTGTTCACCTGCAGAAACGTCCCATAGCAAGAGAAGATGATTTGGAGGAGTTAGTGTTTTTCTGTTTGCTAACACAGGAGGCTGATACTGCCAGGGTTAAATTTTGCATGATTCTCCAGACACAAAAATTTCTTAGCTGTCCTCCTTATGTAAAGCAACCACGACTGAAAGTGACAGCAAGAAAATAGCACTGCACAAGGATGGTGCTGAACTCTTGTGTTTGGCTCTGGGCAACAATCTCTAGGTAGACTGAAATTAAATTGGACAAAAATATGGTGAAGGAATGGAGTGTGGCCTTTCCTTTTTGGAAAGGTCTGAGCTGACAAAATGATTGGAGTCATTAAGCAAGGACTGGAGAGGGTATGTTCACTGTCTATAAACTGATAGGGGCTAAACATTAGGGGGAGGAACAAAATTATTTGGGGAGAAAGAGACTGTTGGCACAAGAGCTGGCTCAAATTGGTTTTGAATATATTTAAGTTGGCATTTAGAAGTTTTTGTAACCACAGATGTGAAGTTCATTTAATAAGTGAAAGGAGGATAAAATCCAAAGGTACTTTTATGCTTAGATTCAACAAAGATCTCAAAGTATCAAGGTTGTTTAAGATTACTGCTTAAGATTACAGGAGACCAAGACAGGAAGGGTGAAGACCATTGTCTTCATTTTACATTTCTTGTCAGGTTTCTCCATAAGCCATTATTCAGCAGTAAGTGGTCAGACTGCACAGTTTGTCAAAATTCTTGCTTACTTATGGCTACTTACTGCATGCAAATGTGTAAATGCAATAAGCAAAAGTCAGTGTGATGGGTACAGTTGCTCTGATACAGACTTGAACTCCCGAGTGATCAGACACACATTTTTGGTCATGTCTGTAAACAACAGCTGCCAGAAGCATGAGGAAAACAACTTTCTCACCTAGATACTCTACACTTACTCTTATACAGAAATGCTCTAAAATTAGTAAAAATAGTAATTTTAATAGGCAGGTAGGTATGCTGAAGTCCTAAGGAAATCAAGGCACAAATATTTGAGCTTGTGATCTTATGAAAAAAAAAAGATGCTTGGAACTGTTACAAGTTAAAGTGGAAGAGATCACATAATCAGCTGAGAGACAGAGAACAGAAATGTGTCTTAACATTTGCTTTTTAAAGAGAGCAAATACTCAAAAAGAACATCCAGTCACTACCATTTATACAACACCATCCAGAAAGGTCTGACAGTTTTGTTATTTTCAATTATGTTTGCAATAAGATAGGTGAGTTGCAAATGTCCAATAGTGTATTACAACAAAAACCCTCCTGACAGGCAGAAGAGCTCAGTAGTGGCTTAGAAGTAGCCCTTCAGTGCTCTCTCCCAATAAATACTTGCAAGTTTCAGCCCTCCACTATACACTGAACAAAGGATCAGGATATGCAGCATGTCAGAGCTACATGCAGCATGCCAGAACTAGTACACCCTCAAAAGCAGTAGATGTTATGTTCCAGTTTGGATGATTCATGTATGATGGCCTAACCCAATTTCAAGTCCACAGTTGCTCGGGAAGACATGAAAGAGACATTCTGTAGTATGTTCCCACCAACTGCTGTTCAAATGAATATCCCACTGCTCAGGCCAGGCAGGCCAGATCAAATGTAAGACACACAGCCCACAGCATTCCTTTCTATGCTTTTGTCTGCTGAAGGCAGTATGCACAGATCAGGACACTCTGAAGATCTCTCTGTTGTTTTTAACAGACCTGCTGCTGGAATCAGTGTGGCCTTTTCCAAAAAAATGAGGGCATGGAGAATAATAGGCTTTGCCTTAGCATCACCCAGATTATGCTTGTAGGCAGGAAAAATTTTGCTCTGCTTCAGAGCTTTAGCAGCAAAGCCACAGCAGCAAAGCTGCCAAGAAATTGGCATGCATCTAACGTGTGCTCTAACACACACCCAGAGTGGGCTGTTCTGGTTCTCTCGACCAGACTGAAAACTATTTTTGCACCCACAAGGCAGTCTTCTGCTAATGAGGATGCAATAGCAGTTCTAGCACACAGTCTCAGTCTATTATTCAGACCCATTCTCTAAATTTCTATCATCCCATGGATAGAGCTAAGTAAAGGGCACCTTCAGTCTACAGAGAAAAAAGAGCTGGAAGAAGAAAGGGAAGTGAAAGAGTTGCCTTCCACAACTGGTGATATAAAAATTAATGTTTCTCATCCAGTCACCACAGAAATAGACATTATTTAGTGCATCTTCAGCAAATTTGCTAACACAAAATCTGACTGTTGCATTTGACACACCTGAGGGAATGGACGGCATGCAGAGGTAGGTCCTGGACAAGTCCAGAGGTGAGCCCATAATGTTTAGCAAGACAAAGTGCAAGGTGATGGACCTGGCCCATGGCAACCACCAACATCAGCAGAGGCTGGGGATGAACAGATGAAAGCAGCCCTGGGGAGAAGGACTTGGGGGTGCTGGTGGAGGAGAGGCTGGACATGACCCAGCCATGAGCACTCCCAGCCCAGAAAGCCAAACGTGTCCTGGGCTCCATCCAAACAAGTGTGATCAGCCTCTGCCCCTCTGCTCCAGTGAGACTCCATCAGGAGTACAGAATCCAGCTCTGGAGTCCCCAACACAGGAAAGTCATGGAGCTGCTGGAGCAGGTCCAGAAGAGGGCCACAAAAATGATCAGCAGGACAAAGCACTTCTATGAAGAAAGAATGTGAGAGTTGGAGTTTTTCAGATTGGAGAAGTTTACATGAACACCATATTGTAGCCTTCTGGTACCTAAAGTGGGCTTATAAAATGAGGTCAGACTTTTTAGTAAGGCCTGCAGTGATAGGACAAAGGGATAATTGTTTTAATCCCAAAAGCAGATAGATTCAGACTAAATGTAAGGAAGAAATTTTTACAATGAGAGCGACTGGAAAGCTGGCAAGTGGACAAGGACCAGGGGATGCTGGTCAACAGTGGCTGAACATGAGCCATTGAGTGCCCAGATGTCCAAGAAGGCCAGTGGCATTCTGGCCTATATCAGCAATAGTGTGGCCAGCAGGACCAGGGATTGCCCCCCTTGTGCTTCGCACTGATGAGGCCACACCTCAAGTCCTGTTTCCAGTTCCAAGCTGGAACTTGTCCAGAGAAGGGCAAAAGAGCTGGTGAAAGCAGCAAGGCAGGGTTTGGTCTCTTCTCCCAGGCAAACAGGGACAGGGTGAGAGGACACAACCTCAAGCTGCACCAGGGGAGGTTCAGGCTGGACATCAGGAAGAATTTCTTCATGGAAAGGATTGGCAANCTCCCAGGCAAACAGGGACAGGGTGAGAGGACACAACCTCAAGCTGCACCAGGGGAGGTTCAGGCTGGACATCAGGAAGAATTTCTTCATGGAAAGGATTGGCAAGCATTGGAATGGACTTCCCAGGAAGGTGGTAAAATTAGCATTCCTGAAGGTGTTCAAGAAACAACCGGAGATAGTACTTAGTGCTCTGGCCTAGCTGACAAGGTGGTGATCAGCCAAAGGTTTTACTCAATGATTTTTAGCTCATTTCCAACCTAAATAATTCTGTGATTCTCTAAACAGTGGAACAGGTTACCCAGAGAGGTGGTAGATGCCCCATCTCTGGAAACATTCAAGCTCAGGTTGGTCTAGGCTCTGAGCAGCCTGATCTAGTTGAAGATGCCCGTGCTCAATGCAGGGGATTTGGACTAAATGACCTTTAAAGATCCCTTCCAACCCAAATCATTCTATAATCCTATGATCATAAATGAGAATAGCTTTGCAAAAGGAAAATACTAACCTCCTTGTTGAAACAGCTATGATGTTAGTGTCATTTACAGATGTGGGAACAAGGGTCGTGTCAACTGACTGCAGTATAAGAGGGATGCCTGCAATGAGAGTGCTGTACAACGGAGCTTAGAAGTCCACGTTCCTTTGTATCATTACACTAGTAGTCAACTTGCAGTCAACCTTCTGCTCACTCAGAGCAATCAGGACAGAACTGGAGCAATTAGCCAGTAAAAAGACAAGTTTGTCTACAAATGTGACTGGTAACAGTCAGTAAAGAGAGATCCCACGGCACAGATGTCTGATCTTTACCACTATTCATGAGAAGTGCATTTCTGCCCTTAGCCATCACAAGAAGCAGGAGATTATAATCTTTGTTTTAGCTCACACAATTAAAATATAATTAGTCCTCATAAAACATATATGTAATTTTTTAATTACAGGGACACTATTTGAACTTATTATCACCAAACAACAAATTGTCTGTTTTCATGATGATTATCACGAAGTTCTGGTTTTTTTTATCTGATCTACAGTTACTGCCATTACTATTATCTCCTGCTCAAGGTTCTATATGATGATGTTTGGTACAAAGGGTTTGCACAGTTTTCAAAACTTTCCTTGTTTAAAATATTAGTAACCTCAGAAGGGTCTCACTTAGGTAGGCATGCCCCTGAAGTGACTTTGACATTAATGTAGTAATATGTGACCAAAGTCAGATACTGCTTCTTTATCAGAATTAAATAATCATGCCTTTAAGCACCTTCTCTTTTAGGTGTTATCTGCTTCATCATCTTTGTTCTTACTCTAAGGGCAAATAACTCTATGCATCATCTTGATTTTTCGTGACAGGCATCAAATGGAATGGCACTTCAGAAGAGGATGGACCTGTATCCTGTATATGATTAGGTAATATTTTCTTTCATGTCCATCTTGAAATTATGAGGCATTAAAGAGTTTTCCTTTAAGAAGTTACAACAGCATTATGAGAAAGTACCTTCAACCAGATGCCCATGCCATTTTCTCCAGAAGGTTGCTCAAGGCAAGCCTCATCCATATATTTAAAGAATGAGGCAATTCATAGCATGTATTATATACTTTCTAAGGTAAGCCATGTCTTTATGACTACCCAGATTTTTTCAGATCCCTCTGGATTAATAATGATCACAAATGGTGAAAGTCTTCAGCAGAGTTTGCACAGAGGCTATTTTTTCCTTCATTAACTCATTAAATATGACACACAACATGGCATCCAGAATACACTGATTTCCAGCTTGAGAGGCAACTGGCCTTTTCTTGCTAGCTGTATCACTAACCAGGCTATGACTTGTAAGAAGACTACTCCTAATCGTGATTTCTCGAGGCTCTTTGTCAACCAGCAGCTGTCTAACTGGAAGCTGTGACCTTAGCATGCAGGCCAGTGATAAGAAATAGGCAGAGCTATGAAAACAGAAAGACATTCCTGCCACTAGTGAGGTTACCCAGTAAAATCTCATGAGGAGTACTGTTTCTTCCCATTCTTCTCAAAGTGCACACACTGCCAGCAAGTCTGAGGCTTTCAACAATGTGCTAGAATTATTTTCTCATTTGGGTCTTATAACAACTACACTTTTGTTTGGGAGAGACAGCTGCAGGATTCAGGTCAGCATTTTCTACCTGAAGTATAAATTCTTTCTGCAGGCTTGATTTGATTTGTTACTGTTTCACACTACAACATAGCACCAGCTAATTTTTCTTTTTAAAAATGCCTGGTTTGGGCCCAAACATCCTCCTTTTGTTGTTTCACCAAGGCAAATAGA
This sequence comes from Pardalotus punctatus, assembly GCA_013400915.1. NCBI lineage: Eukaryota > Metazoa > Chordata > Aves > Passeriformes > Pardalotidae > Pardalotus > Pardalotus punctatus. The sequence goes on from VZTX01023539.1 coordinate 15,529, forward strand.
GAATAAGTGCTGGAAATTGAATATTACTTTTTTATAAACGCTGCAGAAAAAAACCTCAACTGAATTATATAAAACACCTCTGGATCAAGGGAACAGGACCCCAATTTAAGGATCACAGACTGTTCTCTTTGCATGTGTATGCAAGGATGTCACTAAATTTTACCCATCATCCACCTACATTTAAAGCACATTAAGCCTGCACATCAAGCACTCAGAGGCAAAGTAACAAAAGAATAAAATACGCCTGTTAGCTTTAATTCAGCCCACTCACATGTGTGAAAAACACTTAGTCCTAGTGAAGTGGCTTTATTTTCAAGACAGCAAAAACTTCAGATAATTTCAAAAGGAAACCAGAAGACTTCAATCTATACAACACTATGGAAAAACTAAATTTCAGTCTTCATTTTCTACTTTTGATAGAACTGTTTTCCCTCAATCCTTAAATGGATACTCAAATATTTTCACAGGTTCTGGAAAGGCAGTGATTCATATTCAGCAGTGCAAAGAGTATCACGGTGTAACAGGCTCAGGTTCAGAAAATTCAGGCAGGTAGTGCAATACTGAGAAATTAGTCTTCCTATAAATGCTGAGTGACACCAGCATCAATAAAGCAGCCAGGGAAAGAAGTATGAGCCTTGTGGAAAAGTTTGACAGTTCCAATAAATGATGATAAGCTGTTGCTTTCAAAGCTAAGTATTCCCAGTGCTTTCTTCCTTGAGACATTTTGCTGGAATGCTGGTTTTGAGAAGAAGTATAGAAGTTAAAGCATTAATATTCTTCAAAGGGAGATTAAAAATTAATTCAGCTATTAAGCAATATGTACCTCCCAGGCGGAATTTATGTAAGTGACATTCTGAGCTTCAAAACATGGGAGGATATGGTAATTAATATGTAACTCTTTAGAAATGTATACAGTGAGGAATTAAGGACTTTCCATAAAATTCAGAAGATGAGATAGTTATCTTCTGCTCCTAGCTCTGTCTTTATAGATAGTTCAATGTGTTTTCCCTCATTTCCAACAGCTTTTCCTCACTATTTAGACCACAAATTCTGTACTGGCAGATACTGTGTATCTTTAAAGACCTGATTCAATGAGAATGAAATCTTGTTTGGGAGATGCAGAGGCAGTATGGTGAACATGGATGAAAAGTGTGAATAAAAATAGTGCCATCAGTGGGATGCTCTATGTCACCTACACTTGAACGTCTAGATTTTGCTTAGGAACTGTTTCATCACCGTGTAGCAAAAAACATGCATAACTGAAGCATTCAAATAATAGATTCATGGAATGGTTTGAGTTGTAAGGGACCTTGCAGATCTTCTGGTTCCAATTCCCCCACCATGGGCTGGCAAACCTTGCACTATAGCAGGTGGCACAAAGCCCTGTTCAGCTGGCCTTAAACACTTCCAGGGATGGGGCACTCACAGTTTCTCTGGACAGCCTGTGCCAGTGTCTCACCACCCTCACAGTAAAGAATTTCCTCCTAAAAGCTAATCTAAATCTACCCCCCTTCAGCTTAAGGCCATTCTCCCTTGATCTATCACTATGTGATCTTGTGAGGAGCCCCTCTCCAGCTCTCTTGTAGCCGCCTTTGTGTACTGGAAGGCTCCTATCAAGTCTTCCTGGGACCTCCTCTAGGCAGACCAGCCACAACTCTCTGAGTTTTCTCTCACTGGAGACATTCTCCAGCCTTCTGATCATCTTCATGGCCTCCTCTGGAGTCACTCCAACAGGTCCACATCTTTGTTATGCTGATGACCCCAGAATCAGATGCAGTGTTCCAGGTGGGATCTCACAGGAGGGGAACAGAGAGGCAGAATTCTCTCTCTCACCCTGCTGCCCATGCTGCTTTGGATGAAACCCAGGATACAGATGGCTTTGTGGACTGCAAATGCACATTTGCTGGCTGGACCACACAGCTTTGTGTCAGTGGCAAACTTGCTGAGGGTGCCCTTGATCCTACCATCCATGTCGCTGACAAAGATGTTAAACAGCAGTGGTCCCAGTATGATCTTGCATTATTTGGAAAAGCAAACACACAAAAATCCTGTATTATTTTCTAATGGTGTTTCAAAAGGCCATCACACTAAGAAAGAGATTACAGAAAACAGCTCCGTTTTAGAAGATTAAGTAGGAAGTGAATTTTTAAAAAAAAATTATACCTAACCTTACTTTTCCTTACTTTGCGGTAACATCAGAGAGTTATGACTGGGAGCTATGGAGACTTTGGAAATGAAAAAATATTATTATTCTGCACAGCTCACAACTAAGGGCATTGCATTACCACAGTCTTCTGAAGTATTTTTTGTCTTCAGGGTGTGCTCAAACCCCCTTACATAGGAAATGGCCTCTAAGCATGAAACATCAGTTATCACTTCAATGTCAGTGCCTTCTTCACAGCAGCACAACACCTTCTTTACATTTCTACAAGGAATTGCCAGTGTGTCAGACACAGCTGCAAGATGGTGTCTGGGGCATCCCTGGCTCCCCCAGGTGTTGGGAGGACAGTTCTGAGGCTATACAAACTTGACTCCTGCTATGCGCTAAGAGCTGCTGCTTCCCGCATTAGCCATCAGTGCACACAGAAGACATCCCAGCAAGGCTGCCAAATGGTATGACTGGGAAATAACACACCATTTGTGAGGAAGCAGTGTGTACCCAGACACTTTGGTCGGTGCCCAGGTACGATGTATAAGAGCAGGGCTTGTCCCTGCAGGGTGCTAACTGCCTCACTCATCTAAGCACTTGCTTGTCAGTGGCATAAATGTCAGCCAGCCTTATTATCTGGGTCTATATACAAAATGCGTGGCACGAACAAATGAGGAGCCTTATTTCTCCCACTCCCTTTCCTTTTAGCCAGTTTCTGCCTTTGCCTAGCTAAGCAAACCAATTTAGGATGACAGGTTTTCTGGTGTAATAGGCTGCTACTATAACAAATATTGTCTTTCAGAAAAGGTAATAACTGCAGCTACTGCTGCTGCCACCAGTAATGAAAAGAGGAGCCTGCATGGTTACTTTGTCATTATAACATGCACCCTTCTTGATTTCCCCTATATTTTTCAACAGCAGAATAATGGGGAAAAATTCATTGTCTTTATCAACACACAGAAGGCAACCCTTTCTAGAATTCTGCTTCACAGATAAAGAAGAGACTTTTCTGTTTGCAGCAATATCAAAAAGATGCTCTTGCAGGCATCTTTGCATTCCCATGACAGAGTCAAAAATACCTCAGCTTGCAGTTAATTTTCTAACAAGCAGCTGGCCCCACTGAACTTTGAACTTATTCCAATAAGTTGTATGCATAAAGGACATTCCTCAGCAAAGCAAAGTTGGGTTTTGGGGTTTTTTTTTTACAGAAACAGTAAGTCTCTGGTTGATTAAAAAATGAAGAAGTTAGGCCATTTGGTTATGGTATTACATTGTATGCTATTTTTCCAAGCAGATTTGAAAAAAATGTGACATCCTCTTATTACTATTCACTGGGAAACATTTTTATCATTATTAATTTTGTTTCTGGTGTCTTCTGAAGGGAACCTCTGTAGTCAGAGCTAGCACTCTAATCAAAATGGAGATCTGAGCCTCTTCAGTTTCTAAAATGCTTAAAATCTAGAGGAAAATTATTGACCTGGGCTCATTATTTGAAAAAAGTAATCGCTGCTCCTGCTATTAGAATTTGACAAAAATTAAAGTCAGCTTGCATGTCATCAAAATGTTCAAATTCAGCGGTGTTTTGAGTCCTCATATAAACCTGATATTGACTTCCATGCTAGCAGAAAAATTAGTTCGGTTTCAAATACTCTCACAGTTCAGATCAAACACATCTGGCCATGGTACGCCTGAGAAATTTCACCATTTTTTGTGCTAAAAAGTGGCCAGGTGGGAAGCAGAGACAGAATGGACACACGGTGATGGGTCATTTCATTCTCATTATTCACTAATTCAGGGACTGTATCTTTAAATTAGAAATCATGAGGAGAATGCTTTTGGTGACCTCTATGAACAGCAGGTCTGTGTCAGTCTGTACAGGATGCGTACGTGTGCCCTTGTCTTTGTATGTCCCCCCTGACATAACCCTGAATCCTGGAAAGCAGTGCAGAATGCCACAGGATTTGCTTGTTCAAAGTGCTGAACTTCCGGGTTTTGCAAATTTGCCTTGTGCAGGACTTGCAGGACTGCTTTTTGCTATTGTCCTGCACCAGGCAGTATTAGTTCTGCTAAGAAGGAGACTGGCTTGCATTTCTGCAAATAAACTGGATGCATTTCTCTCATGCATTTCTCCCATTTCCCCGGATTTTTCCTAATTTGGGACGGAGGTTTGCATACTGTAATCATAAAGCCTAAGCCCTTACCTTCTAAAGTATAGCACATATTCATATTACTCTGAGATAACCAGCAAAATTACATGCAAACTAAATATGCATCCCTCAGTGGTGACAAAGAAAATACACCTTAAGATGCAAGTTCTATGCCAACAGGAGCACTCACTAGTCTGTAGTTTACAGAAATCAAAGATTCCTTTGATTTCTGTTAACTACACGTTTTGGACAAAGCCTGCAGGTGTTTTAGACTGACCCATACAGAGAACCCACTGTTTCTCAGCCAAACCTATCTGGCATTCCCTCCCCCAGTCAGGCAGATAATTCTTTCAACTTTTCTTTCACCAAAATAAAGCTATCAAATTGTTTCGCCTGTGCTGGTACATCAAAATATTTGTGCTTACACTTAGCTCTATGTAAGTTGTGTCCAGCAGGATTAGTCCAAGGAACACCCTTAATTTGGACACTCAAACACAAATTGATACATGAGGAGATTCCTCCTGACCATCATGAAATACACTTTACTGCGAGAGTGACTGAGCACTGGCACAGGTTGCCCAGGGAGGTGGTACAGTCTCCATCCTTGAAGATATGCAAAAGCTGTCTGGACTTGTTCCTGAGCAATTGGCTCTAGGTGGTTGTGCCTGAAATGGGGGATTGGATCCTATGACCTTCAGATGTCCCTTCCAACCTCAGCCATTCCGTGATTCTGAGGATCTGGCTGTTCTAGCACAGTCATCCAGTTCACTAATTGAGAATGTCTTCTGTTTGACTAGCATGACCTTGGGCCTGTCTGTACATCTCAGTGGAGAAAGTCCTTCTATTTGCCATTGTAAACCACTTCCAGCTGCAAACAGAGTGTCCCCATAAATAGATTTCTTTAAAGCATCTGCTCGACACAGCACAACTAATCAACTCTTATGAAAGAAGGTGCAGAAAAATCAAGATTAAGCAAAGATAAGGATGTAATCACTCTTTTTCAGGGTGTCTTCTTATCCTGTTTCCCATCTGCTGTCAAGAAAAAAACAAGTGAGGCATGACTGCAGGGAATAAGTGCTCTTCTCAGTGAATGCTAAAGCAGCAATGCCTAGGGTGTGCAACAGCAGGAGCTTCCTATACATGTGGTAGTTTCTTATCACTCATCTTATTGGAAGACATGACACTTTGCTTTTTTTCCCCTTTCTAAAGAACTTGGCCCTGGTTGATACAAAAATTAAATAAAAATTGTAAAGTGGGTGGCACCCACTCTCCTTGGAGGAGACTCATTACGTGTAAGAAAGGGCAGGAGAGACTAACTGTTCCTGGGTCCCTGGGTCTATCTGCTTCATGCTCTGCAGCAGACCAAATACAACCCTGCCTTTGGAGGCAGTTGTTGGAGCTATCATGAAGAACCCACCCCAGTCCTCAGAGGCACAATTATACCAATCCAAATTCCTTGTGTCCAGATAGGACAATGGATATGAGCCTGTCCATCTCCCCATCTTCCTCAAAGCTCAAAAAGCACAGGAAGGGACTGCTAGGAAGAAGAGATGAAATGCTTTTTAGAAAGAGTCAGACCAAAGTCTTGTCCTGGCACAGTTACCTGTGACTCACTGTCTAGGTACTATTTCAGGTACAATTTGATTTGCATTCTTGGTAAGAACTTGAGGAACTTCTTGGCCTTCTATGAGGAGGCAACAGGGAAAGCCAAACTCTTCCTAGGCATTCCCACTGCGTTCTTCATTCAATCACCTCTTTCCTTAGCCAAAGGTGCAGAGGCAAGTTGTGCACTTATTTTAAGTACCCTTTGCATGCATCATTCCATTCCACTGCTTTCTAGCAGAAACTGCCAATTAGCAACAATGGCTTTTGTTTTCTTTGCTTGAGACTTCAGCCAGCCTTCCTGCTCAGTACAAAGTCCATCAGTATCACCCCTACTCAGTTATCTGGAGTTTTGAGAAGCAGCAGGCTACATTTGAAGATGGGAAACAGGTTAGGGTAACAATCAATCAAGACTGAGCTTTGGTGCTTCCAGGAAAACACCTGGATAGTGACACTTCATCAACTGCAGAAAAGCTATTAATCCAACTTTGACCTTAGGGCAGGAACAGTGGGTAGGTGTGTAGCATTCATGTTACTATCCAAAGAGGTCTGGGAGGGAAAATATATTTCAAGTCATCAGTCACCTACCTCATGTGATTATTTGGAGTAAAGCTAGGCTCCTTTCCCCTTAGGGTCCTACCAAACATGGGAAACAACAGCTATGCTATCACAGGACTGCTTGTATGATAACTTCTTTTCCACACTGCACTTTGGAAGCAGCAGGCAGCAATTATCTCCACTCTTTGTTTATTGCCAGTTTGATTTCTCTTGTCAGCTGAAGAATTCTGTGGCAGAAAAATGCTGAGACTACAGGAGGTGCAGAAAAAACAGCCCTAGCAGGTGAGGAACCTGTAAATTTAACCGGTGTGTTTCCTAGTTTGGTCACAAGGTCTCAAACTCTGTGTAGGAAACATTCTGACAGACTGAGAAGGTGCACATTGAATGGATCCCTTTTTGCCTTGAGTCTTTCACCCAAATGAACTGGAATTACTTCAAAAACTGCTTGCTTCCCTTTTGGGGTGGCTTTCCCTGAATACTGGAATGATTTGTTTACTGCTGCTAATACAGACAGTGAATTTCAAAGTCTCGTAAATATTTCATGGAAACAGACGCAGAATACAAATAAATTTGCATAGATACATTTAACTTTGCAGATTGATCAAAAGTGATTTTCAGCAGGACTTTTAATAGCTGGTATTCATCAGGGGCTGGGAGGTGAGGCCTTCACTATAGTGTAAATGTGACACATCTGACCCAAATTTTCACATTGGAAATGCTAATATACATTGTGGGACAGAAGCGATACTTATGAACTGGGCTAATGAGAAAGAATATTTGTCAGCTATAGGAAATAGTAAAAACTAGGCGAAGGCAAAGCAGTGAAAGCCATGTCTTAACACAAAACATCTCAAGCTATAGTGTCAAAGTGTTACCTAGTAAACATGCAATATTTGAAACTCATATGGGCCCACTTTCACTCAATTAACAGCTAGAGTCATTAATGCAAGTGTGAGGAATATAAACAAAAGAAAATAAAAGGATGATCTCACTTAATTACTTACTCCCAGAGAATTTATTTGGCTCAGAAAATAGCCACAGTTTTTGCTGCACAAGGGGAAATTTCAAAGTCATTCCACAAAAGCTGCTTACTAATTCCTCAATGAAAATGGAGCTTGCAGTGAGAGGGTAAAAGGCAGAGCCAGTGTAGACTGCTTAAGACACTTCAGGTGAAATGCTGAGTTATGTGAATTTTGCCATCAGCTTCAGAGACATTCTTTCCCTTCCAGCCCAACAGTGATCACAGCTGTCTAACAAACAACTGGTGTTCAGATATTACAGGCAAACATGTCAATTTTTATATGTCTTTCAAAGCCAAGGCTGATATCTTCACACAGCTGCCTGTGCATATGTACCCTCTGTGTGATGCTAACGTGATCTGCAAAACATACTTGTGTATTAGACTCTGATCCTGCAGAGCACTGTGATATGACTCAACAGAGCATTTAAATGTGTGCTACATTTGCGCATCCAAGTTGCCAATATGGAGCAGATATTTAGGTGTTTAATTGGACCACAGCAAAGAGACTACTGCCTTGTAAAATAAGCTCAGACAGGCCATATATTTTAACTGGCAGAGCAAGATATTTGTGGTAGTTTTGAAACAACTGGAGGAAAACTTTGAAGTTATCTTAGGACAAGCAAACATAATGGAGTTTAGCCTGGCTTTTTATTAAGCAGAAACCAGGAATCATTCCAATAGAGACTTTGGAGGATGTGCCAGAAACACAGAGTAATGACAATATATGTGGTAAGGTTAAAAAATAAAATTAAATTTAAGCATGCTATTCAGCCTTCTCTTTTCAACGATTACGCTCACATCCTAGTCTTCCGGATTATAGCTGACATCATCCAATTAAGTATAAAAGGAATTAAGGTAGGCACTGTTGTTGCTGTAAATACTGACATTATGATTCTAAACAATAAACTGTTTCTTACAACCACAGACTGTAAGAGGGATGAAGAACTGTGCTGCTGAATCAGTTTAATAAGAACCCCAATTTTTCTGCTGGCTTTGAACACCAAATATCAAAAAGCTAAAGCAGCCTCTTGGAAGTTAACACATGGAAGTTCATTGTTTAGGAACAAAGGGATAGATAGACTCCATGGCTGGGCTGTTTCCACCACACTGTTTATGTGACGAAAGCTTCAGTCAGCTTACTGAACTACCTTAAGTCCTCATGCTTAATATTTTCTTTAAATCCTTTAGTCCTACAGTGACTGACTAGTATATCGAGAGTGAAATAGGATTGTGTTCTGCAGCTATTTATTCCTTTCAACTGTACACTGCCTGAAGCATTTTTCAGCAGAAATAATACCCTAGACTTAGCAAGAATCTCAACTTTCCCTTCTGATTCTCTTTTTGTAGTCTCTTAAACAAGGAATCAGTTTTGTCATTTCTCTGTCTTACTGTGTCACAAATTTTAGTCTGCTTTAATGCATCAGATCTTGTGTTTATGGGATTAAACCAGAAGCCCAGCTTTTCTTTTAATTAGAATGTCTTTAAAACACAGTTTAGGAAGTTCAAAAGTAGAAGATAGTTACAAAAATTAAATATTTTTATACTGAGTCAGAAAATTGCATTTTTTTCCTGAGCATTAACTCAAAATCTTTGAACATCTGGGGTTGAGATGTGTGCCAAATAGAAAAACTGTATTTGTCCAAGGAAGTTTATGAGTTGTGCCTTTCATTTGAAACCTAATGTGAGGTATGTCACTGTGATGGGCTTACCGACCATAATCACTTGTGTCAGGTTCAACATGAAATATATCACTAAGCAAGGTGACAAAAGCCCTGATTTGCTCATGTATCTTTCCCTGAAAAGAGAGCTAAATTTGGCTCTCCTGATATCTCCCTGGCTCCTCATGTGTGCTCAGGGCTTGGGCAGATGCTCAGATTTGGATAGTATGATTTAAAATTTTACCATCATTATGCATTCATCATATTTTCTGCAAAGATTACCAAAAATTGTGTCTTTGTCCCAGTATGTTACTGTTCGAGACTAGTAAAGCAGAGCTGTTTGTTTAGGTGCCTGTAAAATTGCTCCCCTGCGCAGCATCTTAACTATATAATACAGTTGTCCAAAGGTTTGTCAAGTATTTTACAGTAATCAAACTCTGATGTGATAGAAAACTACTCCATACTCTGCAGATCAGTGTTATTCACAGCTTGCTCTTTGCAACGTTGAAAGAGCAGTTTATTACTCCCAATTTCACAATAAATCTTCTTTGGTCCTATAACAATCAACAGTATCATGGTATCAGAAGCGCTGTTGACTAAAACTGTAATCACTTGTCTTCTCTGTGTAGCCATTTCTCATTTTTAGGACAGTCCTAAACATGTGATTGGTAAAAAAAAAATTGCTTCCTCATTGTGTCCTTCAAAGGCTTTTCTGGAAAACACAGGGAGATTTGCTGGCCAGAAGTGTGTCTTTCATTAACTAATGTGTCTCTGAACTGTACCTTCAACACCAAGCTATGAATTATAACCTGAATATAAGTGGCTCCAAACTGAACAAAAATGTTAACAAAAATGCCTGCAGGGACATAGCAAATGCTGAGGAAAAGATTTAGTTATTGCTGTTCATAGTATTCTGTTGCATTGTAACCCTATTTCTATTAAGAGGAAATGTAAAGAATTAAACAAGACGGAATACTAGGTCATATTAATAGACAATATTAAGACAGTTACAGCGAGGAAATTACATAAACTAAAAATGTATTAGTCATCCACAGACATTTGCAGCAGAAATAGTGCCACAGAAGATGCCAATGATGTTCAAAAAGAAGGCAAGTTAGAGTCTGACAGTGTGGATGTATCTCTGTTAGAGATATTGGTGGTCAAAGAACATGGCATGGTTCAGCAGGCCTAATGTAACAGCTCTGTTATTTACAAACCACTGTTTTTCTGCTAAGTGCTATTAAGGCCCATAAGGCATAACATCTTTCTGGGACAGACAAGGTTAAAAAAATTAGATTTACAGAGCTGAAACAATATCAGGAGAAAAGTAACATTGTCAGGAGAATAAAAACTCAAAAGACTTCTCTATATTTATTCTAAAGGCTTTATTTCAAGACTGTAACAGTTGTGCTGATTATTAACAAACCAAAGCAAAAGGATGGAATTTGCAGGAAGTCTCTTTTCCCTATCTCTGTTTCCTTCATTATTCTTCGATTCAGTAGGATGCTCTTGACTCATTCCCCTGAGTAGAACTAATCATCAAGACAATTAAAGCATGAGACTTCCCAAAAATGAGACTGGATAGCTTTTTTTCCTTTAAGTATGGGATTTCAACATGTCAGGTTTTCTCATCTAAGTATCAACAGTGTTCCTTGTTTTTTTTTTAACCAGACCCTTACACATATACTTTCAGTGGGAACACAAGACATTTGATTTAAGAGCCCCTGCCAAAAGCAATTAGACTCTTTTCTCTATGTTAAGTTTCATTTATACGGTACTAGCACCCATTTGAGACTGCCAAAGGTGCTCATCCTTGAATACTTAAGTTTCACTAAAAAAATCAAGTCATTCAGCAAAGAGAACTGTCAGTATTAGCAGTTCAATTTCTTCTCAAATACAAGGAACACCATTACCCAGGTGCTCCCCAGCAGAACAGGAAAAGAGGAACTGGTTGATGGGTAGAAAAACAAGAGAGCTGCTCTGGGGAGGTGAGAGAAGAGATGCTGAAGACAACTAGCCAACAATTCTGTAAATTAAGAAGCCACTTCAGTACCACAAGGACACGTTAGCTCCTAGACTCCCTAATTCTCACAAGTACAGATGGATATTCCTTCTTGCGACTTTAGCTATCCTGGCAGTGGGTCTTTTCCCAGACACTTCATGTCTTGAACACTAAGATTCTATTTCAAGTATTTGATGGGCAGGTTTTGTCATAATTTATTTGCTTAAGTTCGCCAGGGTGCTTAAGCCCTGAGTTTTATGATAGGCAGATAGAAAAAGAAGTATCCCTTTAAAACGCTTTTCTTTATGACTCAAGCCAAAGTATCACTGTCCTCGACAATGCACAACTTCAAGAGGTGCATAAACCATCAAAGATCTTGAAAATTCAAGAGAAAAACCAAAGGAATTTCAAGAGGCAACTTGCATCTGGTGAAATGTTCTTGCAAAAGCTGTAGTTTCAATGCATAGTAACAAATTCTCTTTTCTTAATTTTTTTCTGGTACCCTCACCAACATCATCCCCCCAAGTCCTCCATAATTCACTGGGTTTCAGAATGAATAACAAAAAATTTTGACAACAAGGAGAGAACAGTGTCAGGAAATAGATATCACTAACCTTGACAGCTGTGGTCAAGGCAAAAGCAGGACTTCCCTGGTGTGAATTCTTGCTGGCTATGACCAGTGATTGTATTGTTTCTCACGTGTTTTCCAACTACTCCCAGAAAAACCTTCTCCATAATTTTACCAAGCAGTGAATTGAGACCGACAGGTGTGTAATTACCAGGGTCTTTCTTCTTTCCCTTCTTGAAACTGGGACAGTGTTTGCCAGCTTCCAATCAACTGGGAACTCTCCAGTCTCCCAAGTCACTTGAAAATAGTGGAGAGAGATCCTGCAATGGCATCAGTGAGCTCTTTTGGTACCCTGGGATGAATCCCATCAGGCCCCATAGATTTATGCGCATCCAGCTGGAGCAGTATGTCTTAAATAAACTCAGGGTCAGTTGGAAGGTTATCATTCACCCAGTCATGGTCTTTCAACACAGGGCTCTGGGGTTCCCAGAGCCCATAATCAGTGTTGAAGACAGAGGCAAAGAAGGTATTACAAAATCTCTGCTGTGTGTATGTCCCTATTTGTGAGGAGACCAACCTCATCAAGCAATGGGCCAGTGTTATGTCTGATCTTCCTTTTGTTGTTAAAATGTTTTAAAAAGCCCTTTTGTTTGTCATTTACAGTGCTGGCCAGATTGAAATCTAATAGTGGTTTGTCCCCATGAATTTTCTCCCTATAATGGTGAAGATCTGCACAGACACCCCTAGGCCTTGTCCCAGAGATCTCAGGATGCCTAATTCTTATGGGAAAATAGAGAGCATAAAAAGTCTCACTTTTAAAACCTCAAGTGATATCTTCCTCTAAGAGAAAGTTATTATATCATCTTTAGGCCACTGTAGACACAGTCGACTGAACCTCGTGCAATTCTTGTTTCCAGTCCTTCAGCTGGGTTTGTAGCTCCTCTCTGAAATCTCACCTATTGTCTAATTTTCTAGTGTTCACACACAAAAACTGGACATGTGCAAGATGAAACTCTGATATTTATAGATAAGAAGACCCAAATACCAGTAGATTTTCAAAAGAACGTCATTTTAGTTCCTGCGTCAAAGAAGGCTAAGTTTGCAGGTGTTCATGACCTGTGATTTCTTTCCACAGATGCTGTTTCCACATTACGCCAAGTCCTGCTCTTCTGTCATAAGGTATAGCCCTTGTTTGAAAAGCTGTTACTTGAATCTGACTATATAAAACACACATTGTTTAGCTGCATCCAGCTTAACAAGATTTCAAGGCCATGCTATACCAATTATCTCTTCCTGTCCTTAACAGTCTCCAACACTTTTATGGTTTCTTCCAGATGACTCTTTCAGAATACCAAACAAGTAAACAGCTAATGTCTGAACCTACAAAGCCCAGCATCCTATTTCATTTTGGTTTCTAAAATACTTTGATTTCAAACCTTTTGTTTTACAGCGTGTGGGTAGTAAAGATTGCATGGGTACAAAAGTAAAACTCATACATCTCACCTTTAAACCAAGCCAGATTCTCATAATTTCTAGTGTGATCTCTCTGTGCAAACTGCCTGGATACCCTTTGGTCATTTTTCTTTGAATCTGAAACTGAACAGCAAGAGATTTTTAGAAGCACTCACACAACAGTGACTTAAGCTGACACTGTCAATGCAAAGATCCATGATTCAAATTTCATTATAACAATGACGGTATTGTGTAAATGCTCCACACCCCAAATTTGCCCACCAACATGTTCTTATAGTGAACAGTGAATGAAATGCTAATGGCAAGTAAATACACACACCTCCCTCACCAAAATAACTTCAGAAAAATTCTTTGCTTGGGTTGGTGAAGACAAACAGACTGTCCACTTTCTGGGACAATGAAGACTTCAACTTACTAAAACAAAAGCCCTATCTGACCAACACTTGAGGAAATAAATGCAATATATTACACTAAGGCAGACACTATCCTCAAAGCAAAAAGAGCCAAGATATTTTATTATTTTTGAGAAAAATACCAGAACTATAGATTCATAAGAGAATAACAGACTGTCACAAAGTATAAGAAAGGAAACTAGAATACATGCCAGGAAAGCAGATCTAAAATCACCTTGAAAATTGCAACCTTAAAAATCAAGCAAATATAAATTTGCAATACGGTCTTGAGCTACAGATGATCTGTCCTATATACAAAGAGAAACTAAGGTTTCCAAATATCTGCCTGCATAGTAGAGATTCTAGTTATCAATTACTATTTTTCTTCTGCATAAATAAAAGCTCTACATCTATTTCTCCTGCTCCTATACCTGTATGTCACCGTTTCAGTAAAATGTATTGTACTTAATAAAAATTTTATCATTTGCCTATGTTTTGCCTGTGCTAAATAATACAGGGAATCTAAAGCATTTTCCATGCAATCAGCTGCATAATTCTCTTTATGTTAAATGAATTGTTACCACTATCTGCTAGCCAGGTTACTAAACATTATATAACATTCTGAATAATAAATTACCACTTTGCAATATATATTAGAAATAAAAAGATTTAAGCTTCAATGTTTTGATACTGAAAAAAAAAGAAAGAAGACATAAAAAAAACCTGAAATGTGCCTGTAAATGTGGAAACACGGTCTTTTCAGTTAAAGCCATGTTGAAAAAAACAAAAGTGAAAGGTGGTGGACATACACCATCATTTTAAAGTTCATCTGCCACAAAGACATCACAGTAGATTAATGTTTTGAGAGAAACTGTAAAGAGAGTAAGAGTGACAAAAGACGGTCGAAATTGGACCATGGTCAGGAAGGCCTTCTTTGTGCACAAAGTAATGCCTAAAAGCTAGATAGGTTAATATCAAAGGGATTTATTAAATCAATACCACAATACAGCAGTCAATATTTATTCTGTATTATTACAGCAAAGATTGAATTTTTTGAGAGATGCAGAAATAGCAAATGCCTCCAAATACAGGAAGTCTTAAAGAAAAGTACAGGCTTTTTATCACTATCTTTTTTCTTTTATAAATGTCTACTATAAATAACTATCTTATAATGTCAGTTTAAGAAACACTGGCAACTCTGAGGTATGGAATAAACTTCTTCTGCCAGTAACAGTGACATTAAAAGATGACAACAGATTTTTTTAGCTGAGATGTCTCCTGGGATCCAGAGTTAGGAAAGGATGTGCAGTTAAGATAGCATTAGACCACAAATATAACTTTCCACTGGTATTTAAATCTCAAAGTCAGTGGATCTAATCAGAAGCAATCGTGTACAAAACCACTATGGCAAATCACCAGCAGGACAAAAGTATCAATTCTGACTACACCTGGAAAGGATTTATACATTTTTCCATATCTGGATAACATTTTCAGAAGGAAGTAGAAAATTAGCCTCCTAGAACATAAATTATATATAAAAAGAAGTGAGAATTGAAAATTAAAAGGATGGGCAGTTACAGCTAAAAACCTGAAGAAGAATTAATTTGATTTGCATTTGTAAATGGACTGCTTCAATCCCTTGGTTCCCTTGCTATTCATCTTCTGACGATGTCTCCGAATACAAACTTAACTGAATGTTTCTCTTGACCTTCATAACTTGTCAACAAAGTAAGACATTTTCACAGACAGAGTAGAACATCCTGTCCTGCCAAAAGAAAATCCCAAGTAAATTAAAGGATTGAAAATGTGGCTCCAAGCCAGAGACAAAACCCTTATTTGCCACAATTGGGCAAAACTTCACTCCAGCTGAACAGAGATACTCAAGCACAGCATCTATCAAGCCACTGCATGCTTTTTCTATGCAATGGGAAGAAATAAGTGTTTGGATACTCTTTTTAATTTTTGTGGTTTCTGGTGTTATTGAACGTATATCCACAGTCACTGTAGGGTGGGGAGAAAGTTGTGCCTCCTACAAGGTTCTCCATGACACAGCAGGTGTTGCTGAAAAAGAGAGAATGCCACAAGTCCAGTGCCAGCTGCTGTCCAGAAGCCTATATGAATCACACAACATGTTGTAGCAATAAACTACCTGAAAGTCATGATGCTCATAATAACTTTATGGTGTAAACCAGTGGAACTGCAGACCACTCCTGATTTTTGTTCTTTTAGCTAAAAACAGGCAGATTTTCAGACATCTAAGAATCACTCACCCTCTTCTTCCCACAACTTCTTAGTAAGAAGCTGGACAAACTAAAAAGGCTCAAATGTCCAGATATCCATACCCATTCAGCAGTTTTGAAGCTTCTGGCAAAAACGTTTGGAAAAGGTAATTGGAAAAGTTACTATTTTCTTCTATGGTGTGTATTTAGGATGTGTCTTTGTTCTCAAATGTTGGTAATTTTGCTAAGATTTATACCTACTTCAATTAATGCCTAGGATCTTTTGAAATACATATTTACCAGCTTGATACCAGTGCCTTAATCTTCAGCAAAAGATCCAATCACTTCTTGTAATGGCATTATTTTTCTTATCTAACTGTGATTTTGAGAAAAATATTCATCACCTGAGAGTTTATAACTTCAACCTTATCAAAAATCTGGAAAATACTCCTTAAATAAGCTTCACTATGTTTTATTTTGTTTTTAATTCAAACTGAATAATAAAATGAATCCCAAAAAGGCTTCAACATCCACTACAGTCATTTCACCATGTAGTCATTTCCACTGTAATTTTCAGGTCATTATTAATGGAAAGGTATCACATCTCTAGTAAAAAAATTTGCATTTTGTTAATATTCCATCTTATCTTGATTACTATTGAAGCATTACTACCCTTTACAAGGATGCATTTTGAAATGTGCCTGAGGTGGACCAAAACATCTATCTAAAATTGAGTACACATACATACTGAAACTTTCAGCTATGCAATTTACTAGATGTCAAGGGAGAAATATTATTTTGGAACATGCACTGAAATATTCCAAACCACTTTCCAATGCAATTTAGGCTGAACTACAACAATAGCTTCAGGGGCTCTTCTTGTGACAGTGAAAGTCAATGCAAGTTTTGCTGCTTACTTCAGTACAGAAACACACTCTAACGTCAATCGGAATTTTGGATACTTCAAAAAATGTATCAGAGAACCACTTTGATCAAAATGCTTAGGATCTGCTTACTTATAGTGCTTGAGGTTTCTGACCATACAATCAATGCCTCTAATAGAAAACACTAGTTAAAACCTTCCCTACCATGTGTAGGGCTCAGCAAAACATTTAGGCAAAAAACAAAAGAACGGGCAGGAACTCTGATTAAGTTTAAACATGTGTGACCTCCAGGGGACCACTGACAACAACCAGCTGTCATAAATAAACAAATGAACAGTGTTCATAAACTTCTGTTCTTGGCCAGTGATGCACAGAGATGAGATCCTGCCAAAGGTCCCCGGGGGCCCTTGCCTCGCTGTGGCTGAAACAGCTGTGGCAAAGCTTTTGTTATCAGCACTGCAGCTCAAACAACAGGCACTGCAGTGTTAATCTCTACCATCTGTAGGAAAGCATGTGTTGAAAACTAGCAATAATATGATACCACTATTATTCTGCCACCAGCAGCAGAAATGAAACTCTCCAGCACATTTTGAAACAATGCCCGTTCAACAGCACAACCCTCATCTACACTGCTTGCTCTCCCCTGTCTCAAAAACACTGTCAAAAGCTGATAGTAATGTAGAAAAAGGCTCAAAGAAGCATGCAGGAACTGCAGATGCTTCACAATCATACACAAAATAGAAAAAGCCACCCACCTCTAGGATAAAGGAAGCAACACATGCCAGTAAGATACTCTGCAGGAACCACATGTTTTATTTTGCACCAATTGTTTGTTCATAGAATATGCAGTACTGGATTCCTAAGCATGAATACTTGAAAGCAGCTGGTCATAAAACTCTGCACTTCAAAATAATTCACCAAAAAAGATCACTGTAAACATAAATTATGTTTTTAAAAAGCAGTACTGAAGAATTTTAGCTGCCAGATGATTCTGTGAAAATGTGCTTGATGGTAGACGATGTTCACTGATGGAAGAAATCAAAATATATTTGCTGTCTGGGGTTCACATCTTCAATGGTTATACAAATTTCAGTATAGAAGAAATAGAGTAGAATCAACTGTTCTCCACCAGCCTTGCACAGTAAACTACCAAACATGAAAGATGAGAAGAAAGAAGAATGCAGTCACCATGAATATACTCTGCCCTCACAAGAAAGACTGAATGTTTTGGACAGCTGTATCAAAACCTAATTGAGTTCCTATTCACCTGTTATGAATCAAATTCCCTCCCTCTGCTCAGCTCCCAAATGTTCTTTCACACAAAGACAGTACAAACACATACATAGAGATATCAGCTAAAAACCTGACAACTGTTCTTGTCAGAAAGCAGGTGGATTATAAATTAATTTTGACTGTTACTGTAAAAGACTTGATAGCAAGATGGAGAGAAGATACAACACTATGAAGAGATTAGGGCTTTTTAAATGTTGTTTTTTTAATTTCTGTTTTTAAAAATCAGTATTAGAAAATTATATTCAGAATCTATAGAAATATATGGACTAATTACACTGAAAGTTACAGGTTTTTTATTTCATCAGGAATTTATTTCATTGTCAGAAGCTGACATTTTTGAATGTTCCTTACACGTCCCTGAAGTGACTGCTTCTTCCCTGCAAGTGACAAAATCCATTCGAAACACAGAAGTACCACAGCATCCCCCAAATGCAATTCTTCCCAAATTCCTTCTGACTCACCTGCTGATCTCCTACATGGACATGCATGACATGGTCTGACAGCTTGTACAGTTTCAACTTTCCCTTTTATTTTCCCAGAGCATACATATATTTTTCAAGATAGAACGTGAAAGTTTTTCTGAGTCATAATGCTACTCAGAAACCTTAGACAGAATGTTGGTTTTGGAGCAATTTGTGATATCAGGTGCTATCTTTTCTCAATAGCTACAGGACCATCACTTACAGTGTTAGTCAGGTTTTCTGTCCGGCCTACAGGAAAACTGCTATATTTAGCCAACAGTCTCACTTAAAATCTGGGATTTTGTTAAGCCAGAATAGACTTTCCAATAGTTCAACATTTATAGTTTTAATTAAAACTTGATGATAACATATATCATGCAAGCATGCTTAAAATGTTCATTAGTGAGCTCACGCATAAATTGCTAAATTAAGCATAGAGCTTTGGGGAAGATGCTAGAGACTATTTGTCCACACAGCAACAGCTTTATCTTCCACTGTGTGCTCTATCCATTGGGAAACGGATATACCAGTTTACTGAAGTATTTTAAGAACGAAAGTGCTGGTGTGCATGACTCACATTTTATTAAGATAATGACCATAATGCATTCTATTTAGATATGTATCTCATTGCTGAAGATAATCTTGGCATGAGAACAGCAATACACCTATGATACTCCAGAGCATTACACAATATTTTGTCCCATTTGTGGACAGAAGAAATGCTCACAATCAAATAAATAATTACACTTCCTACCAGAATGCAATCAAAACACATTACTAATAAGCACAAAAATTAAATCCTTATGCAGATTATAGGTACACACATGCAAGGGAAATGGTTATCAGGTTGTCTGAAAATAGCTATTTATTCCATGAGTCTTGATTCTCATTTCCCTGCAGAGACTTAAATAATCCCATTTCATATTTAGATGTATTTTCAATTGCATCTTGCAAAGCAGATATTCTGATGGATTTCTGATGCATTTCACCCAATATTTTCGGATGAAAACTATCCATACTTGTAATTGTAGCTGCTGCTGGCAATACACATGGAAGCACCTCTGGGCAACCTGGCATAAAGGAAAAACAGAGGCAAGTTCTGCTCACCTTCATCACAGAACACATTCCCATCAAAACACTGACCTCAGAAGTGTGTGTGTGCACAAAGAAGGGAAAGTCATGCACCTTTGTTATTTCTCGCTTGCAAATAGAAATATCGGTGTGTGTGTGGGAAGTGGGGGAAAGCTGCACCCTCCTGGCAATGCAAGGTCCCTGTCACAACATAGGCTTTACAAATACCAGAGGCAATATCAAAACTCCTACCTGCTTCAAGGGTGCAGGAATGGGCCCCAGATGAGCAGGAAAGGTAAGTGCTCACATTAAAGGAGCCCTCTAGCATCTCAAAAACTTGGTTGTTAGGATGATTGACAGGCAGATTGGAAAGGCTGAAAATTTCAGCCTGCAGAAGCCAGGTAGAAACACCACCCTTTAACCTGGCAGAGCTAATGGCAAGGCAGCTAAATTCCTGCAAACAAAAGGGGAAAAAAGGAGAAAACCCCCACAATTCAAGCAGCTGTTGCAGTAGCAACACAGATGAAATCCCAAAAGGATCACTCAAGCAGGCTGCTTCATCAGGATCAATTGTCCAGACCTTCAGCAGTGTACTTATCCCAACAAAAACTATTATCCAAAAAACACAAAGAAATTATTTCAGAGATTCTGAGCTGAGGTTGATTATTTTCAGATAACATAACCAGAGCTCTCTTGCAAACTACAGAATAACAGAATATTTTGAAGACACATCAGTCATGCCTCCACACTGCATATACTTGCTTTACATGGACAGTTTTCATATAAATATGTATAGTGAACACATACAAATACAAAATCTATTTCTGCTTATATCATGTTCTAAACATAGAATTTATACAGCTTTAAATATCTATATATATGAGAATGAAAGAGAAATTCCTTCACCCTATACAGCTTCAATTCAACAAAACATGCACATGAACTCTAAAACCAGTATTCCCAGATGATGTCACATCTTTTATTTTTGAGAGATACATTAATCAATCTTAGCTAACATCAAACAGATGTTTATAGATAAAACAATTTAAAATGAACTATTGATGGAGTCTATTTTCAGTAGTTCTCGGAAAATCTATCAACTGTAATTACAAAGGAGAGTCAAATATTAAAAGGAAGTTTCAAGTTTGGGCATTCCCCTGAATTTCAGTGCAGTTTTGAAAGTGACAGTATATTCAAAGAGCAAGCTGAAAACACGTTTAGATGTTAGAATAAACTTTTGTATTCCTTCCCCATCTATACGATTAGAAACATCTGTATGTCGAAAAGAAATGTGGCTGCTAACCAAGCCAAAATGATTTAACACACAAATCCAGGGTCTGGATTGCTATAAAAGAGGCCTGAAATTCCTGTGAGCAAGCTACTGAATAAAGACAAAAATAGACTCCTTGGTGCAGGCAAACAGCAAGTCAATTATTTTTAACTCAGGTCTTGAAATACATTTTTAAGTTGCTTACATTTAAAAGCAAATGTTAAGCAGTTTGACTTGATGAATAGGTATGAAAAATATTTTTGAAATCTTCTGCATTTCATCTACTTATTATATAAAAATAAAATATATTTGGTCATTAGATTAAATGGATTTTAGAGACCTTTCTCGGTACATTTAAACAAACTATTTTTAGTAGAAACATATTTTTGCAGAACAAATCTGTGCCTACATAAATACAAATAAGATATTACTAATCTCATGATATTGCTTTGTGACAGCCTCAAGAAATGACAAAAGAGTTAAGGTGCCTGCCTGTGGTCAACACACACAAAACACACAACACACACACACACACACTGTGGCTTGCCAAGTGCTCACATCTTCGATTGTGTAAGGAAAGAGACATCCCTGTCCTCCATGACTGCAATGCTGGCCCATTCAAACACACAGGATACATAACTTCTGCCCATTATATCTGCACATGAAGACAGTGAAACATATGGCAAGCGATGACAGGGTACTTGTAATGTGAACATCTGGGATGCACAGCAAGCATGACTGAACAACTCTACAGCTATTCCTCTACATCAGAGCCCACTTTTGTCAGCTGTGAGCCAGTGCTCTCCTGTCCCTTCTACAGCTGCAGCATGGGAAGCATTTGACAGCCCTCCAGAATTTATGAGAGGAAACAGGAGTACAGCATGAGCAACAAGTAGTGGTAGGCTGAGTGCACCGCTTTGTCTTCTGCATAGAGATGAGGAAAGCCTCACCTCACCAGAATGCTTCTGCTGAGGTTCTGCCTCCCAGTTAATCTGCTTCTAAGGGTTTCTGCTTAGATGTCATATATTTCTTGTCACTAGTCAGATAAGCAGTCCAGCATAGAAGCCCCTAGAATTATTTGCATTGATAATCATGTCAGCAAAACACCTACAAACCTAAGCCTTCAGGAATTATGCTTCTGCCTTCAAAACACTAGAGAAAACTTATGCCCACAGTGAGGTCTGCTTAAAGCCAGCAGAAGTGCTCATATGAGGTAAAATGGAAGGAAAAGTTATGAATGTGAGGCAGATCATGACTTTCTTAAATTGCCCGTTTTTCTCTTCCACCGTCTAAAGAGAAGCAACCAACATGTCAGTGAGAACAGGAGTAACATTTTCTTCGAAGTAAACTCAAACAAAATGACCTATTCTTATCTCAGTAACAAATTTAGAAATTCATCTAATATCATTGATCAGAAATGCAGAGGCCAAAGTTAGCATGTGTGAGATAGGACTTACAAGCTAGGACACCAGCAAGTGAAATACAGATCCCACTGAATCATAAAGGAGTTTGGGTAGGTGCTGAAGGCAGTCTAGATTTTACAGGCTGTGCCTCCCCCGAACTCAAGATTTTCACAGACTCGAATTTAGACAGGACTGAATGCCTTTGGCAGCTTTCAGTCTGTGGGCAGACCTCACTGTTATAAACACACTGCAGCTTCTGTGCCGCTGAAGAATGGTCCTTGCCCATGGCTAACGTGCCTGATTATACAATAGCCTCATGATCGCACAGTTTAACTCCTCTCAAGCTTTTGTCTGGTAACACCTGCGGTAAACAATGCTGAATACCTTTTAAACAGGCAAACTCCTTTCAACTTTAGAAAAAGCTCCGTTCTTCCAAGTGCCATACAATTACAGCAAAATGCTTGGAGAGTTCAGTTCCCACTAAGTCCAAGAGAATATCTAGGAGCTAAGACCTGTGGATTCAGTGGATAACTGAATGCACAGCATGGCTTCCTCACGCCTACACACACATACAACAGTTCTGAGAAATCATGTTTTTTAAAGATTCAAAGACAAACAAAATACCAAAAATTCAACAGTGCATTCATAATTTATGCAAAAAGAAGGCATTTGTTGCAAGAAATGCTGCAGGATAACAAAGGAGAAGAACGTTTAGCTGTTGCAGGAAAGAGAGGCTGAATATTGGCTACAAGAAGGAAAGGCTTGAAAAGAAGTGTATGATCTTTCACATTGAGAGAAGTTTCCACTCTAAGAAATGTATTTCCTCATAGGAGTAAGGACATATCATTCCCCAACAATCAGTGCCAGTCATGATGTGACTCAAGACTAAGAAAATATAAGAATAATACATCTAAGCTTCAGCTGACCTCAAATTTATTTCAGCTTACACCAAAAAGCCAGTCTATGTTTTCATTTGCAAAACTGCAGGATGCCAAGGAGCTACTTTATCTTGTCTGCTGCAAACAGATGTCAAGCAGATACTGTCTAGATTTGCAAACTGAAAACACCACCAGCTCTGGACTGCCACCCCGAGCTGCGTTTGTGTCACCCTGAGGTCTACCCGCTTACTGACGATCTCATCTGACGCCTGCTTTCTACCATGACCGGATCACCAGCCCTGCGGGCGGACCGAGCAAGGTCCGGCCAGATATTTTCATACCCAGCCCAGCGATCACCCCTCTCCGCCGAGCCAGCACGGGTAGCACACCGCCAGGCGGGAAGCCAGCGAAGGAAACGCTCGTTCCCCGCGCGCCTGTCCGCTCCCGGCGGCGGCAGCGGCCGCGCCCGCCCGGCCCGCGCTCAGCACCGCGGACAGCGCCCCGCGGGACCGCGCGGGAGACT
>VZTX01023539.1:46014-63083 GCA_013400915.1 Pardalotus punctatus
CTCCACCCAGCCCCCTGGGGACCCAGGGAGAGGGGAAGCTACGCCTGAGGAAAAGGACACTAAAGTTCATCAGCTGTTTACTCAGGTGTAATAATTCCTTTTCCCCTTTCCCCTTCCCTTGTGCCTTACAGGGCACCTTGCGTGTTTTGTTAAATAAATAGTTTTTTTCACTTTCATACAAGAAATTCTGTTGTGGTGGGGGGAGTGGGTGCCGGAAACCTTTGCTTTTGGGGAGGCGTCTATTCAGAGCGCTTTCCACCTAGAAAATTTGTCTCTAACCTGAGACACTAACCAAGAGTTTGTCTGAATCATCTTCTTAAGAGCAGTTCACTAAGTGTTTTCATTGTAGTCTGTGTTGTTGCTTTTGAAGGATTATTTTGAATATAAAATTGACTTTGAAATGTTCCACTGAATTTTTTCAAAACATGAATTCCCTGCAATACCTTCTAAGAAAAACACTCAGTAGGCTGAGTTTCCCTAGGACTATTCCAAAAGGTCCATGCCAAAATATGTACAGAAACGTAATGATTTGCATCTCAGTTTGACACTAGTAGAGCAGTAACAGGTATAAAACAAATTATCCATGCATGGTACAGAGCCACAGTTGTAAACTTCTCCAACAGGCTGCATAGATCTGTTACAAAAACAACTACAACAAGAATTTTTGGGGCTGTTTTGTTTGAAGTGGGGGGTTTCAGTTTATTTGTTTGTGTTGGGTTGGGTTGGTTTTGGGTTTTTTGGTTTTTTTTGTCCCTGGGATTACATGCATTGGCTTTGCCAGAGGCAAAGTTAAAATTGTAACATTCATCTTCAGCAAGCACTGGTGGCCTAATGGTGTTGCTGTTTGCCACAACAGTGAGTTTGAGTTAGCAAGAGCTTTGTGATGGCAGCACAGATGGTTACGAACGTGTCATCAGAAGAGAGCAGATGGCACAGCTCAAATGCATGTGGCCTTCTATCTCCCTCTGGTGGCTTGATCTCAAACCCTTAGTTGGCTCCTGCTGCCCCTAAACTGGTAGAGAAAGCCAGTCTGCCCAGCCAAGACCACTGCGTGCATTCGCTAACACTGAGGGTTCAACCAGAGTAGCGACTTTGTCATAGATATCTTGGGAAGTGTTGACACTTGAGGGTTTTGACTGCTTGGAGCTGCATGTCTCATGTGAGGTCCCTTGCAGGGCAACCAGCAATCTCACCCATGTGTATTTCCATATGCCCTCTAAAAGCCATCTGTTGGACAAGAATCCCAGGAGTGTCAGGTTCAAAAATTGTCCATTCATGAAGCTCCAGTCGAAGGATTATTCCTTGCCTTGGCAAAGTTACCTTATTTTCTTGGTCCATGATGCACAGACTGTTAGTCTAACAGATTATAGAAGAAAATACAACACTGAGATATAACCATTTCTCCTTAGCACGTTGTATTTCCTTTCCCATAGTAAAATTTTTAAAAATTGCGTTTCAAATGTAATATTTTATGCTACTGAAAGAAACAACATTGCTAGTTTTCTTTTTTTTTGCAACAGAGAAACAGACACACACTCTGTTTTGATAGCTGCTGCAAAATGAAGGCTCATTTTTGAGGATTTAAACTTATCTCCATTTTTCCTGTACACTGATATCTATGCAAGAATACCATGATGTAGAAGTGCAGTTTTCCAAAATATCTGTTCTGTTTTTGAAGTTTCACAGCACTTTGGACCTGCTTATCACTTTTGAAAGGAACTGATGTAGACCAGGCAAAAATGGAAACTCCTGCTCATTTCAAGTCTGAATGTGAATATGATACCATGGTAAACCACAATCTTCCAAAAGTGTCCTTTAGGATGCAGCATATATTGTAATGACACTAAGTTTGGGTTTTTTTAAATGCTTTTCTCATTAATTTTGCTGAAGGTGGAAATCCATAAACCTCACCAAGTAATGAACACAAGAGTCTTCTCAAATTGTGACAACACTAAATGTTCTCTTCTCCCCATGAAACTCACTTCAGCAACAGTTTATCCCCTTGTTTATTTTCCCAAGGGAGGAAGAAAAGAACAGTTTCACACCTTTAACCCATATGTTATATATTTTCAACATTGCATTAAACCTTGAAAAGGTAGATGTCTCCTTAAAAAAAATCAAAAGGACCCCCAAACATCCACCAAACAAGTAAACAAACAAAACAACAACAAAACCAAACCCTCCAACAAGCACCTTTGGAAGCTGCCAAGGTTATTACTTTAATTTCTCATTGAGTTGTTTCAACAAGAGGAGAAGAAGAAAAAAGAAACTTCTGAGAAAAAAAGGATGCATTTTCTACTAGTTTCATCAAAGGCAAATTTCTAATGACTAGGCAAGAGTGAAAGGAGAAAAGAAACACACTTGACCTGTTATGTGCAACTGAGGAAGCACCTGGAAAAGGGCAACCTGTCATGTTTGTTCCTTATATTGGCTATAAAAAGAGTTACAGTAACAAAAACCAGTATCTTTTTGCTGGAATATGATACTTAAGTGTTTACATTTCAAGAAAATGTTTCCTATTTATTTGTGTTTAGATGAGTTTATAAAAGTCAATTTTTCATAGTTTGTTAGTGGTATGTTTTTTCCCTAAAGCCTTCTTGGCAAGTAAACTGTGTGAGATCTCCCATATCCTGGGATTTGGATTCACTGCCTGCCAATATGTATGTTTGACTACAAAGTTGTTTCTCTCTGACTGTTTTTGAAATGCACACATGCTGTTAGACTTTATGTTGTAATATCATCCTTTCTTTTTCCCATGCAGAAAGCATTTCAATATAAATAAAAGTGCAAGTATCTGAGAAAAAAAAGAAGAAATTATTTTCAGTTACATTAAAATCCCTTGATACAGGGAAGATGCAGAAACATTCTTTTGTAAGTGAGAATCTGTCACTTTCTTGAAACTAAAACAACAATGGTTTATAATGGGACTGAATGTTCTTTACACAACAGGAGTCAAATTCACAGCTGGGCAAGGTTCTTGCATGCATCAGCAAAGACTTGCATCAGGCCCCTAAGGAGTTCCATGGAACTGAGTTAGCATGCCCACATGATTCTATGCACAGCCCTTAATCTCATACAATTCTTGAGAAAACCACATTACATTATTGAAAAAAACGTATTATACACCAGTCAAAGATCTGTGTCATCTGAAATTTTCATGCCTATCAGGTTCTGTTTCAGTATCACTTGCCCATGTTCACAGAGCACGTGACTCTGTCATTCTGTCTTTCTGCCTCCTTAGAGGCTCAACTGAAAAATTATTAATCTCAGCTAACTATATTGCTTGACCTATACCAGCAGAACTGTGAGGGAAACAGCACAATGCTTTTTGCACTTTTAGTGATAAAAAAGTGTAAAGACTCCATATTTGTACATATTCTTCTTATTTTCTAATTTAGAAGACAAAGCATCCTTCTCAAACAGAAGAATTCATGTTTAAGGAGAAAAAACAGAAATATGGGCTGATCAGCCTACCGGCATTCAAAAGTGGCATTTGATCAAAACGTAACATCATTTATCCTATATAATGAAATTTTATATTCATTTATGCACCCTTTTTTTTTTAGTAGGCTAACTAACTAAAAGGCTAGGTGCTAACAAAACTGGTGTCTATTTAAAAAAAGTCCTCATGAACAGGAAATAAGTTGAAATGTTATCCTTCTCTGGCAGATCCCGGTCTAGCATGGTGCCTGATGGTGTACTTAAGAACAAACATAGTCCTACTGAAGTAAGAAAGGTACAGAGTTATTTGTTGAACTTGGAGGGGGAAAAGTGGGCAGCTGCGACAGAAAATTTCCCAATATGTAGAACTCTCTCTTGGTCTTTGAGAGATATCCTTGGCTGGCTAGCATGTCACAGCCTGGAACTGAAGCAAAGCACTGCCTTCTTCATATCCTTCCCTGTGTTCCCATGGTGGTCCCAGGGATTTTGGTGGAGGGCAGTGGGGAACAGCGCTGAACCAAGGGTTCCAAGCAATATTCTCAACAAGTATATGTTGATCTATATAGACATATATATATGCAACAGACAACTCATGCTACTAAGAAGTGAGAAAAGAGGTGAGAACAGGCCATGGGAAGCACAGGTACTGCTGCTTTTTTTTCTTTAGGTTTTTTTTTTTTTTTGGTTGTTTGTTTTTCAAACGAGGAAAGTCTGTAAAGAAGTCACAACTTCTAGGGAAAGGTGAGATGAGTGGGCAGGGAAATGTGTCTCCACGCACTTAAAGACCTGTTCTTTTATAGTACGTAGTGGAAGGAAAACTGTGCAGGGCTATAAAGCTTCCTTGGCAGCAAGCCTGAAAAACAGCATGTTTTTGTCTGAACACAGGTCAGTCTGAGCCACATACTGGACTCAGAGCTCCACCACACTGTACTTAGAGCTCTACCTCACTGCAGATCTATTGCACAGCCCTGCTGTACCACACACCAATCTTCACCAGCTTAACAGTACCCATGCTGCCTGCTCTGAACTATCAGCAAGGGGTAATCTGCTTCTTCTGTGTACTGGGTCCAGCTAGGGTGGGGTTTTCTTCACAGCAGCCCAGATGGTGTTGTGTTTTACATTTGTGAGGAAAACAGCTCATAACAAAATCCACAATATTTTAGCTGTTGGTGGGTAGTGCTCGCTCATCTTCTGCTTCTCACTCTGTTCTCCCCCAGGGCACAGTCTAGGATGGGACAGCTGACCTGGATTGACTGGAAAGATACTTCATACTACATAACATCATGCTCAGCAAGAAAACCAGGGGAGGCAAGTTTCATCGTAAGTAGCCACTCATGGAAGTTGGCTTGATACCACTCTGCAGCTGGGCAGGTGTGGAATTGCCTTATCCTCACTTGCTTTTTTCCCAATTTTCTAGTTCAACCTGTCTGCACTTTGAGCCATAATTACATTTTTTGGTTTGGTTTCCACTTTTTCCCTTCCATCCCACTGGGAGGTTGGAGTAAGGAGCGACTGAGAGGGAGCTTAGCTGCTGCCTGGGATCAACCCACCAAATCACAAAAGCAGGTGGCATTGGCTGTCGGGTGAGTTAGCCAGCAGCAGAGTGCCTCTTGCAGAGGGAGCAATTAACAGCTGTGCCCGAGCAGTCTCTGTGGAAACAAAGCATGAGGATGGAAGCACGCACCACAAAGCACTGAGCTGCTCACACATGGGACACAAGAGGACATCTGGGGAAGGACAGAGAACAGCAATTCCTCACCCCTTAGTATTTCACCAAGTGGTTGTCATGTAAGTGTAGATCTGGTACAGTATGTGACTGTTACATATATTCCAAAAAGCTAGACTGGGAGCCAGCTACCTAAAGCTCTGCTGACATCTGGTGCTGAACAGAAAATGAGTTTTTCGGTGCAATTGAATTCTCCACTTTGAAACACTATCTTATGGGACAGAAGTTGCATTTCTTCAGCCTGTCTCCCGAAACAGTCATCTTCCACACAGCCTACTTAGCATACACACATGCATAGAAAGTCTTAGTCCAGACAAAGCCTCTTCAGGAA
Source organism: Pardalotus punctatus (assembly GCA_013400915.1). Lineage (NCBI taxonomy): Eukaryota > Metazoa > Chordata > Aves > Passeriformes > Pardalotidae > Pardalotus > Pardalotus punctatus. The sequence continues at coordinate 51,513 of VZTX01023539.1, forward strand.
TATTTGAAATTAACAGTGTAGTAGAAACTGAAAACCTTATAGTAATTAGCAGGAATGTTGTATTTTTGTCAAGATTTTAATCCCTCATGGAGCACAGAGTTGAATTTTTAATCAAAGATCACCTAAATTGGAATAGAATTTGTGTCTTGCGACATACTTCTTGACAGAATTTATTAAAATAATAAAAATACTTATGGTTTTCTTCAAAATCTTGTGTGTTTTTACCTTCAGATTTATTTTAAAAGGAGTCTAAATTTGAGTATGGAAACTTCTGTGGATTTGAAGTCCAAGATTTCTTTCAATGGACCTTAATCTATTTTTCATAAAATGTGTCTTTTTTACTGTGAAACCTGCTCTTGGCAGTATTAAAAGATTTGTCCAAATTTTTGCTTACCTATGCTTCTAATGAGGTGTCCTGTAAAGAAAATGTTAAAAAGAACAGTCTTTTCAGTTAAGCAAGGACTTAGCGTGGGAAACAGCACAGTAGCACATATCAATAACTCTTCATTAAAGAATTTTTGTGGGCTTGGGCCTATTCTTCGTGTTTAAAATTAATGCCGAGGGTTGAGGAGGGGGTGGAACAAGCCTCTGCGTTTACTGAAAGTGTCTCTATGGCTTCTGAGAGATCACTCCAGCCAGCACTGCTCTGGTGCTGTACAGAACGGCTTTTCTCACACCCGAGCCGGTGTAAGGCACAGTTCTCACTCACCCAGTGAGCCGGATAGCCCTGGCATTCCCAGAGACAAAGAATCCAGAGGCCCTCTCTCCTGGAAGTTCCAGATGTTTATTCTGAAGGGGTCCAAGGCAGAAAGAGGACAAGATGGCCCCGAGAGCCCCCAGTTATAGGGACGATCTGGGGCCAGATAACAGGAGGCGGGGAGAAGTCCTCTTAACCAACGGGGAGCAGGGAAGGGTAGAATTTAGGGGTAGGTTACAGCCAAATTGGCTCACACAGTTTTGGGGAGAGACCATTGTGTTTTCCAGGGGGTGCTTAGATCAGGAGGTTTTCCACCAGTGAGGTCCTGCAGTGGTAGAATTGGTATGGTCCACTGCCACATAAAATCCGTAAATGAGATTTTTTCCTTTTACACTTTGTCCCTTGCAAATAGTTAATTATCAGTTATATTGATTAACATAATGCATGATTTACAGGACAAACAGTGATCCATCCAGTATCTTCATACCAGCATTCAGTAGCAGATGTTTTGGATGAAGTGAAAAATTGCTATAGACAAATATTCCCATCAGTGTCCACTCTCAAGTGCCAGCTATCAGTGGTTTAGGAGCTAAGACTAACCCTAAGACTAAAACCTATTCTTTGCTTAGCAAGTCTAGCAGCTTCACTAATTCAGCCTATTCATTTTTAACTTTTTTGCACATTTGTCCAACCCCATGACTAATGACAAGGAATTTAATATTTTTTCTGTACTTATTTGTCTTGCACAAAAATAAGAGAGACTTCGAGAGAAATGCTGTATTATTTTCAGAGCCACAGAACCATCATCTCCAATAAGTAGGGCTGAGTAAGAGTTTCTAGGTAACATTTTTGAAAAAAAAGTGTCAAGTATTTTAGTTTTGCTAGTGAGTTAGTGAGAAGTTATTCTCCACCCATTTCTGTAGGTCTCAACACAGCAATTGCTAGGAACAGAACTCAAAATTAACTGTAATTTAATGTTAATGTTTTTTAACAATCTAGTTTTGTGAGACAATCTCAGACAAAAATACTTTTGATGTTATAGTTTGTACTACTCCTGTAAACTTTTAGGGGGCATGAAATTGATTAAATATATCACTTAACCGAAAACCATTGCTGGAATGTTTCCATGCTCCCAGAAAATTGGCTTTTTTTTTCCTTTCCAAGAAAACAAATGGGTCAGCTATCTGCTTTCAGGGTATTGAAGCCTAACGTGTTACAAAATCACTCACAATGAAATAATACGAGTTAATATGAAATAGCTTGAAACAAAAGCTAGCACCTTTTCCATGTAGGAAGACTGTGCCTCATAATATAAACATGTTAAGTAGACTGGATGGATATAATTTATCTGGATTTTAAAGTGATTGTGAGAGCCTTCCATGGAAAATCTTTGAGGAAAATGCACAGGCATAGAAAGGAAAGGGGAAGTGATGCAACAGATAAAACTAGTTAGGAAAAGCCATAAGATAGAACAGCCAGCTCTCAACACGGCAAAGCATGTAATATATTCAGACATGGTCTGCAACATAAAGAGGTTAATTAGGTCATGATAGTTAAGGCTGAATTAAGTCCGAAATGTTGCTTTGAAGTGCAAATGAACTATTGGAAAGTTAAGAGAGAGTATTTTCCCCTAAATTACGCTGCTATTGCTGTAGCTAGAAAATGAACTTCAAGACATCTTACAAATAAACCCAGAATTTGATTTATGAAACCTAATCTTACAAATGGGACTTTTCACCTTGTGCCCAATTTTTATCACCACTTAGCTCAAATAGTGGAATAACCCAGGCTCCTCCCATATACTCAAACTCATTGAAGTCTGGTTCACAGGCTACTAATGAAGAGTTCCCCTCGTTTCTGTATGTTCCTAACTGACAGACTTCTTCAGTGCAGAAACAGATGCAAAATGTCCTGGTATCTTCATCTTTAACTGTGGTCTCAAAATGCTTCTCTTTCTGCAGTGTCCCTCTGCCCCTTTGCAGTAGGGGCTCTAGTATTCCCTGGGCACAGCTGAATTTCCCTCCAGGAAAAAAAGAAATCCATATCAGCTCACAGAGAGGGTTCTGCAGCACAGGCCCAAGCTCTACCCACAAGGTCAGAGAGTCACTATTGAAAGCATCAAGTGCTTTGAACACTTTCCTGAGTAGAAAGAATTATGGCTATACCTGCCTGCAATTAAATATTATTGCCAATGTAGTAATTTCTCCCAAGTGTTTCAAGACAAACATAAGGGGCTGTATCTGTTCACAAAGGAGGGCAAAAGTGGATTAGATAGTCCAAGAGTAGAATAAAGAACAAATTAAAGGTGTCATTGTGTTCAGAGAGCATCTCTAATCCCTGACTGCTGGCCTGATGTACATACAACATCTGTTCTGGATATACCTGTATAGCAGAAAATTTCCATTCTCTGGAAGTGTTAAGAGTATGGTAATTTGGTGTAACATATTTGATGAGGTATGATCAAAAATGTTACCCACTCCAAACAGGAAAGTTTGAATGTGTAAAAAAAAATATATTAAGGCAGCAGAACAGACCCTTGATTACAGCTTTGGCACTACTATAAAACACAAACTATGTATGAAAAGCATATGTGAGGAAAAGCTAATATAATATGTGAGGAAAAGCTAATATAATGGTAGTTCTTTTAAAATTAGATGGAGAGGTATAAGAATTTATCCATATCTATTTTCTTAAAGTGAAATCTACAGTAAAGGAAGATGGCAACATTTTTAGTAACAGAGAGGTCTATTTCCACTAAGACACTTGCCTCAACAATTGCAAATGAGTTGTTTGTGTGGATATAGTAGTTTAGAAGAACAATTTTGTAATTGCCCAGTTTTGTAATAACCCCCATGGTTATGATGAGTCAGTGAAAGCCCCCATTTTCACATCTTCCTTCTGTCACTGAAAAAACAAGTTTGTTTTCATATTGCAAGAATGCTCCAGCAAACTCCAGACTTTGCTAGTATTGTTGGAATGTATAAATAGAGCTTTTTTTTTCTTTTTTTGTGCCACAGGGAATCTGCAGCTGCTTGCTGAACACAGACGGAAAGCAAATGTCTTGCTTTTGTTACAGATCTGCCTGCTTCTCCTCCAAGATTCTCTGCTCTGAATGAATTTCCCTGGAACCAAGCCCTCACTAGGTGCACTATGTTTACATAATAAAGAGGATAACTGCTTGGGGTATTTTCTGAAGTTGCTTCATGTTAATGACTGTTGTGCTTTGAGGCTGAATGAGAAACACAGGCATCTTCCACCTTGTGCACAGTGACTCATTTTGCAAACAAAAAGTGTCAAAAAATGCAGCTTTGCCTTACCTGGTGGAAGAATGCATTTTGTTCCCTTGAACCATATTAAAACTTGCAAAATCTCTCTTTATTCACATATCACATGAACTGCTGAAAAAATTACTTCATTTTACTCCCCCAGCTTTGACTGATAAAGATCCAATTTTCCCTTGCATTGTGATTCTGTCCCTCCACACTACCCTCTCTTTGAGTGGGAAAAGAGGACGTAAGAATTACACCCTAAATGCCTTGCTTCAGACATGAGTCATTGTTTCATTGTTGCATGAATACACCTATTCTTAGACTTAAAACAGCAAAGAGGACAAGTTGCTTGAGTCACCATGCCTTGAATTTTCTGAAACTGAAGGTTAATAAGAATAAAGCATCATATTGCATTTCAACAAGGCAAAAAGTGAATTATATTTAGATGTCTATAGTCAATATTAGGAAGTATTTTATCAGCTGTACTTTTGCTAATCAACAACTGAGGGGAAACATGTCCCAGTTTTACATTTTGTCTAAAGATTATGCTGTAAAAAAAATATGCATATATATCCTTTATAGCATAAGTTAGTTCAGAGGATTATGCACTGTCAGTAAAATGCAAGAAAGATACATCACACCAAAGCCTATCAGAGCATCAACAAGTTCCTCTCATAAAATTTTAAACACAATAACACAAAACTTAGCTGTATTTAAAGAATCATAGAATGGTTGAGGTTGAAAGGGACCTCTGGAAGTCACCTGGTCCAACCTCCTTTTCAGGCAGGACTGCCTAGAGCAGGTGAACCAGGTGTCTTTTCAGTTCCTCCAAGCAAGGAAACTTCACAACCAACTCATTAACCTCCTTTGCTGCAAGGGCACATGGCTAGCTCATGGCCAACTTAGTGTCCACCAGAACTGTTACAGAATAAGTTATATTTCTGTAAGAAGAAGTCTATGCAGCAGTTGGGGAGGATGTTGGAACATTCCTTCACCTTTAGCATGGTAGTGTATGATCCCTACATTTATGGTTAATGCTTAGTTTTGTATCATACAGTGCCTCGTACAAATGCCGAAGATAAGTGTGGCCTTATGTTTACTCCCTACAATTGACTCCCTGCACCTGGAACTAATGAATTGTTTTCCAGCTAATGCTTCCTTATTTACTTGTATTAATGATTAATCTGCACTGGCTGATACCTTAGTTTTGAGAACAAACATATTGTGTCGGAGCAAAGAATGATAAGAGAAGTACATTATGACTTGATGTCATATTTGAGATAGTCCCAAGGAGAAAAGATTCATCAGAAGCCCCAGAATCATATTCAAATAAGTCTGTGGAAATAATTAGTGTATATGCATGTATTCAAATGTGTGATGAATATCTATTAGTTTCAGGAACATAATCTGTTCTGATAGGTTCCTGGGCATGCACACTTTGAGAAGGATTCCGTGTTCATCCAGTGCTGCTAATAAATTAATATCGTCTTTCTAACCTAACAAATTTGTTGGAGAGTTTATTTCCCAGTTTTTGGTGACAACCCCCAAATCCTTTTATGATAAGCTTCTTTCTGTCTGGGTGGACCCCAGTGTGTCCTGGTTCCAGGGGTTCTTCCTTCCCAGGAGCAGAACTTAGTACTTCCCCACTTTGACCTTCATGAGGTTCCTGTCAGCCCATTTCTTCAGCTTGTCAGGGGCCCTCTGGGTGGCAGAACAACCTTCTGGTGTATCAGCTACTCCTCCCAGTTTTGTACCATCGTCACACTTGCTGAGGGCACACAACACCCAGACTGTATGAAAATGGATGGGATTGGTCCCAGACTTGACCCCTGGGATGAACCTGTAGTTACCGGCCTTCAACAAGACACTATGTCAGTGATCATTAACCTCTGAGTCTGCCTCTTCAGTCAGTTTTCAGTCTCAAACTGGGTGAGATTGGCTCATCCAGACCATAATTTATGAACTTCTTTGTGAAGATATTATGGGAGACAGTGTTGAAAACTTCACTGAAGTCAAGGTAGAAAATGATGACTGCTCTTCGCTTGTCTGCTAAGTCAGACAACTCGTTGTGGAAGGTTATCAGGTCAGTCTTGGTGAATCCACGCTGACCATTCATGATCACTGAATATTCAAACTAGTAATTTGGCCTCCAGAGTGTTGTTAAGACTCCGTTGTTCTTTTCTGTTTGTTAGTAGTGCTGCAATAAGGATGAAGAAAAATAATGATGCTTTGTATTTTCCTGTTGCAAATTGTGTGCTCAATTGCAATTGCTAAAATCTTTTGATATTATAACAGAAACCTGATCTAGGAAGGGCTCAAATCAAAATATAAGCTGTTACTAGCACTGCCCAGTCTCTCTTATCCAGTAAGACATAGCAGTTACTCTCACATCATGTGAACTGGGACTTTTGCTTGCACTTTCAAGTGTATGAAGATCCTCTTGACCTGGCAGGACTTTTCATATGCTCAAGCTGAACTTTTCTTCGAGTATGGGATTTTTCAGTCATGCTTTTCATGTTTATTTCAAAGAAGTATGGAAAATTAGCAGCAAAACTCCAGCGGCTCCAGCAGGTCAGAAGATTTTCCAACTCTTTGCCTCTAAGTATGGTAGGTGTTTTGCTGCCAAGAACAAACATGGATTTTAGGCTATCATGGTCACAGAGCAATTCTTTGTGACCTTTTAGCTGAATTTTTATGATGTGTATTAATGTCTTCCTTTTTTCTCCTAAACTGACATGTTACCTAAAAAAAGGTCAGGGTACAAGCATGAAGTTTCTCGCCTGTTTCTCAGCTGCTACTGCAAAAGATTCCAACTATTTTGCTCAAAAGCATTCATATGCATCTGGACTACTAAAAAGAAGAGCTTGAGCCTTGTTTGCTTTGCTTTTATTCCCAGAGCACAAAATACAATTTTTGAGGTTTTTTCCTTCCCTTGGGCATCCATATAAGGCCAATATTAAACCCATGCACAGCCTTAAGCCAGTGCTCTTTTTTACACAGTAGAGATTCAGCACTTTTCTGTATAGGATGTAAAATTGGGTAAGACTGCGTGCAAGCCAACATGCAGAAGACCCCAAATTTTGTGTCTGTCTCAGCCACCATTAAAAGTTTGACCTTCAGACTACAACTTCACTGTGTCTAGGCTTTTTGGCACCAGAATGGCTTAACAGAGTGAGGCAGTAGCTCAGAAGGGAACTCCATGCATTGTTATAAATTTCTACACATTGTTTTGCTGGAGATTCCAGGGTCACCTTGCCTGATAGAAGTAATCACATAACTATAAAACTAAATACCCTATTACTGCACAGAGATGAGGTGCAAGAGTAGCAGACATATTGTTCTCAATTCTTTTCTGAGCACTAATAGACAAGGTCGTAGTCTCAAACTTCCAGGAAAAGGTCTTCCAAAAGGAACATGTACTTCATTAGAACCTTGCTATCAATTAGACAGAGTGAGAAAGGGTTCAAGGATACTGTAAGAAAGCCTGAAAGTTCCCATTTTGACTGCAGCAAGTGGTTTTTTTTCTGATATGCATTTTGGCTTAGACTAGAAAACTGCTGACAGGTGTCACAGTTAGTCATTCCACTTGCGTCTCCTGCTCACTCACAATCATTAATGCAGACATAAATATATTTTAACAGCCACAACACAAACTCAAAGCAAGCATACAGCAATGAAGACATCCAAGCATTAATATCTGAAGAAGGGGAATAATTCCGAACAACTGCTTTATTCCTGCACTGAACAGGGAACTTAAAGCTCAGCATTATCTGAAAGTGTTTACTCAGATCCCTCCCAGTATGTGCCTCTGGATTCTGAAAAAAAGCAGCAGCTCTAGAGACCTCAGCTGCACGAGGACAAAAAAATGAGAGGGACAGAGTACACATTTTGGACCTCAAGAGAGGGCAAGAGTCCTGTCTGAGGAGGTCCTGGGGGTATGTGAAGTTGCCACACTGTTAACCCCTACAGTTTGAAGCTAAGTTTTCAGAGCAGAATTAGGTGAGGTCAGGATGAGGCAGTGGTAGATAAGTCTGAGACACCAGGCTAATTTAATGCACCTTGCGTTATTAAAAAGGTCATGGTATTAAGACTCAGGCATGACATTCAGCTTTACTGGGAGACTTCTGTTCAGCTAATTGCTGTTCTGCTTCATTGAATTTATTTCTGCTTCTGTACAATAGACTATTGTAACTGCAAGCCATGTGGTTGAAGACAGGTTTCATTCAAACCATGAGCTCTTCTGACAGCTGTGTGACCAGACCAGCTACTGAGCTATGTAGGCACAAGAGCTCTGGAAGAAAGTGGTGATACCTATACAGCCAGCACTAGTTTATCATCCCCAATATTTAACTAGAGTAAATCCCACACTTGTAGATTTACAGAATCCAGGCATATTTCCCCAGCCTTAAACAACTACCCCTTGTTTTATGGCTCTTGCAGTGCTCAGTAACATAACGTTATCCTTATGTGGCTTTACATAGCCATGAGGCTTAATCATCCAGACCTGCTATGTACTGGGCTCCTGTGTAGCAACAGTTCATGGAAACTATTATTACCAGGAAGCCTCGCTTAATGCCTGCTTTCCAGCTTTGGCCCAAGCTTGCCATCTGTTGGCTCTGCCCCATATTGAATAACACAACTGCATGAACAGCCCTTGAAAGCCTTATATGTCCTGAGCTTGGAATAGAGTTTGGCTGGCTGGACCCAATGGTCACTGCATCCCTTTCACCATGACAAGAGGTGATAGAGGTACCCTAGATGTGGACAAGACAGCATTCAGAGGAACTGGGAAGAGTAATCCTCTGGACTGAAATAAAACAGAAAAGCCATTATCTACGAGCAGCTTAACATAATTTTAAATAGTGTTTGAGATAATACATTTTGTGCTTGTTCATGGAATGTGAGACAAGTACCACCTGCACATGGGAATGATCCCAGAACCTCTGGCCCTGAAATTATGTGTTTCAGAGGACTAACCAATGCCTCCATCTACTACACAGTGTATCACTGATGTTCACAAAAGTTTGGTTCAAAAAGTAACAGATGAGGCCCATTAAAATCAGGAGAGAAACCAAGATGTTCCCACATTTGATGATCCTGCAGAAAACAGACATAGGGTTCTTTCCAGCTGCCTTACTTCCAGTGTCTTTATTCCTAAGAAAATCAGGTGTTACACCAGTGTTATTGTGAAGTAACCACTCCAAGGAGAAAGTATGCTGTCTGCAGAAGAGGAAGCAGGTCATATGATTAATGCAGGTGTATAAAGGATCTCTGACCCAAAAGGCTACTACTCTAGTAGCCATGTGGGAGACACTTGGTAATGCTTTCCCCTAGCTCTTCATAAAATGCAAGATCAGCAAAAAGAATCAAAACAAATACTGCTCACTGTTGCAGAATGGCTCGGGGATTGAGGCCATGGGACATTAGAGGCCTTGTGCGAGCAAAGCAAAGTGTAGGCCAGAGGGGTACGTGATTCAAGCTGAGGGTCACAATGACCCCGAGCCCTGCGGAAAGTACCGGAAAACTGACTTGTAGTTAAAGGAATGAGGAAGATCCTTGAAAACAGGGACCATAGCTGGGAGGGGTATACAAATGTAACCTGTGTGATTAGCCAATAATAGTGTGCCTAGTATGCATAATTAGTAGTAAGAATATATAAGACACTTTGTAACACAAATAAACTGAAGCTTGCTTATAAATCGTATTGGTTTGGTGTCTTGCTTCCCTCACCGTCAGCAGCTCACAGTAGACCTGAATGAACTGTGGTTTTCACACCTCTTCGTACAAACTGGGAGATGCAAGGAAGGCTGTTCATATGAAAAAGTGGCTTGAGACAGAGATAAAAACACTTCCTGTCTGGTGTGGGAAATATTCAGTAAGAACACTGCCACCATGCTGCTCACTTTCAACTGGACCATTTTCTTAGGCACAGCTGTGAGACTGATACCATATTCTCCATGCCACACACCTCCTAAGAGAATTGCCAGAGCTGGGAACAAAGTTTTTCCTTGCAGATGAGCTCATTTTACAGTAGGAAAGCTCCCTTCATGCATGTAAGCTGTCTTTCTTCCAGAGGGCAGACAGTTTTAGCCCAATATACCTTCTATGTTTGCTTATAGGACGTGTTAGAAAATTCATTTGCCTCATAGATCTTTGTCTTATGTCACTTACACAAACATCTCTGTTGTACTCTTCTACCACAGCATACCTTCGTCCGCATGAAGTTTTTACAAGCTTCTGTTTGTGATGCCTTCTCTGATGGAGCAGCAGGAAGACAATCTCTGCTGCCATACCAGAGCTGTCTGATGTGTCAGAGGCCTCACACCAAGTGACAAATTGGTTGACCACCTTCCAAGATTCTTCCTAGACAGTTGTCATTTCTAGAGGTGCTGTGTAGGCACTTTAGTCATTCCAAGGTACTTTTTCCTTCTTTGCATCTAAGAAGTATCACTAATATTGTCACACTGAAATAGTATTATTAATTACCATTTATTTAAATTAGCTACCTAACAGATGCCTTAGCAATGCCTGTTAGTCACATTTGGATGAGTCTACATACCTGCAACAAGTAATTAGATTGTCTTCACTTCAGAACCAAGAACTATAAGGAATTACAAACAACTCAGAGTCACCACAGTGCCAGCTTGCATCTTGAGGACAGGATGCATTGCTCTGGATGACTTGGAATTTAAAATTCTAGTTATGTCAAATAGATATGGCTTTCAAACATGATTAATGAGTGAGTGGGTTTGATCCCAATGCCTTACCTACAGCTGCTGGCAAAGCAGTGCCCAAAAGTGTTGCATTTCCCTGCTAATAGGCAAGAAGCTAAGACAGGCTGATTTGATTTGTAAGCATGTTTAGTTCTTTTAGACTTTTAATGATTAAGCAAGCACTCACCTGTTATAAGTGGTAGCTCATCAATTTCCAACAGGGGATGCGACGCAAGGAATTGAAATTCAGACAATGTTTGGAAGAGCAGAGGTTGTTTCCAGTCTAACCTTACTGAATTCTTGAAGTCATCCAGCACTTTCAGCTTTAAAAGAATTATTTGCTCTCTGAAACTCAGTCTATGGAAAGAATGGCCCCAACTCAGAGTGAAGGTCACTACAGTCTTTCTGATTACAGACAGGATTTGTTCTCTGCCAACTGACTTCCCCTCGAGAAAGTAGAGGCTGTGCAGAACCCCAAACCAGGCTTCTCCCCAGGCAATGAACAGTTGGAACTCCAAGCAGAAGCTGAACTTCAGAACAGCAGCAAATGGGTTTGTTCCATTGATCTCAAAGAACTCCCTAGAAGGAAAAGCTGAAACCCATTAACTCTTTATTTCTTCTCATGCAACTCACTGAGCTTATCACATCAAGTAGGTATTTTAGACTCACTCAACACTGGACATAGTCCAATTTTTAAAGCATAGTCTTCCTTTAAGGTTGTGTGAGGGCAGGTGAATTTTGTTGTAGGGTACAGTTAACTGTCCCTGAGCTCGCCTGAAACGTTTTCCCTTTTCTGCTTCAACAGATCTTGCCTGTTGGAGTCTCTCACATTGCTCTTGCTATCCTCAGGATAGGATATCTATATATATATATATATATATATAGATAGATA
>VZTX01023539.1:63115-80908 GCA_013400915.1 Pardalotus punctatus
ATATATATATATATAGATAGATATAGATATAGATATAGATATATAGATATATAGATATATAGATATATATGTATCCCTTCACATATAAAAAAAATCCATTTCAGCTCCTGCCTTAATTTAATTTTTAGATGTTAATGTAGGTGAAATCAACACAAAGCTAGGTCCATGGTCCTCCTTTCCAGATGGTCCTGTACATTCCTGCTCAGAAAAAATGCCATGCTGATACAAGCTGCAGGTGAATTACTGCACTCTTTTTTTCCCTCTTTTTGTTCTGGGAAGACATTTACATTCTCAAGCAAACTTGGAAGAAGAAGCCTACCTGACTTAATGAGTGACTGTGCTTCGAGTCACCTAAATAGCATGCATTAAGTGATGAGAATAAGAAACATCAGGGTTAGTTAATCCCATAATTTTACGTTTCTTCTGCTTCTTCTCTTCAACTTATTTAGATAGCAATGCATATTAAAATCATCAATGACATCAAATCTAGTTCACAGAAAAGGATACTAAATGCCCCCACTGAACAGATGTGAGAGAGGCTGAGCAGCCTCCATGTATCTGAAATCTGGACTCAGATGTGACTGCTGATTTTGGAGAATACTGGAACAATTTGACCCAAACCAAAGAAGTATTTCTTCAGAGTGGATTCAGCATCTATGCTCTAGGAAACAGCTTGGTAAAATGCATGTAGCACTTGTGTAACAACATGCAATACAAGATTATCAAACCTTAACTAGCTGTAAGAAATTAAAGGAAGCAGCACTTCCAGGACTTCTGGGGAGCAAGTAGCACACTTCTGCTGCCCTCAAATCTTGTCCTTGATATCTGATTATATGGAGCCAGATGGAACTTGGCTGGCTCATTGATACATACACATAAACCAAAGTAATGCAGAAACCTTTCTGTGTGGCAGGAGCCCTAGCCAGATTGCTTGTGGATGACGAGAAGGGGCAATTTTTTCAGTCCAGTGGAGAACTCAAGAGGCCTTTTTTCACAAATAATTAAAGGATATCTAACTAGCAACTGTCAGAAGCCAGAGTGTAAGCAGCCAACATGATAATTTTCCTTATTCATCTTTTAGTGCATCATTCTCTGCTGGACAAAATAGAAACTAGTGAATTTAGTATAGGGCTCATAAAATATTTTCATTGAAGTAAAAACATTGTCTCTCCTTCGGGAAATCAGTGCTATAACTTCAGGGGACATCTTCTGTTCAGTCCTGAAGCTTTTACAGACAACAGCCCTCATTCATTTAGACAAGTATGTTTGTTTAATATTAGTTATGCTGTATGATAAATGGCTTACTGTTGTTTTGCCAATGATTCTTGAGACAGAAATCCTCCTTTGTCAGCACATCAGAGAAGTGGTTAAATTTAAACATTCCAAGAGCTACACTGAAGAAATTCTCTGATCAGAGCAATTTGGTTTTCTAATGCAAAAAAGGCGCACTCTGAAATTCAATGCAATGCGTTGCTAAAATTGTGGGGTTTTAAAAGCCATCACCGGATGGGATCAACTCTTTAGCAAGTCAGTCAATTTTTGCAGCTTCATACGTTATACTGAGAGCAGATTTGCAGGAAATGTTCTGTATTTCCCTGTACAGGCCATGTCCCTGCAGTCAACTGTATTCCCTCCATTAGTCCTAACCTTTTCCCCTCTTCTTGCACAGCTGGACCCTTAACAAATGCATCTGTTACCCCCTTGGTTTTCTGAAGGGCCTACAAATGTGCCATAGAAAACAGGGGACCCTCAGCTCTGCTTGCTTATAAGGACTACTGTCACATTATCTTTTCTAAAATCCTTGGGAAGAGGGACCAGCAAGGAAGCTGTCCCTGGATAAAGGAAAAGTTCTCGCTCCATGCAGCTCTTCCGGAAACCCACAGCTAGATCAGTGTGATGCTCAACTCTTACTAACTACTTTCAGAAGTAAGCTGCTTTCCTGTGTCTGATACTAACTTCTGTTGTGAAGTTTCCTTTGGCAAATCTCACTTTTCAGAAGAAAATTCCCCTTGCTCTTCATTGAACAAACTAAATAAGCTCCAACAAGGCGCCTGATCATGTAACAAGGAGTATTTCTGCATAACATTCATGTGTATTATCTTATTGTGACTGCACTATACCACATTACTCCTGCTGTAAGTCTAACATTGAAGCCCCACTGAACAGGCAACAACCCCAAAAAAAATAATAATTATTGGTCTGCCAGTACTGCAGTTTCCCAGCAAAGTCCAGGGACTCTGCTCATATAAGCACACAGTCTTTCTCCAGTGTGTTTTCCAGTGTATTTCACTGTCTGTGATACCTTCAGCCTTACTTCTGCATTCATAGGAATCTCTAAGTACTGAAGCACTATCAACCATTCAGAAATCAGCTTTGAGACAGAAAAGGTCTTGGATAGTTTGGGTTAACTGAATTTGAGAAATTAATTACAAATGGTTTCCACATAAAATCTAAGCCTTAGGATACCAATTCTCTACACTGGCATGAACAACAAGTATTTTGCACACTAAGAAGAAAACAGAGTTCAGATAAACACACAGAACAGACCTACATTTCCAACAAGGCTCCAGCAAGTCCCTCTGGCAGCTGAAGCCTTAGAATCATTCGAATAGTCATGCTTCAATAAAGTACTTGGCATCTACTTAATTTAATTAATGCCATTCTATATATCAAAGTTTTATCACAATCGGTTTATGTATCAAGTATTCCAAAGCCGTCACATATACTTACAAAGGCATGGTTTTAAATAGAAGTATAGATGCTTTTATTGTACCAGTTTACAGATAGTTATAGTGCTGACATGTCCCCATATTTTTCAATGAAATGTCAAAATAATTTTTACTATGACAATGATGCTATTACTATATCAGCTAGAAGAAATGTTCCAGCTGATGTTCACCAAATACTCTCCTACTGCTGTCACTGAAGATGGCACTGCATACTTGAAATTACACTTTCCAAGGCAATTATTCAAACTTGTAAGACTGAAACATTATGCAGTAGCACAAGACACTTGACCAACACAGAGGGGAGTTACTCAATTCCAGTTGACACTAAAAGAAATGCAGCTTGGAGTTAAGCCCTTTAAGTCCTAGCCTAAGTTTTGGTGGGACTGGAACCAGAAGCCACTTTCCCTTTGGAAGGAAAGGATGATATTGGATGAAGGAGAGACAGACGTCCTGCCTCCTTTCAAGTTGCAGCAGTCCCTGGCAACTCCCTGAAGACTGTGCCATGCCACAGGGCTGCATAACACGGAGGTTCAGGGGAGAGTCTGGTTTTGATTCTGCTGTAATGGCATGGTTAGAGGCTCATCCTGGACAGTGCCTTATGAGGGGCAGCTTCCTCATGTGAAGGCAAGCATGAAGCCCTGCCTGGGAAAGCTCCTTTCCCTCTTGATGAATGTGCACACACACTCAATGCACACACACATCCCCATGGTCACACACGGGGATCTCATGTTCACTGCTGTTACTCTGCTGCCACAAACCTGGGAGTCCAGGGGGACTTAACCATCTCCTAAACACCTGTTCTTCTTCTTCTTGCTTACTCTTAAACTTTGGGTCATGAGAATAAGCCCCCATGCGAAGCAACCAGATGCCTTTTCATTTAGATTTCAGGATTGCCTGCTTCAAATCTTTTACTCCCAGTGCAGACAATCCTATTGTGTAAATAATTCAAAGCTTCCTAGCAAAACTGGGACATGTGGATATGAAAATCTGTGATTAGACTGATAATCCAAAAGTCTGAACAATTTCAAAAGTTTAGAGAAGAAAGTATTAAAATATCCTCCATTCCTGAGCTGAACCACATGTTGAAGGAATCACTTCTGCTAATAATGACAACAGTTTTGTGGCTCCATACACAATAAACCAGCTTCTACTAGTAAGCATTCACTATTAGCTATGGGGCTAAGTATACAATAATACTATATATTTCAGTATTCAGGCTTCACATGATCAAATTGAGTTTCAGGAAACAGACGTTAAACACCTAAAATATAGAGAGACCATTGAATTTAAAAACAAATTCCCTGAGAACTTGTGGTTTCCACTATTTTTTTTTTTCCACTCCATAGTCTGTAAGAGAACATCAGTATATCTGGAAGTCTATTTCACAGAAAACAGGAAACCTTGGGTTTCATAAAATTGATATGCAAAGAGAACCTATTGAGAAAAAAATTAAAAGCTAACTTACCCTGAATTCTTCCATTCTGCCCCTTAAAGCAGCCTCCTGGCAGCATTTAGAGGAGAATTTTTGAAAATACCAACCAAATCAAAGTAACTTCATGTTTATCCAGTACCTGAGTGGCTTCCGTTGTTATTAGCTATTGACCTTATAATCCTTCTCGTTAATAATATCAAGTCACTTATTTCCTGCTTTAGAATACCTTAAGGTTGCCTCCAATCACTAAAATGTGCATTTTCTATTCAAGATAGTTCATGTAAAAATGCAAATTGCAAGAGATAATGTATGGGCTGCAAGTGAAGAGCGAAGTTTTACTCCTAAATCTGCAATTGGTTTGCTGCGATGCTTTGGACAAGTCACACCTTTCCCTGCTTGTCCATTTCCCTTTAATCATAATGTTCTCTTAAATGGTTCTCAAGGTGGGAAACATTTCTTCCAAGGTTGGAGCATTTGAGTAAGATTTTTCTAATCTTTGAATCATAGTTAGGTGTTCCAACCCCAGCACGGCAAGGAAGTTTTCAGTCTCCCATTTTGTAATCAGGGTTACAGAATTACTCATCTAAACAGGAGACAAAGACATGAATATCATTACATGGTTAATACCAAGGTTTTCCTGCTGTGAGCAGGATTATGTTGGGTTTTTACTTGTCCAGCCCAAACCAATAAGTGGGAGATTTTTTTGATAAGACTGAGCTTGCTCAGAATTCTTTTTTCCACAAAAATAAAAGGTATGGATTCAGCTTGTGAATATGGTAGCCAAAAGACCTTGGCACCAGATTTATAAAATCTATGACCATGGACACATTATGTGCATGCACTGTCAGTAGCAGCAGAGCTGGTTTTGTTGTGCTTTTAGAAAGTATTTTCAACAGAGAACCTGCTGACTTACAAGAATTCCTTCCTACAACAGACTTTTAACAAACTTTTTCGATAGATTGATCAGCCTAACCCAGGAACTTTTCCATTTTCCCAAGCCCTCCATTCAACTGCCCTACATGTGTTACTCAGGGTATCTAAATTTTTTAAAAATTCTCTTAAACTCTATCCTCCTACTGCAGTCGCCAGTTCCTGAGAACCTGAGCATGCTCAAAGCCGGTTCATAGAAAAAAATTGCCCAGTGGAATTTTGTGAGCTCAAGAGTTAGAACAGAGGATGGACACACTGCCCAGGCAGCAAGGATTCCTTCTTGGTGGTCTTTCGGTGTTGTCACTGTGATTCTTAACAATGACTACCCAAAAGCAGAATACCTCATTCTGCCCAGACCCTGCAGGCCAGTTTGTGTTCATAAGAGACAAAGTAATCCCAGCGATCCAGAAGAATCCTCAGGACAGAGTGAAGCTTTGCTAGTGCATTTTCCATGTAGTTTGCAATTCCGACCTTCTAACACTTTTCTCAGGAACATGGCAAATAAATCCCTGGGATGTGTCATTTGTAGTGCTCCTGGCAACAAGAAATGCAAACTACTCCTCAAAGAGGTCATTTCCTTCCTCTCCAGTTCAGACATTTTCCACTATCCCCACTACTAAATGCAAAATTAAATGAGTTGTTGTATAGACATTTGGTTTAAAGACTGCCTTCCTGGAAGTGTTAAAATATATTAGATGCTGTAAGGTGTTGTAAACTGGCCTTGGGGGATTGAGAGTCAATTTATCTCCTGTCTGGCACTGAAGGAAGCAGGGTAGTGAGGACAAATGTGAGTGACAGCTTGTTTTCCTTTGCTCCCACTTAGCCAATCAGCATGTACCAGGCTTGGCAGAAAAGGGACAGCCCTGAAGAAAAGCTGCAGAGCAGAAAAACACAAGAAATGGATAGATTCATTAGCTGCTAACCAGATAGGGACCCAGGCTTGTACACTGCATCCCAGACATAGCCCAGTGGCAATGGGTTAACCGGGCAGAGAGCAAATCTGTGGAAGTGGAGTCCCAGAAGACAGCAGGGTTGTACTCCAGCTCCACTGACATGCCATCGTGACCTGAGTACCCAAGCCAGATAAACATCCAGAGACAGATATGTTTCATGGATGGGCAGCTTTTCACCCTCCAACAAGAAAAGTGCAGTTTGGACATTATTATGCCAAGTGGTAACATGTGAGGTGGTATGCTGTGAGCCTTCAGCTCACCCAGCATCCAGTTTTTGAGAAGAAGCAGGAGTAAGGGCATCTGTAAGTAGCTCTGGGAGGCAGACTGGTCCTCACAAGTGCTTAATCAAGATACCAAAGCAGTAACTGAGCCACTTAAACCCTAACCCAAGTATAGCTTGAATACAAACAAGAATATGGCAAAGAAAGTGAATAAAGTGCAGGACACTAGTGGACAAAGCTGAACAAGACTGGATTTTCCCCAGCCCTGACACACCTGTAAGTTCTCCAAGCTGTTGGCATCAGGCACAGCATCACCAGTCAGGCAAGGGAGGGGATTGTCCCACTCTGCTCTGTACTGGGACAACTTCACCTCAAATGCTGGGGGCAGTTTTGGGTGCTACAATATAAGAAAGACATGAAGCTCTTAGAGAGCATCCAAAGGAGAGCAACAAAGATAGTGAAGTGCCTCGAGGGGAAGCCATGTGAGGAGAGGTTGAGACCACTAGGTCTGTTCAGCCTGGAGAAGAGGAGACTGAGAGGAGACCTATTTGCAGTTACAACTATCATGAGGAGAAGAGGAGGGGCAGGTACTGATCTCTTCTCTGGGGTGACAGGACCTGAGAGAATGGCCTGAAGTTGTGTCAGGAGAGGTTTAGGTTGGATTTTAGAAAAATGTCATTCCCCCAGAGGGCGACTGGGCACTGGCACAGGCTCCCCAGGGAAGTGGTCACAGCACCAGCCTGACAGAGTTAAAGCAGCATTTGGACAATGCTTTCAGGCACATGGTGTGACTCTTGGGGATGATGCTGTGCAGAGCCAGGAGTTGGACTTGGTGATCCTTGAGGGTTCCTTCCAACTCAGTATATTCTGTGATTATGTGATCCTGATTCTCTTGTCCTCCTCCTGGTAGAGCTTTTAGTTAGCATTTGCAAGCCAGAAAGTCCTTTTTCCACCGCAGATTGAAATACAGTCCCTGTTAGTGGGCTAGTACTGCACAATTCTGCCTCTTGAATGTCTCAAATTACTCTGAGTCTAGTCCTCACTCCTGTTTGTGAGTTTGTAGTAGGAATGTTAGCATCCTAAAACTTACAGAGAGGATATGTGAGGCTCGGGGTCTGTAGTTGCCTCAAACCAACCTGTAGGCAAGCATGTCCTCCATATCCTATTCAGAAATTTAACTAACCTCTACAGTTTTCACAACAGATAGCGTAGCACTTATGTCTTTGCCCTTACTCAGGCATGAGAAAAATACAGCTTTCCCATGCATAGGTGTAATGCAAATCCAGTTGTGCACATATATCAAGCTGCTCCTGAGATACAGGAAGACCTTACTGTTTCTGGCAAGTAATAGTTATGTAGGCATAGAAAATAGCAATTTTTGTAATCTCCATGGTTTTTTTCAAGAAAAAAAATAATTATGGTTGTACAGGTCGTTCAGTGGAATAAAAATCCTTTTATTTGAGTTATTTTATACATCTTATCCTTAACTAATTCTTTATAGTCTGCCTTGCAGCTCTTCGGGTTGCCTTGGAAGTACAAGAAAGAGTAGAGACCAGTTCTATATACAGTGTCTATACTGGGTGCAGAGCAGAGAAAACTGGTCATAATTGAATGTAAGTAGAACTGACAGAGAAACAGGAATTTACAGAATTGACAGATGATGTTGAGTCAGATCTCAGCCCTGATATTCAGACAGGACTGAGCCTATATCTTCATACGTCCATGTATGTTTTCAAGTGAAATATTCTGGACAAATAACATGTCTCAGTTTTCCACTCCCAGCTATTCAGGCAAAGACCACCACCCTATTTCCTATGCTTAATTCCTTTGACTGCAGAAAAATAGAGTTAATCAAGTTTTAGACCTGGTTTGATACCTGATTAGCATAGGGATGTGCCTTTTAGCATACTAATAACAAGTTCATAACAGCTTTTTTTCTCTCTTAATATTGATTAGCTTGCAGTAATTTTGGTTTAGTCTTTTTAATTGCTCAAATATACCCTAAACCACAAAATTATGTGACTGACACACAGAAGGCCTTTGCCCACAGAAGGCCTTTCCCACAGAAGGCCTTTTCTTAGATTTTCACACTAATCCTTGTAACTTCTTGCTCTTTCTTTCAGCATGTCCAGTCTCCTAACTGCCCTGCTTGGTGAGTTCTATTTTGTATGACCTCCAAAACTCTTTGTCATTAAGGTCTGATTTTTCCCACAATCATGGGACGTTTGAAGGTTTCTTTCTACCATTGGAAGGTGTCCTCGAGAATTAAATCGCTGCTTTGATTAGAAAAATTGGGCAGTATAAGTTATCCTTTACCTCTGATTACAGTGTCAATGTTCATGTGGGGGCCTGTCATACTCTGACACATTCATGTGAGTATCAGCAAAGCAGTCAAGCATTTCTAGTTCAGTGGAGATATCAAGGAACAAAACTCCAGCTGACGCCAATATTTTTAAGGCATTGACTGAGTGAATTGAACTACTTGTGTTGTTACTGTGGTGTTTTGAAAGCAGCAATAGCTTGCAAAGGGAATCAGGCCCTCCCCATATACCTGTCTCATGCCTAGGTAAGTAATTCAGGCATCGATGCAGTGGTTTCGAGGCAAGCTGTGAATATAAAATAGGCAATCTGGCTATCACCCTAAGAGTGCAGTCTCTGGCATGGTCTTGTTGCACCAAAAGCAAGAGGCAGGTACCAACATATAAAAAAATTTCAGTGTTCTCCATCTAGGATTTAAAGGCTTCCAAAACAGAGATGCCATGTCAGGTTCAGGCGCATTTCATCAGTTTGCAGGAACACACTGTGGAAAATGGCTGCTTTTTGTAGTTCCCTCATGTGGAAGAGGCTAAATTTCTACCAGTGCCTATAGAAAATATTCATTATGTGTATTTCTTATTCACTTTTAGCTGAACAATTTACCCTGAGTCTACAGAGGATCATTAGCTCCTGAAACAGAGCAGCCAAGAAGACTGCTGTTTCATATGCTCCCCTTTGCTTTACCGGTAGAGAAGCTCTTTGAAGGGACCCAAGAAGATCTGAGTTCAGAAGCCATGCCAGAGGAACAGGGTTAGTACTACCAGCCAGTGAGGTACAGGCACTCGAATGTCACTGGAAACAGTCAGCTCAGACGAAGTACCAACTCCACTGATGTAAACTACCTTCCCTTAGAAGCTGTGTGAATTCACACATGCACACACAGAATTTCTTAGCAGTAGGTGCCTATAAGATTATCAGATGCCTTCCTACAGACCTTTTTGCAGAGCATGTGCTGTAGACAGCATCTGGTCAGGACTATAAATTGCATACAGCTCAAAACCATTTTGTTTCACTAGTTAATGTTACTGGTTTACTTAAATGTTTGCCACTAAATGGGCACATTATGCATCCATTGCAGAGCTCTGCATTTCAGCAGGAAATTAATGCTCAAAGGCACTAACATCTCTGGTTGTAGCAGTGTTCAAGCGTTGCTGTGATTACTGCAAAACAGGTAATTGGCAATCCTAGGACACATGCCTCAGTACTTCCATATGCAAATTACTGCTAGGATAAGATCGTGTTTGTCTGCTTCATTCATCATTAAGAGCAGTAATATTCTTAGTACCTTAGACTGAAAAAGTCTGTCAACAGCATTAACTAACTCCCTCATCACATCTTACCTCTCACTAGCACATCCACACCCATGACGCAATGGGAATCCATCCTGCTTTTAAATGGATACAGCTCATGTCCCAGCCCTGAAGCCTCTCTCACCACAGGCATTGTGTAAATGGCCATCATATCTACTGGTCATAAGTGTGAAGGGCTTTGGGAATGGTGAAATCTTGCTCTGTGTCATACAGCCCACCTTTCTATTCTTGAAACAAGACAGTCAGCTGCACTGATCTTGCAGGAGGAAGGAGGCAGTTCTGAGAGCTTTCAAGAATATTTACATGGTGCAGGTAGTGCCAGGAAAGGAGAAGTGGTTATGAGCAGTAATGGAGGAGCAAAGGAGTTGTGGAGAAGTATCTTGTCTCCACCTTCATGGTAAATAGGCACAGACATGGGGAAAGCTGAAGGTAGGGAAAATGATGTTCTCCCTTCATCCATCCGATAAAGCACTACACATCACCAACATGGGCATGACATGAGATCTGGCAGAATGGAGTGGTGGCGTTCTGTGTACAGTATTACTTCTTAAATCCATTTCCAAATTCCTAAAACAGATGTTTTCCAGAAAGTGAAAATAACCACTCTGAGGGGTTTTTGAGTTTTCTTAATCTGGTAAGAAACTGATAAAGGAAGATCATGTACATGAGGGTTTTGCTCTGATTCAACTTAATCAGTTAATGGTTCAGATGGTCTAGTTTCAGCATGCGAACAAGGATTTGGTAGTCAGATGCAGGGAACTGCACTAACTTTACTGAAAATATTTCTGATTTAATTGCATTTCAAGCCAAGGTATCTATGGGTCTCTGAAATACACATCTCAGTGACTGGCTTCCTGGATTTTAGAAGCTACTTTGGGGAATGGATTGAAAACCAAGAAAGACATTACATTTTTTATGCTATTCCCAATCAAGAGCTGATGACTTTCTGCTCAGAGAGGAGGAAAAGTAGGTAGGTCTAAGACTACACAGTAGAATTACCAAGGAAAGAATATGAGAATTACAGTAGTTCCCCTTTTTTATCATTGATTTTACGGAAGACATTGTAAACTTCCTGATTAAATTAATGGAATGTGTGATTAGAGATGATGAGAAAGCTAGAGTTTGCAAGAAAATATATGCCCTTTTTGATATATCTTCTAAAATGTTCTCAGACTTGGGCTCAAGAGTTGCCCAGGTCTACTGTGATAGGTACAAAGCTTGCCTAGGTGTAAGCTATTTATACTGCACTGGTTCTGTCAGGAGATCTACAAGACACTCAATCATGAAGGACCCAAGTTAATAGCAGTCAGGCTTTTAGGTTGTGGAAACAGTAGCACAAGATGAAACTGCACAGGAAAATGCAAGCAGACTGTGTGTTTTTGGTGCACTCATACCAAAGTTAAACTATGCATCCATCCATCTCTGAGAAACTCCATGGCCGTGCTTCAGTACATTACTTTTGTGGTATTTGAAAGTTAACTTCACATCAGATGCCACAGCTGAGTAAACAGTCTCCTTCCCACATGTCCTTTAAGGTTGCAAATTTGGGTCAATGTGTTTTTGTGCAACTTGTTTACACTGGAACAAAGGACAGATACTGATGGACTAATCTTATTCTTGCCATGAAAACTGGATCACAGCTTGTGCTGAGGCTTGCAAGAGTAATTAGCTTTTTGGGGTTCAGTCATGCAAAATGCAGACTTCCTTCAAAGAGGGCTTATCTTCCTGAATTTCGTTGACCTCCGTTCTTAGGCAGAGCTTTTCACATTCTTGGTAAGAAAGCCAGGAAGGAAGGAAGGAAGGAAGGAAGGAAGGAAGGAAAGAAGGAAGGAAGGAAGGGAGGAAGGAAGGGAGGAAGGAGAGAGAGAAAGTAATTGGTAGAGGATTCATTACGTATTTGTAAGTATATGAGTCTGTAGGAACCAGCAGGCTGTGGCACAGTGGCATTACATACACCTCTTGCTCACTATAGTGATTTCACATGCTAGAAATGAACAAGGAAACCAGAAAAATTACTTGCCTCTGCCTTATTTCTGCTTTACATTGACTATTGTCTGTGTGAGGTTAACACAGTCCTGCACTCTGCTCTTTCTAGCACAGAAAAACCTGCCTGCACAGAGTGGACAGCATGAGGTTGCTCCATTTCACAGCAGCATCAGATGGACAAGTCCTTATTGCAGAGTGGGGAGGGCCTGGTAAAGACCATCAGAACACTCACACCATTTCTGGGCATTTGTGTTACTGACATCAGCAGAAAGAAGTAGTTACTGGAGGCCAGAGAATGTTGTTGTAATGTTGTTGTAGCTGCATTGCCTTAAGGTTATGTGAATTCCCAAAATATGTAGTGAGGATTTATGTCTATCTTCTCAAGTATTAGATAATTTAACAGTATATTCCTCTGCCCACAAAACCAGAGCTCTAAAATACTGCAGTGGTCTCCATGGAAACAGAGAGTATCAGCCCTGTCTACTTGTGTTAATATTTTTAGTAATGAAGGAATTAACATTTTATTTTTGTACAGGTACTTTAGAATAAAACAGTTATATCTTTCAATTCTTCCCAGTCTCTTGCACATGGAAATAGGTATGGCAGCTGTCCACAATCTCTTTTATTTCTTCTCCCTACCTTCCTTTCCCCAAAAGAAATAATTCTTTGGTGGTTTTCTTGTTTGTTTGGCTTGCTTTGGTCTGTTTTTTGGGGTTTTTTTTATGTAAGGGCTGGCAGTCACAGCAAGGTCTTCCTGCTGAGAATTTTAAAAAGAAGGTTCTTTTCTATTTTCTATTGCTGACGCAAGCCAGGATGCCACTGGCCTCCTTGGCCATCTGGGCACTCCTGGTTCGTGTTCAGCTGCTGTTGATCAGCACCCCAAGGTCCTTTCTACCAGACAGCTTTCCAGCCACTGTCCCAGCCTGTACAACTGCACAGGCTGCTTGTAACCCAAGGGCAGGACCCAGCACTGGGCCTTACAGAGTTTTACCATCAGCCTTGGCCCATCAATCCAGCCTGTCCAGACCCCTTTGCAGGGCCTTCCTGCCCTCCAGCAGATCAACACTCCCACCTAACTTGGTGTCATCTGCCAATTTACAGAGGGAAGTCAAGTCTGAAAAAATCATTTATCTATTGCAGCCGATTACAGTTTTATTCTGTCCTTGACAGTAGAATCAAGTGGCAGGAACACTGGGAATATTGAGTTTCCTTTCAAAATTTCTTTTTTTTTTGTTTTATTTGTTTTTGTTTTGTTTTGTTTTGTTTTGTTTTGTTTTGTTTTGTTTTGTTTTGTTTTGTTTTGAAACAGTTCCAGTACCTGCAATGGGGAAAAAAACAACACTAACTAACTAACTAACTAACTAGCAAATCCCAAAACCAAATTAAAAAAACCCACCTTTTTTTGAACTTTTGTATTGTAGGCTGCCTTCCAGAAAAAGGATAATTGGAGATCTGAGGCTAAATGCCCTTGGGGAACCAAGTGGCAAGGAAGGGTATTCCATTAAATATTAA
Organism: Pardalotus punctatus; assembly: GCA_013400915.1. NCBI lineage: Eukaryota > Metazoa > Chordata > Aves > Passeriformes > Pardalotidae > Pardalotus > Pardalotus punctatus. The sequence continues at coordinate 76,505 of VZTX01023539.1, forward strand.
TTTATGTTTTCTTCTGGGGAAGTAACACATAGTCTGTGGTTAGGAACGAAATTAATCTACTCAATTTTCTTTACAGAAATGCAGGGTTCTGCTTTCCCTCATCCACTATAAGGCATTCAAATTCTCTCCAAGATCTTCCATGTTGTCTTCAATGTCATCACTTCTGGCTTAAGGAAGAATGGAATAAAACAGTGGTGGGAGGTGAGGGTGTGAAATAGAGAGAGCTGATGAAGTGTTTTTTTGCTGGGTTAGAAATCTCTCTGTTCTTTGCTTATTGGAATGTGACAGTTTCAGAACTGCAGAGATGCTGCAATTTCCTCAGAAGAAAAATGTATTTCAGACCAAGCTTCTCTGTACAACATTGCGTTTGCCCCCAAGGTGAAGATGAAAAGCTAACCAGTTGTCCTCTCTTTTGGTACAAAGATATATGAATTAAAGCAAGTGTGTCTGAAATGTGGGTCCTTAGTTGCCTAAGGACAGCTCAGGAGCACCTGCGCTACACGCAGTGGGAACTGGCTTCTGTAGCACCAATAGCAAAGACCCATATAAGTGAGGGTACTTTTTGATAACAGCACAGAGGTAAAGAACAATGTCACAGCAAGCAGGTGACAGTTTTTCTTCCAGTGTGTCTCAGCTTCTGGATGTCGTGGGCTCAGATCTCCTCAACCAGATAAAGTGTTTTCTTTCCTTATGGTCCATGAACTTTTCATCCCTGAGTGTGTCTAGCAGTTTTTAAAGATTAGGTTTTAAGTAGGTTTGAAGAGCTCTGTGTCAGTGATTACAATTCAATCAAACTACATTTCCTTATGGCCAGAACCTTGCCCTGATCAGTTTGAACACCATGCACAATGCTGAGCAGTTGCAGAGGCCTATTACTTACTTTACATAAGAGCCTTCCTTTGAATTCAACATTAAACTCATGTTCTGTCCTCTTTGAGTCCAGCTGTGCACTGAGATCTGTAAGTATCCCAGTATCTATGATACCCCCAGTTGCTGTGAATCTGCTTTTGGCAATTAGTGCTGCATCAGCTGCAGTTACAGAGTGACATTCTGCTGGTACCCATAGAGACAGCTATTTTCCAGTCTCTTGGTGAAGACTGGATTCAAGTCCATACCCACACACTACTCCAAAGAAGGAAAGATAGGATGGTTGCTCTCAGAGAACTGAAGGTTCAGTTTAATTATTCTGAGCTCACCAGAAGTCCACTGCAATCACCATGAGACAAGGAGTCGAACTGACATTGAAGGGTTTGGCAGAGCAAGCTTAGACAGAGCTGAGGCAGAGCCTATTTCTGAATTGCTACAGCTCACAGCATCATGTCCTTTTTTTGGCAGATCCCAGTAGTGAATACTCATAAGACAAAAAGTACTACCAGGCCTACTTCTCAAGAAATATTGAATCAAAATAGCAAGAAGCAATTTTGCATATTTTGCTGTCTGATGTGGAGAGAGATGGCACACATTTGGGAACATCAAGTCCTAAATGTCTCAGAGAAAACAAATGAGCTGGACACCAGGCAGAGTTGACACAGAAAGTTTGCCAGCTGTTTTATTAGATCACCACTCCTAATAGCATGTTTATCTCACCACTGCCAGCTCCCGAAATCTATACATCTCACAAAGTGGAAAGCACTAGTTGCAATCTCCATTTTGTTGGATGAGCATTCTTTTACTCTGGAAGAGAGAAAGGCTTCTCGGTAGCCACAGATAAGGAGTTAAACTTTATAGTCTTGACAATAAATTCAAATCCTTATCCCCTGGTGGGTCCTTAATAGTGTCTTGGAAACAGATCTAGTTTTTAATTGGAGTCTCAGGAATTTAAAATTGCATTGTTGTCAGTGGAGCCAAGCAGCTGTCTCTCTCAAAAATGAAAAAGAATCAAAGAAAATTGTCCTAGCTTTGTCACAGATACACCAAGTAACCACAGTTCTGCAGATGCCTTCTCTGAAAAGCAGCAATATGAAGTGGGGTGGTAACTGACCTTGAATAGTTCTCAAATAGTCAAGGGCTTTGAAGCAGGATGAAATGTCTTGTGAGAAATCAAAGACATCAACAGAATGGCATTTGGCATAACTTTAAACAATGAGGCTTAGGCTGAATCAGTCTGCCTGGGACCAGGAAAATTAGGTCCTGCTTTCTCCCCCATAACCCACGCAAGCAAAATAAGGTGTCTCCCTCCCTGCCTCACGTTCCACATCCATTGATGTTGGCCCTAATAACTGTTCACTCTTTAAGATGGAGAATCAGGGTGATTTCCTACAGCAATTTCTTGAAGAGATATTTTTAGAGGAGCCTGAACTGCTCCAATTCTGTTCTTACTGCAGTCAGCCAGAATTTCACCGGTAGAAGTGTTAGCAGTTAGGCAAACCAGAATTTGATTGCAGCTGTCAGAGAGCGCAGTTAGGCCGGTGCTGGGAGGCTTTAAAATGCAAGCAATGCTATCACAAGAGAAGAGAAAAGCAAGAGGGGAGGAGGGTAGCAACAAATAAGCAATCCAGCCACATCTGTTGTCGTGCATGGAGTTCACAACATGGGCAGCAGCAATATAATTAACTTAAATAAATATGGATATGTCACTAGCAAGAATAGTGTGAATGTGGTAAATTTAATAGTAGACCTTCACCACTTCCTCTCTTTTCTTTCTTATTCTGGGACCCTGCCATACTTAGGTACTCTTGTTACAAGAGTTGTTTTCAAACTATGGTTTCTGACTGTTGTATGGGCTCTGGAAGACAGTGAGAGTCACATCTACTACCACTTGACAATAGGAAAGGGAAAAGTAAGAAGTTTTTCTAGTTATATGAGACCTCATCTCTAATTTTTCCCTCTGATCAGTGTTAAAATCTGAGTACTGAAATCAGTAGTCACTTCTTCATTGTCCCCATCCAGGTTAAAGGAATCTGTTCCAGCTCAGGAGAAGACTTGGGTCTATGAGCAGGACTCATGCTGGGGTAGTAGTGGATCTTTGTTGAGACATCTTCATCGCAGTTCCATGTATGAGGCTGATGGTCCAGTGAAGACAGCCCTGTCTCCAGTCCTGAGCAGCACAGTGTCTATATTCAGAGTGTAGATTTAAACTGAACAAAAGCAACAGTGGAAGGAGAAGGGGAAATCTGCATAAGAAGCTGCTATTGAGCCTGCTGGTAGAGGCAAGTCTCAGTCCTGCTGGCATTTAAACTTGTGCCTGCTCCTTTCATAGTTTCAGCTTTTAAAATCTTCAAGCCCACAGGAGCTAGAAATCAGTTTGTCCCAAGTGCTACACCTTGTCAATCATAAAAGACCAGAGAGGCCTTTGAGAGGGGCAAAGAACAAGAAACATGGTCTAGCAGAGCTAGACATCTACTTTTCTAATGCTTAGCTAAGCCTTGGTCCCTCAGAAAGCTCTGACACATCAGTGTAGCTCAAGTGCAGACTACTGGTGATGCATGTGGAAATATATTTTCCTTCACTTATTGCTCCCCTCAAGAAGCATGGGTGTATTGCAGGCAGGGATGGGAAACAAATCTTTTAAACAAAGCTGATATGAAACTGCAGTATAGTTTCTCTGCACCAGACTAAGAATTCTAGGTTTTTCAGTCTGCTGAACGACTAGCAGTTAGCATTTTAGTCTACTTCAATCCTTTACATGCTTATACATGGATATTAAGCATGAAACAAAGGCTTCCTCAAAAAGTGCCATATTGGCTACTGAAGCACAGAACAGAATTTTCAGACCAAGGAACAATATGACTCAGTGTTTTATTTATTTTGATGGATTACTTTTTGTGTGTACATTATATTAGTTGATTTGAAGCAAAGCATGGCTGAAACAGTGCAAGATCCACCTAGCAGAAGAGCTCAGCAATATACTTTAGGACTTAATGGGCAATTCAGTTTCCATGCAGGTTCATCATCTTTTAGTTCTTCCCCCTCCTCCAGCACACAGAACCACTGTGCACAAAAGGAAGTATGAAAAGAGAAATATTCGGCAAACTGCTCAAAATTTTATTCAAGTGCCCCCTCCTGTGGATATAGAGCTACATGCAGTCAAGTAACAGTTTAGAGACAATTTAGAATTTTACTTGAGATTAACCTAATAAAAAAGAAGTAACAGAAATATTTTGGTGAAGGACATTGAACTTGGTCTGGGAATGGGTCAGATTAGACTGGCTTGCAGCACAGCTTTGACTTTGAAAATACCTTTTGTTTTAAGAATAAGTGTTGGTTCTTGGATGTACTCAGTATAAAACCTCCTTTGAAAATCATGGTTTACAGAAATGGTCATGCAAACTCTGTCCAACTCTTGACAGTATGATAAAAGGAACAGGGACAGTCAAGTAGCAATGATAAAAGGAACAGGGACAGTCAGTGATTATCTCTGGACCTGATCAAATGTGCAAAAGTGCAAAAGAAAAGCATTATGGG